>VZRR01011613.1:15082-88102 GCA_013398015.1 Oreocharis arfaki
AAAAAAAAAAAAAAAAAAAAGAAAACTCAGAAATTGGCAATACAATTCAACAATTCCCACCCCAAGACAATTCAAAGAAAAAGTAGATATTGCTGCAGAAGTGCTCAGCTATTTTGTAAAGTGGCATTGTGCTTTTCCCATGCAACAGTAGATTCATCAGTCATCAAGAATTACACAAGTACCTGTTCATTCTTTCCTTTAAAAAAAATGCATTGAAGGCCAAGAGAAATAAATGTGAACCAAGATTTGATGGAACATTCCCCCACCAGCTCATGGGAAAGATTTACAGGCGAAGTCCCCTCACTTATTCGGGTGGAGATCTCACTGATTCTGTTCCAAGGCTGGAGTCATCAACAAGGCAGGCATCAACTTAGGCATGAGGCAAACATAGCTCATAGATCTGCATCTGGGCTGGGAAATTCAGGAAGTCGCATGAAATGCCTCAGAACAGCTGTCTGAACAGGTAGTTCAAATCCCATAAATTGTGCAGCAGGAACAAGGTAAGGACATGAACCATTGCGGATGGGGTTCAAGTTGCTGATTCATTTCCTTGTGTGTAGCACTGCTTTGGGTTTGGACTTCTATTTCTTTTATTTGCTTATGCATTTTAAATGCAATCCCTCCAGATAATTTTATTATGAAACAAGAGTGCAGTGAATCAAGTTGAATCCCACATAGTCCATGATTTGGGTTCTGAACCAAATTTTCCCAAGATTGTGAGCTTAGGGTCCCACTTCAGGGAGATCATTAATTTAAACTTTAGATTTGTCCTTGAATACTGATGTTAAATTAGAGTTTTCTGGAAAGTGCCACAAAAATATGAATCCTGAAAAACAAGGTAAATTAATTGAAAGGAAAAATGCTTTCTTCTAAAGCAGAAAAATTTCTTTGCTTCATTCACACCTTGTGCTTGTAATTTTAATTTCCTGCTTTCCAAACAAACTGTGTTATCAGAGTTTTGAGTCTGCTGTGCTTGGTTGTTTGTGATGAAGATAACACTTCCTGACCGTACACTTGACTGCAGCAAAATAATTAAAGCCAATAAATTTGAATAAGGGGAAAATTAATGACATTATTTACTGCTTCTCATTAAGGGCATTAAAACAGATGTGCATCAAGGAAAAAAAGATTAATTAATAGAGGCCAAGAAGTGCAACATTTAAAATGAAAGCAATTTTAAAAATGTTTCATTTAAAATAGCTTGTAATGGAATATTTAATTTTTAAAAAACAACCAATTAAAAAAGCATGGAAAAATTAAATTTAATTACAATCAACCAGATGACTTCCAGCAATTAAAAGCCTAAACAGTAGGTCCCATCTGCTTAATAAATATTCTGTTAGAACAGTGTGGGACAATAATTTAAATGACGTGGGTTTAAGAATTCAGTCATCAGCTTCCTGGCTCTTTCTCAGTGCTCCTTATAGAAGGTATGATCCTTTCAAAAAAACCCAAATCTATTTATTCTTTCTGGATGGTTTTGTTTTAAACAGGAAAGGTTTCAGCTCTCTGGTAGATGCTGTGGTGGTCTTAGGGAAGATATCGAGCTCTACCTTTTCAATATTAAGAATAACTTTCCTGAGGGAACTAGAATGAAGTTAAATCATGGAATAGGTGAGTCTGCAGTGACCTTTTGATAGGGGGTAACTAATAACATGAACAAGTTGGTAGTTTGCACGTTGGTGCAATAGAATTGGGCTGGGGTGGTTACAGCCCATATTTGAGAAGTAAAAGGAAGAGCAACTCTTCCATGAGGCCAGCATTAGTTGTGGAAATTCACTTCTTCCTGAGGGTAAGTCTGCCATATAATCAGAAAGTTTCAGGCTATTTTCCCCTAAGTTTTCTGGTTTTTTTCCACTCTTCCTTGACCTTGGACAGGAGGTTGGAGTCAATAAAGTGTATTCTTATTTTCTGCTGTGAATCCTTCAGTGCTGAGGAAATTTGGTTTTGTTCAGGTTTTCAAAACTTTTTGGTTGCATTTTTCAACTTTTCTTTCCACACGTGTTTTCTGATTTGACCCGGCAGAATTATGGCATTAAAATTTCCACAGTGAGAGAGTTTTTGATGTGGCAGTTATAAAATCTTCATTAGTGAGGGCTTGTACTTTAGAAATTGGTACTGGAAAACGCTCCTCCAGGTAAAAAACATCCCTACTTTTTTTGTTATCTCTGTAATAATTAAATACTAGCTGACTCTGCTTGACAGAAGCATTGGGAATGCTGCCTGTGACCCATCAATGCCAGTGCAAAGCCCGTCACCTACTGTGTGAGCTTTAAACAAATCCCAGGTTTGGGAGAGCATCCTTGTCCGTGCAGGCACCAAGAGTGGACTTGCATTTAACCACAGAAAAATAATTTCATTTGCCATGTCTGAGACTTCCCTCTACATCAAACTCTCACAAGTTATTATTTGGCTGAATTTTGGGTCTAGTGAAGGACAGAACTGATGGAGGTTTCAGTGGTGCACAGCCAGGTAGCAGCTGTTGAAGATGACAGCGGAAGGGTGACGTGCTGCTTTAGACTGTCTCTGTGAATTCCCACTGGTGTCAAAACCACCACTACGTCTTTGCAGTTTCAGCCAGAATGAAACAAATCTCCAAGGCTTGGAGTGTATCTGTAGCTTATTTCTTCTTATCGGGGTCAGAATAAACACTTTGAAGGAGTAGTTTTGACAGGTAAGGTAACACCACTGAATGATGGTATAAAGGAGTCGATGGCTGGAGTTTGTTTTCATTTTCTTCCTTGGGAAGAATAGGGAGAGAGGTTAGGAGAAACAAGGGAGTTTTTAAAAATAACATCTAATGTGTGATTCAGTATCCAGCCTCAAATCCTTACTATATATATATAATTCAAAGTAAACAAAACTGTCATGATTCACAGTGTTCAATAACTGCAATGCAAGGTCAATTAGCCTCAGTACAAATTACAAACACTCGCAGGCATATAACAGAACCCCTAAAAAAAGCACCTCATGGGCTGATTGAGCAACGTAACTCACATGTACATGTTTCCCAGCACGCTTTCTGAGTTAATTCCAAGACTTTCTGAAAAGTTTGGGACCTAGAAGCAGCAATGGCAGAAAAACAAGTCACTTGTTTCGAGACTTCCATTGCTTTTCTCACTGCAGCGCCTTGACAGTGTTTAACCCCTTGGGATAAGAGAAAGTGTATTTCAGCTTTTTCCAGACCTTGGAAGTGAGTTAAGGTGACTTTTTCACCCTGTTTCCATGCATTTTCTTCACTTGCACTGCAATTTCCAGTGTGGATTCACATTCCCAGTTTGGATGCCGCATGAGACGTCAATTGCCATGTGTGATACACTGGCAGTTACCGTAATTATTGTGGTCCTGCTCCTGTGCTGAAATCTCAGGAATCTGAGAGCAAGGGCAGAAAATACATGATTTTTTGCTGGTTTTCTGGTTTTATTGCCTGTGACTAGGCAACACAGTGCTTCGAAGAATGGGAGACTACTCTTTCAGTCTCAATTTTGATCAGAACCCAATCATAGCTCAGGGAGCACTTATGAATGGATGAGCAGCATCAAGCATCAATATTTGTTAACAGTTTATCAGTGGTACAAATAACCCCCTAGTCATAGATTTGAGCTGGAATAATATTGGGATTGATACTTGCCGCAATGGAAATACAAAAGTAAAAGGAATTGCTATTAACATTTAGAGGGAATGAGAAGCCTGCATGTAGACATGACATGGATCCACCAGCCATTGCAGCAGGCATTAATTTAACTTTCTGCAATACTTGGACAACTTGGATATAAGCTTGGTGTGGAAAATCACATGCACATGAGTTTAACCCTGCCTACTAAAATGGAATAGCAATTCTTTCCAGCACCTCAATCAGCTCTATCAGGTTGTTAAATGCAGGCTGGTGGTGCCAGGAGCTGCTCTGTTGCACAAACTGATACATTTAAAAAATGAACACAATTCATGCCAACATGTATTGGAAATACCCAGAATTGTTTTTCCAGCTATAACTTCTCTGTGTGTTTATGAATAAGTTTATGGGGGTTTGTTCTGTTTTTGGCAGAAGGGAGTGGACTTCTGAATATCCACATTTCCATGAAAACAGGATTTCAGTCATACCTGGGGAATAGAACACATCTATTATTCCATCCAGTATGAGCAAAGCTGGGGGTGCTGTTTGTGGCAGAGAGGGAATGAGCGTGAAGTGCTTTGATTTAGGGGATTGAGAGGAGGGGTTGGGGGGGGTCTGAGGGCATATTTTATTTTGCAGAATTATTTCAGGGTACAGAGGAGGAGAGAAGCTATTCCAAACTGAGTCTAACTGTAGCACTAACTTCCAGTTCTAATTTACTGCACAGTTCAACTGAATATTTCACTGTGAAGATACCAAGGAGCTGGATCTTCATCTTCTTGAAGACAGTAAAAACAGGTGTCCACGAAGGCCAGTGCCCATAGGAGCTGATCTGTTTATTGAGAGAAGGAGGGAAGGAGGTGGAAAAGAGAAGTAAAGAAAATACGAGTAATATTGCCAGATTTTGCCCTCTAGGTCAAGTAATTACATGAAAGCCTTGACTATCTATTTTTCTCCGTGTATCTCTAATTATCTTTGGCTCATTTAAGTGTGTCTGTGTTTATAACCATGAAAGCCTTAATCTGGAATATTATCATATCATGATCATAAGTTCATGGTACTGCTCAGAAACCAAACTAATGCATTTCAGAATTACAATCACTGTATATATGCACAAATATACGTCCTTTTGATAGAAACCTGACTTAGAGAGTTCTGAATTCTCGGTTTGGCAACAACTCGGTACGTTTAGAATGAGAGAGCCTTTTTGGAGCTGTACCCCATTTAACCAGTGCCTGATGAAAGACTCTCTGAGGACCTACCTGTGAGAGGTCCCCAGAACCTTTTGCTAGTTCAGTCCCAGAAGAAAGTATGCAAAGAAATACTAAGTACCTCAAAAAACTGGTCTCTGAGACTGACTTCAAAAAGCCATCCCTGAAAGGCCCCTCTGAAAAGCATTGGAGATTCAAAGGTCTGGGGCTGGGGAGGCTGGGGGTGGGGGTGGAATGAGGCAGAGCAGGAGGAGGGTGTGCAATGCAAACAGAAATGGGAGCAGAAATACAGCCAGGAGGGGAAATTGTGAAAGTGAGAAGAAATAAAAGCTTGATCTTGCTGTGTCAAAGAATAGAGGAGTCAATGAGGAGATCTGAGAATTTCTGAAGACTTCCTAATCTTCAAAGACGTAAAAACATATTAAGGGTTGGGATTTTTTTGTAGCATTTATAACATTATATGAGACAGAGCAGATATAAAAAGTGTTTAGGCACATATAAAATAAAAATATTTAAAATAAAATCCAAACAGCACTCAAGGTCTTTCTGAAAGGCAGCCCACCACCCCCAGGTAAGAAGACAAGGCTGAGTTTTGCCATCTTACCCAAGATGAGTAAAATTTCAGAGTTTAAGCACAGCTCAGTGGCAATTTAGAGCAGAAGGGCAGTTATTTCCAGTGTGAGAGTGACAACTGTGGAAGTGATGTGCACAGCCCTGGGAGAGAAGCCGAACATGGAACCGGAATGTTCTAACAGAATATCCCCTTGGCACATCAAACAAAGCTGAATCCCTCATTAGCATGCCTTCACATCCCTTTTGCCATTGACATTTCTGATCCCAAAGGAGTTATAATGAAACAACACACTGTCAACTGCCCCAGTTTTGTTACTGTTTTTATTGCTAATCCTATTTGGAAGGAATCTGTGCTTGACCTTTAACTGGGTAGGTTTACAGTCAGGTCTCAAGGAGCAGACGATTAGTAGCTAATCAATAAAAAGCATCATTGTTTCAGTAGTGCCTTTTCCTGCAAGGTTTAGACTTTTACTGGTCTCCAAATATCTGTAGTTTAGGTTGTATCAATGCCTTGAAGGTGGGAAGACTGTAGAGCAGAAAGCAGTGCTAATTCTGCTTGACTGCCCAGCTTGACCAGTCAGATTCAGGTAGTAAATGTTACTTTCAGATCCATTGACTTATTTTCACTTGCCTTAGAGACAAACAGGCTTTTCAGACTGTATTGATACATCTTACCCTCTGAAATCCAGCCTTGTGTTAGGAAGAGTGAATGTGAGCACTGAATTCATACATATCACATTTTAAAATGAAAATCTTATCGTGGTAAATGGTAAAAAACTACTTCTGTCCCATGCAAGCTGTCATCATGAAATCGTTGTGTTTAAAAAAGTGCAATGAACAGCACTGAGGGATTTGAAAAAAATCTAGAGTTTGAGCTCACGTAAACGTAATGGAAGTCTAGGGCAGCTTTTGTTTGGCAGGCCCCAAACTCTCAATGACTATGGTCTAGATTTCTCTAAGCTGATATTTTTGATGGCAATTGTCTCTGGAAAAACCTCCTACTTCAGAAGGTTTCTCTGAGTGTAGAGCTCCCAAAAGCAAAGGAACACTGAAGAACTTGCAATAAGTTCACAGAGAGTTAATGGTGAGGATAAATAGCTTTGTCTTTAAATTACTCCCACTACCAAAATCCTTTCCACACTGTGAAAATGTCCTTTCTCTCCCACAGGGTCTCACATATGAAGCACAGGTTTGATAGACTATCTTTTACATGTTTTAAGCCAACCCATAATTGAACATGGTGTACTGCGGTTTTAGATGAGAGGTCAATCTATTTGCCAAGTAATTGTCTGAAAATTAGAGGAACAATAAAACACAAAGTTGTACAGTTTGTAAAATACAAGTTCAGGCTGGTAAGAAATGTTTTTGCATTTACTTGACATTTAACAAAATAATTACAAGTCCTTCAGGATAATTAGAATACACGCTGTATTTGCAAAATGCTTAAAATCCTAGTTGACCTTTAGTAAGTGTGTTAATCAATAACAAACATATAACTTGCTATTAGGCCAATTAAATGCCTCTGTATTTCGTTCAGATGCTTAAAGGTGAAGGTTAAATCGTGTTAAATCACTGCCCTGTCAGAATGGGCATTTGTCTCTGATGTACTGCTTCCAAAGAACACAAGCAAAATATCCTCTGAAATGCCCCAGGGATCTGCCTCATCCAGTTTTTAATTTGCAGCAGGGATTTTAGAGCCTTGTACTGCTGTGAGTTGCAGTCATAGAACTCATTCCCAGGACGCAGAGTTCTGAAGAGGTGATCCCTCTTTCGACTCTCCAGAAATATTAATGAATTGAAGGGTGTCTGTGCTGAATGGTGCTTCTCCTGCAATGTCTTCCAACATCCAGAAAAATACAATGACCTTGGATATAAGGCATCTTTCACCAGAAAGATGAATATCTTCTCCCAAGATAAAGATATCATGATGTACTAGTGAGTTCATACAAAAAAGGTCAGTATAAAGATAAAAAATGTTTATGTTGTGTTCTGCTTTTCTGTAACACTTGGTGCATGACCTCAATAGTAAGATGTGGAAATGTTTGCCAATTGCAATCAAAAGTTGTAGATTTGCTGCCAAATTTAGTCAGGTAGCTTAAAAGAAGAAAAGGAAAGCAAGTACTATTTTTCTTTCTGCTCTTGCAGGAATTCTTCCAAGTTGCTGTCTTTGCAAAAAAATCTATTCCCAACACAAGTGATCTAAGAACAGAACAGCGACTCATGTGATGTAAATCAGCATTGCTCTGCTAAGCTATAACTGTTCTATTTTGTTCAAGAGCTGATCAAATGTATTTGAGAAAGCTGCAGTAAATTAATATGGCCATTCTCTCTCTTTTTCGAGAGTAATATGCCTCTGACTTTGCATAAAGGTCAATGAAGTGTTAAATTGAGGGTGATTAAATACATAGTGTGAAAGAAATTATTCTAAGGGAGAAGAGATGAATGAGGATGCAATAAAAATAAGGTAATCATTGAATGATAAAAACAGCTTCTGATATACAGAGCCCAAAGCTGTAGTGACACGTGTAGGGGAAATATCAAACAAAACTCTTCCCCTGACATGTAATTGAGGTTTCTATATAGTCCTATGAAAAGTGTTTTGTAATTTTCAGTATTGGCTCAATACCTGGAATTCACATGGTTAGAAATTTTAGAGTCAAGTAACTCAGAACGGCTTTTTAATAATATTAACCGCAGGCCCAGGGCTTCCAGGAGAATTCTTTTTCATAACTATATGCTTATTTAAAGGTTTCTGTTCCTGGTCCTGCCTTTACATTGCTACCACAATGCAACTAGGCAAGATGCTTATCTTTAATTTGCTAAGGACATGCGAATCAGACTGGGTATTTTCCAAGTGATATGTAAATTACAACCATTGATGCCTTAGGTTTTAACTTTTATATTTTTCAAATCCTGTACTGCCTAGTGTGTAACTCTGAAGTTTCTGAGCCTGTTAACTTCTGCTCTCTCATGCTAAGATAGACTTAGCAAAGCCTCTCTAAGTTTGCTCTCCAAGGATACCCAGACTGTCCTACGCCCAACATATTGAGAAGGGGGATAAGCTTGGGGAAATTACATCATTAGCTAAAGTTTTAATTGGCGAATTTATGCTGATATGCAAATGGACCAAACCTATAAACATGCGAAGAACTCGTGCCTCGTTGTCCATCTTGGGGTCTATTTTTTGTATGTAGCCTTTGGCTCCCCAGGGTGTACCTCTGAAGGCATTTCAAATAAGTATCTACCTTTATTCCCTTATCTGGTCTGTTTCTAGGTAGCCTCTCAAGGCATCAGTTCTTTGGCACTTCCAGAAGGGACAATGAGGCTTCCAAAAATCCTCAGGGACTCAGAAAGATCCAGCTCGGCTTCCCCCTGCCCCTGCCGGCACCCAGGAGGGTGGGGGGCAGTTACTATGGTCCAGGAGGCAGAGGAGCCCCCAAGAGCCCCAAAAATCTCCAGATTAACCAGAGGCTCGTGAGTAAATGAATAAAGGTGGTATTCAGTTGGCACCTGGGCTGGGTGTTAAGAGATCTCTTACAGTTTGTTTGGGGCTCAAGAGAATCCAGGAGGGTCTCAACTCCAGTTGAAATCCCCCTTTGTTTGCTATCAGCTTGTGAGAGCTTGTCGGGGAACACCTGAGAGTTCCAGGGAAATTGTTAGCTCCTTTGACTTTCCCTCTGTTAGTTTGTTGCTACCTTGTCAGAGGTTAACAATTTTTTTGTTCAATTTTAGTGTGGACTAGATTTTACTGAGGAAATAAAGAGCTCTGTGTTGCCTTAAGATCCCAAGGAGTTCCCAGCTAATACCGAAGCCATTCTGGTCTGCAGGTTCCCATGATGCTCCTACACGAGGTTATGACAAGGTACAATTCCTCACATTCACTTGTTATATCCATCCCTTACATTCTAAAATGTGGCACAGACAAGAAATCAGACCATCAATATCTACATTGCCCATGTGAAATAAAGCCTGATTTTGCAGATAATGTCTTCTGAATAAAACATTGCTCCCAAGTTGTAATCTAATTCCCTAGCAGGTAAACAGGGAATGCTGCAACAGAGCTGATGAAACTAAAGTGAGACTCACATCAATAAAAATGTCCCTAAAATATTCTTAAAGTGGAGTATTACACCTTGGGTTTAGAATACACAGAAGTAGAGATTTATAGTCAGTGAAAAGTCGATCATGAAAAAGTTGAGAGGTTTTATGAGCCCTGAGGCAACAAAATGCCAAGATATCAGTGAGGCCACTTGAAATAAAAGCTCAGAAATCACTCTTAAAGAGGGTTGTTGATTTTCCATGTTAATAATTGATAAAATAATGTACAGACATCTTAGCTGTAGATGTAGCTGCCAAAAGCTGTGAAACTGCATTAATATATCCTGCATTGCTTTCATGTAAAGATTTAAGATGTCGCACACACAAAAACTGGGAAGTTTTATGCAGAAGTAAGCTATTAACGATCCATTCAAGAAGAGGTCTCGGTGACTTGATCTTTATGAATCACTGGTGTGTAAGGTGGAGCACAGTCCTAAGGGTGGCATTTCTCTGTAGAGTGATGTTGCAGTTTTTCTTCCTGCTTCTGAACTGGATTTGCTTTTACATCTTGCATTGGCTTTTTCTGAGCTTATGGGAGTCCCATCATTCCCATTTCACTAATACAGCTTTAATATATCTGTAAGAATGGGTAGAGTGCAGAAAGAAGAAATACTGTTATCTGCTGGCTGGAAAACTTGCCTAAGGAACTTGGATTTTGTTTTTTCCATAGCCTGTAAGTTTTCTGTGTGTGGAGGCATCTGGAGGACCAAACAGAGGTCACATTGATTTCAGCAGCAATTACAGATCACAACCACCGGCATGATTTGCTGGGCATCCCCTGTGCCCCTGAAGCTCAGACCTTGTGGCCCTTTGTCACACAGGTGTCACTGCCTGAAATAGCTCCACTGTTTTCCAGAGCGTTACATCTGTAGAAAGAGTGCTTCTTTAGAGTGAGAGAGAAGAGAGCTCTTCTACAACACTTTGCAATAAGCAAGTGGTATCTCCCCTTGTACTTGAGGTTATTATTTTTCACCCTGTGATCTGGCTGATGCTGAAGTCTTCAGCTTCGTAAGGTCTTTCCAGAGGGCAGGACAGAGAGAGCAATAGTGTATGGCTGCAGCCTTCTTTAGCTAGAAAAACTTGGCTTTTCATACACTCAGCACTGTGGCCACCAGTCTAGAAACAGAACACTGGAAGCAGTGTCAAGGTGTACAAATTAATTTTAGATAAAATAAATAAAGAAATAGAACCAAAGCAGGAAATATTTTGTCTTCTCTGTCCGTAGTAGCACGAGCAGTGCTTTGGCATTTGCAGGATCTATTTGCTCATGGCCTGGCAGAGTTTGGGGTCTTTGCAGGTTTTGGAGACTTCAACTTGTGAAATACTGATGAAATTGAAATACATGTGTGGGATTTTTTTTCCGTGATTGATGTACTTAATGCACAAAATTTAATAGAGTGAGGTTGGTGTGTATGCAAAGATGGCACTTCGCTGATTTTTTAAGTGAATTTACTACAATAAATAAATTCACTTTTAAAGTGGTGACATTGGCTTAGTGAGGCTGTGGGATTTTTGTGTATGAGTTTTTATTTGGGTGACACAAGCTGAGTTGATGTCTCAATACAGAGTGAACAGAAATAAGCCATTCCTGAGTCCAAATTACCCTTATTTTTAGTATTTACACTGTCCGAAGCTCCAGGACAAATCCGTTTTACAATATAAAAGATAGTGAATGCTTTAAACGAAAAGTTTGTTCCCTGCTTTGCATATTAAACTCAGTTTAAATTCTGCCTTTTCCATATGGCATATATTAAAATAAATGAAAATGTATTAGGTCTGATTCTCCTCTCAGCAAGACAGATTTCCCAGTTGTGCAATTCCAGTGCTTGCAATAATGGCTTTACTAGCTCAAATTACACTGAAAAAAAGAAAAATCAAATCACAAAATATCTATGTTTAAAACTGTACAAGAGCCTAATGGCTCACAAGGATGGCTGAAACAATGTAATAGCCCATAAAGTGTTCTTTGGCATGACTTTTTACTTGTTTATTTAGTGATCCTGTCAAAGTAGAAATATTGGTGGACCTTATAAGGTTTTGGGCTATTCAGAAATGTACAGCAAGTGTCTTTTCAGATCTTCCATGAGGAAAGCATTTATTACAGTTATTCTGGTGACATCCTGTGGAACTGTAAATTATATTGTAGTTATGTCAAAGGCATGCTCAAATAAAATTACATACAATAAGATATAAAATGAAAGGCTCAGCCTTTCTGTCTATAAGTCTGTAGACTGCTGTGAGAGTTCCTTTATGGACAGCAGATGTCAATGTGGTGATGAACTGAAGCTCACTGGGAATCCAAACCAAGACTGGCCACGTTCAGAATGAAGGCAGAGCAACCACTCACATCCCCAGTGCCAGAGCAGTGAAGCATTCATTTAATTTCTTCGGACAATTTCTCAAAAACTGGTTTTGTTTGTCCACAGTCAACAGTTAACACTGATTTAACTGTAGTTAAAAATGCTTCATGACTCCTATGACATAGGACATCACCTAGCTTTTCTCTTTCCATTTCTCCTCATCCTCAGCTTCTGCAAATATGACGGGCTTTCTTTTCACCCACGTGCAGAATAATTAATGTAGGCTTTTGTATCCAGTGCTGGTCAGATTTTCTGATCCAGGAAACTCCCTCTTGTGCTGTTTGTTGTGTTATATGTCATTTCAAAAAGTGTTTCACTGATGTTAATGATGTAGGAAACAGCAACAATGGATGGTGGTTAACATTTTGTAGGTGGATAACTTGTCCTCTAAGTAGTTCTTCTATTTATTCTTTTACTGTCATGTTTGAACACTCTATTGATTTTCTTTAAGTTTACCATATTGTTTAGCTGTTTCTTTACTGTACATGATGTTTGAGAATTGCTATATTGATTTCCCAACAAGACATTTTAGTTTCAAAATATTTACGACTCTAAGTACTGCTACACATGTTTTTTGTTTCATAAAATCAGTCAACAACAGCCAAGGAACAGAAAACCTTCCTACCCTTCTAGCCTTTTGTTTGGAGTCATTCATCTGGAGCATTGGTAAACATCAGACTTCTTCCAATGAAGAAGATCAAAGTGTCACAAAATTGATTAGGAAGTTGTTAATTGTGTAAGATGTCTGGAGTTGGGGGTATGGACACCTGTCACCTCAGTGAGGAGTCACTGTACACAAAAGGTTAGAGCTGTTCTGCCACAGACGTCCAAGAATTGTGCTGAGAATTGTCATCTAGGCACAGGTTGGAGAGGCTTTAGCAGTCATCTCATGTGCTTCCCTGCAGCTGAATGCCTTCACGGCACTGTTTCCAATATTAATGAAAGTCTACATTTGTCTCAAACTCTGAAAAAAAAAAGGAAATTATATTTTGATTTTATCACCCCACATCTGTGCCTCTCTCCTTAGCAGGGCTTCCACTTGACTGCGGCAATTTGTCACCTCCTGGAACTGGAGATACTCAGTAGACTTTCTCCAGCATTATTCTCTCCCATGGCTGTTAGCCCTGTGCTGGGGCTCTCCAGGGAATAACTGCCAATAAAGAGCCATTAAAGCAGTAGTAGACCCCCCTCTCAATTCTCTTTCCCTTAGTGCTGATCCCTGCTTCTTCAGATAAGAAATTGGTCATATGCACATAAAGGAACTGTTGCCTACTGTTGAATAGTTTACGAGCTTCCTGTTGAAAGACTGATTTTTGCCACAGCTCTCTGACTTTATTTGTTGTCAAGATGCACATGCACATTGTGTTTTCAAAATGTAAATATGAATATGTGCTCTTTTGTCTGTGTTGGAGAGCTCTGACTGTGCCATGTCATGAGCCCTGTTTTCTACAAGAATCTGCAAGCAAAGAAATGTTCAGGTTGAAACTGCTACCCACTTCAATCCTCTTGAGGATTTTTCACACCTCTCTATGTAAGGTTTGCATAAATTTTTAGTCTTAAACCAACATTTGTCCAATCAAAAAGGGCAGCAAGCACCATAAGACACCCAGACTAAAATAAGATTTTTAAACTGGTTTATCTACACCAGTAATTGTGCATCTTGATTTTTTTTTTAAAACTGTACAGTATAGTTGTGGTTTAGCATAATAACATATTTTCATTAAAATACAGACATTTTTGCACAATAGTTTGCCTGACACCAGCTGTTACAAGGGACTAAACCAGGGGAACTTTTATTGCTTCATTTTATGAACACCAGACTCCATATCTTAGTATAACAAGTGCACTAAGCCTGCAACCTTAGGAAGTTTGGAGAATATATTTGATTTCAACCACACCCAGTGTATCAGTTTTATTTAATTATTGAAAGCATCACTCATGGGAATGTGTTTGTTATACCCTCTGTTAACACAAGTGCTGTCCCTTACAATTCAGACTTGGAAGGCTCCCTCAGAAGGGAGTGGTACCATAAGGAAAATCTACCAAGGATTTAGTTTCTTGGTGTGTGACTTTCTGACATAATTCAGATATACAGTTTTTGACCCAGGATTGCCCATCATGCTGCTGGGGTCCCTCTGTCCCTGTCCAATGACCCTAAAGTGTTCTGAATTTTCCAATGTCCTGCTGCAGGCTTCTTTAAAATACCCTTCTAGGTTTTGTCCTGGCATTTGGCATTAGCAGAAAGTGTTTATTATGAAGCCAGGACAGGAGCCCCCTGGAGCAGTGAGCTGAGCTCTAGGAAGGCTAAACCAAGTCATTCTGAAATGCTGCTCTTGCTGAAGGAGCATTCCCAACTTACAGTGCTCCAATTAAGCATAAAGTCATTGGTGCTCACAAATTTTCCAATTATATTTTCAAGGGTATAATGTGCACTTCAGCAGACTCTTCATCTGATACTCACCTTCATTGCATCTAACTCCAAGTCAGGAGAGGGGGGCGTGACTTGGGATTGGGGCAGAACCAGGAGCACAGCAGCTGCAAAGATCATTAAGGTCATTCAAATAAGCCTACTGTAAACTTGCAGATCAGTTTGTAGCTCACAGTGGTGCTGGTTTGGGGGAGGTTTGATTTTTCAATGGCTTGTGTTGTTGCTAGTACCATCTTTCTTTTCAAAAGTAAAAATTGCTTTTTTTTTTTCTCTCTCTGTTTTGGTGTCGCTGAATGCTCCTCCTGGATGCTGCCAGCCCAGCAAAGCTCTTTTCAAACCTGCCAGGGAATGGGGCATCCACCAACACTTCAGCTCAGCCTGTACAGCAGTGCTGCCTTCAACCAGATATGCACAGCAAAGTGGTACCCTGTCACCCTGCCCTGCAGAAAAGTTATTTACTTGTTTGTCCTCACTTTGTCCTCAGCTGTTAACCATAGATTAGTTTTTTGCCTAATAGCTTTGTGGAACCTGGGGGGCAACACCCACTGGGATCCGTCTGCTGACTTAGACCAAATTTTAGTTCCAAATATATTTACCGTCACTTCTTTTATATGGGACTTGTAAATCTTTTCATGTAGAAACAGTGTGGAACTAAAGGTCTAAATTCTCCCTTTGATGTCAGTAAGAACTTCCTGCTTGGTTAGATTGCTCTGTAATATTATATATCCACTGGAAATAAAAAAAAAAAACAAACTTGATAGTGGGTTATTAGAAACTTTATAGGAATTTTAAAATTAAACTTGAAGTGGGCATAAACTTCAAGATAAGCTGGTATAATAAGCTCTGCTATAGGCTTGTGGAAGCATGCATAAATATGCATAAATGCTGAAATCAAAAGTAAAAGTTATCTAGATATCCCCATTTGTGTGCAACAGGTTTTGTCGTTCAGCTATATATGTGACTTAAATCTTAAATTGGCCGAGGATGCCATATGGTTTCAGTGTGTATCCAAAACACTGCAGCCCTCACCGAGGAAATAGTATTAAGGAAATTTTATTCTTGGTTTATTGCAATATTTCTACTGAGTGGTGAATACATTTGGAGCTGCTCTGGAATGTTGTGCTGTCAGGACTAGAAACAGGTAAGTTGGTCTATCCCTTATATATGAGACCCACAAGGTAAAACCCCACAAACCAGAATGACCCATCATTTTGGGGTGGCAACTATTCTGTGTCTTACTGATGCTTCTCTCCTGACTCTCATCAAATCTGGGATTTCAAAGGTAATAACTGAGAAGTGTACAGAGTATTTATTATTTTCTGATTAGCATATGTGATAATCATCCTGCTTGGTCAGATCCTTTTGTCTCAACATTTTAAGGTCATTTCCAGAATCTTTCCATATTTCAAGGTATGCAGGTTTTTATGTAACACCATAATGTTTTCATATATAAAATTTCATTAATGCTTTTATATATTGATCTTCATGATTTTGTGCATATAATCGGATAAATCCTTCTTTTCCTTACTTACTGGAAATCTTGGATAGCATCGAGAACACAATGTGGTATGAATTTCCTTGTTCCAAAGACACGATGGTCTTCTGCAGTGCCATAGAGCTTAATGCAATTCCTAAATCAATGTAGGCTCAGCACAAAAATGCATTACCTGAAGATTTTCCAAAATGCTGATTTCACAGTAATATGAGTTGATTAACACTTAAATGAAGGAAATGATAATGCTGTGCATTGGGACTCTGATGTTTACATTGCATCATATGCTGTGTGGTTTATGCTATCTCTTACCACTCTCTATATTTTCTGTTCCACAATTTTTTCTGCTCCACAATTTTTTCTGCATTCCCGGAGAGCTGAATATGCTCTTTCTTACTAAGAGTCAATATTTCAGCTGTCACCTTTTCATAGGGCAACAACAAAGGGGAAGAGAGAGAAAAATAAGAGCAATAATAACTTCTTGTACAGCATCTTTCATCTCAGTCTCCAAACATCATTAGAGAGATGGGACTGTTGGTTTTATTCCTGACCCACATCCAGGCTGCCTTTTCTTCTGATCCCACTCAAGGTAATTAGGGAAAGGAGAATAGATGGGCGGCCAGGAAGAAGGTAACTCAGATGTTTGCAGGAGCACTGCTAAGTACTTATTTTATCCAATTTCTCTTCTCCTGTGGGGTAACAGTGTCCTTTACTAGAAATGTCCTTCTGAATGGGGCATAAAATTCAGAATCTAAGGCATGCTTAGTCATTAAATATATGCAGATTGTTTTCTAAGAGCCAGGTTCCACACATTTAGTTCCATTTCAGTTTCTGATGTACTTCCTCAGTTTAAATGAATACAACATGCTCCCTTCCAGGCCCGAATTAATGTGTAGTTGTTTAGTTCTGTTGTGAGATATTGAACAGTCTCTGATTTTGTCTGGAAGATCAGCTGTGATTTCTGCCTCTGTGATGCAGCAAAGCTTACACAGATAGCAGAATATTTTGAAATCTTTTGCTCAATAGTATGGTTCTTTCCAGCTTTGAGTCTGCTCGTGTACCAAAATGATGTGCTTAGTCACAGTGATTATGGCTTTTTCCCTTATGGCAGTGGATCTACCCCTGTGCTGTCAGCGTAGTAATGTTAATTTTTGCACAGATAAACTGAAGCAGAGCATCTTAACTGAATTGATCCTGGCAGATATTCCAAGATAATGACGGTCTTTGAGTACAGCACCCACGTCTTCACCTCCTTCCCTCTGGTGACAGGAGGAAACACAACTCATGCTGATCAAAACTTTCCTCTGATGAGACTCTAGCTATTGATATTGTCATTATAAATAGTAATTATTGATCAGTTTGTCAGATTCCCACCTTGTTTTGATTTTACCCAGTGAAATAAGACACACAGGATGTCCCCAGGCAATGCAAGTTTATCTGCCAGCCCTCATGTGCTTTACAAATGGCTTGTGGTGGTTCTTCCAGTGCAGTCCATGTTCTGCAGTCTCTAAATCAGATACTTTTATTTTGTGCCACATAAGTCTGCACAGTCAAAGCCACCTCCTCCTTGGCTGCTCGGGTTTTGTATTCACAAAGGACCAGAATCCTGGTTTCTAGTTTCATTACTGATCCCACGACTGTTGTGATAGCAGCAGCGTTTAAAGTTGACATGACTTAGTAGTTATAAAAAGAAACAAAAAAAAAATAATAGACATGTAACTTTTTATCCCTTTTCAGCCTGATTATATTTTTTTTTTTATTCTGCCCGCAGTGAAACAGCAGCCTCAGGCTCTGCTGCAGTCTCTTACCCAGGGAGATAAAGTCAAGTATATTAGGAAACCTCAACAATCTCTAATCACAGAACTACTTCTGACAACTGTTTAAGAACGGCATTGTTTATGTAAACAGTGTCACTGCAGCTTATTACAAGTTTGTGTGCCCTCTTCAGAGATGCTGATCTTATCTTGCAGCTATCAGGGTGCTGAATCTTATCTTGCTCATGGTTTTCATTTCCTTCTCCCTTCTCCTGCTGTGCAAAGTGTGTAAAATCTATATGGTAAGGATAATTTCTGGATGGCTTATGAGTACTGCTCCGGCCATCAGGAGATCCCAGTCCAGTAGCTGGGGATTGTGACTTTACTGTGGTGTAGGTACAAAGTACACAGTTTGGTTCACATCAGTTTGAGTGAAATCTGGTGCAAAAAACCCTCGAACCATCTTTGCATGTGGGGAGAAGGTTAGTGATAGATTTCCCAAAAAATTATTACAAAAATTCTGCTCCTCCTTAAAATATAGTAATAATAGGGAAAAGATAGAGAGGAATGCAGCCCAAGAAGGACAAATGATGCCCCACACAATCACTCAGGGATGCCCAGCCCATCCCCAGCAATGACCAGTGCTCCCCAGCCAACCGTCCCCAGTTCCTATACTGGACAGGATGCTCCAGGGTGTGGAATAACCCTGTGGCTAGTTTGGGTCAGTTGTTCTGGCCGTGCTTCTTCGTGGCTTCTTGAGCACCTGCTCCCTGGCAGAGCTGAGAGACTGAAAAGTCCTTGACTCAGAGAAGGGGATCCTTAGCAATGACTACAACATCAATGTGTTATCAACATTATTCTCATTCTAAACCCAGAACTCAGCTACAGAGAAGAAAATAAATTCCATCCCAGCTGCAAGCAGGACACAGAGTATCAGTGTACTTTGGTGTGGTTCGTGCTGTGGGTAGAATACAAATACAGAAAGCCCAAAAGAGAAATGGGACTGCTCTGGGATTCTGGAATGTGATCATCTGTTTCTGCCGTTGCACAGGGAAAATAAAATAAATCAGTACAATGTGAACTGGAAGGAAAGTGTGACAGCCATTCTTCAGTTAAACGAAAGGGTAAAAAAATGAGTGAAATCTTTTTGCTATCCAAAAAATGACAGAGAGGAACATTATGAGCAGGGTCTCATATTTCCCCAGTAACTAAATATTGCTTTGGCTTTATTGCTCAGTTGACTTACAGAGAATGGATTTGTGGTTAAAGGAACGAATTTTAAAATTGCAACTAGATTACTTTTTTTCCTTTTTTGACCACAGAACTTTTGATTTAAAAAATGGCTTGAAGCTTAATTCCATTTTTTTAAAGGAAGTCTTTCTTCAGTCAGAATTTTACAATCCTGTTTAAAGAAAAAGTAGAAATTATAATAAATTATACGCTAATGTTAGTTTCAGACTTTCATTTCCTTGAAGAAGTCCGAGCTTTAAAGGGAATCCTTCTGTCTCAGAGCAGAGGAAGAATGAACTCTTCTGACTTGAGAGTCAGGGAAATGGGCTGAGCGAATCGTCAGGAGCTGTTGAAGGCATTGCTATTACAAGATCCTTGCCCTCTTCAGACCAAATGAATATTAGGGGACAAAAAGAAAAAAAAAGGAGAGGAATCACATATATTGTGATGCAAACTATAAAAACTGATAAGGCATAAAGACTGAAAAGAGCTGATACGTCATACTTACCCCTTCTTTAAATGCTTGTGCTCCCTGGGCTATCGATATTCTTCTGTAGGTCTGCACATTGTTTGCAAATTCCTGAGTGACAGTGACAGCAGTTGGAAGCTTTGAAAGAAACTTCGAGATTTTGGTGGGTTTTGTTTTCACTGAACATAAATCTAGTCATCACTGCGTATTTCACCCCATTGATCAGACAATACAAAGGGTGCTTTTTTGCAAGCTGGGCCATGTTGCTCTAATTTGGAATAATGGGAATTGAAAACAACCAGGAGCATTTCTCTGGGCTATGAATATATTGCCTCTTGAAAATGTGAATACAAATTCACATCTTCATCCTGGATTCTTGTTCCTATGCCAGCAAAACATTTGATATCACAGTAGAAAAGAGCATTTTATTTATTTTAGAGCACGATTGGAATAATTATTTTCTCTTACAAGCAGCACAACCATAACTTAAACTGACAGTGCTAAATACCATGGTAAACCTGAAAACAATTCCTTTGTTGTTTGATAAATTAAACTGATCTAAAATAAGAATCACATTCTGAAAACACGTCCAAGCTATTAACATAAATTTGTCCATAATCCAGCAACGCTTAAGCAGTAGACCAAGTGCTGTTTTCATCCACCTGACTTCAGTGATATATTTTTCCAGTAGGTTTCACAAACACAATAATGAAATTAGGTCAATAAATCTTTCCTTCCATATATGTCTGACTGGATATTAGGAAAGATGGGATGTGCTTTCCGTAGTTCCTGGTGGCCATATGCCTGTGAAGGGCAGAACTCCTGCACCTCTCTTGGCAGCACTTGAGCCTGACTGCAGTCAGAAAGCCTGTACAGGTTGTGCCACTGTATTCTCCAAGTCCAGGTAAATATTTCATGCAATATGTAACACGATTTATCAGCTAGTCTGGGATTACACAGGTCTGGCCAAGTTCTTCCCTACAGTAACTTCCTGAAGTGTTAGTTTAAAAAAAATTAGCAGTGTAGAGATGCTGAGGTCCCCCTGGGGTGGGAGTGCTCCTTGCATGGCTTTGTTCCATTTATCAACCCAGCCTGTCTCTGGCACTGAGTTAACTCCTAGAACAGGCTGGGATTTCCCTGTGCCCTGCAGATGAGCCACTCAGACACGTGTCCCTGTGTAACACAAAAGGAAAAGGTGAAAAGGAGGGTGGCAGAGCTGCAGCATCCTAAACCCATGGGAATCAGGGCTTGGAAAAGCTGGGACAGGGCATGATGTGAGCAGGAGCAGAGACAGCATTTGAGCAATGAGCCCAGAGCCCCCAGCCAGCCTAATGTGTTCTCTTCCTGCAGGGAAAGAATCAGATAGGAAAACAACACTGCCTAGCATGTGCTTTCATCATCCAGAAACACTTAAGCTGCACGAAATAAATTGTATTCAGTATGCCAAGTTATGAATAACTCCATAGACTGAAAGGGAAGTGCATCAGCTTGGATGATTTCCAGTGTCTAGGCAGCAGGCTCCCCTGTTTTCATTGGAGTCTAATAGAACAGGGAAGGAAGAAATGTCCATAATGAGAAAGTGGGTCAGACACCAGTGAGAAAGAACAAAAGGAACAAGAACCAGAGAGCCCACAAGCTGCATCCCATCAGCTCTGATTCTGGGGACACAATCTGTGTAAGCACAAATGTCACTTTTCTTGCCCTTAACAAAACCTGACAGACCTTCCACGTTGCTGTAAAGGACGCTGGGCTTGTCTAGCAGCTTTTTCAAGTACAGAGCCATAAATGCTGCAGAAGATGCCTCAGATTCTGACAGTAGAAAAGTGTTTTTTCTGTTAAGCAGGGCAGGTTCTCTGACTTGGGAAAATCCTTAATCCTGCTGGTGACAGTTTCTTTTAACTGCCTGGGTCTGGTTTAAAATACTCGTTCTGTGAGGAGTGTTTGACGGATAAAAATGAGGCTGCTCCTCATTTCGTTGGGCCTGGTGAGCTTTCACATTGTTTTGTTTAAAACGTAGGAACAGCTTCCCAGCCTGGAGCTACCAGTCTGTCCAGCATGGAGCAGTGTAAAGACTCAGACCATTGCTGTAAAAATAAATAAGGTGCATGTATTTTGTGCTCCAGGTAACATGGTATTTTGTATGCAGACCTAGGCCACTCGGGAGGTGCAGCATTATTCCATAGCCCAGCAAGAGGAAAAGCTTAATAAGAAAGGAAAAACAGAAATGGCCCAGTAGAAAATGCAGGTGGAGAGCTGTTCATCCATCTGCCACAACTCAGAAACCCTGGCTGGGCATAATTTAAGGTGTTTTCTCTGCTTGCTCCCCATCGTGTCTCTCTGAGACTTTCCTCCATTGGCAGAGCTGATCCTGCTCCTCCAAAACATCAAAAGGATGTTTTATGTTTCTAGAAGACTGGTGTGAGTCTTTTTTGTGCCACAGGCTCCCTGAGCAGATTCCAGACACTCAGGGCTGGGTTTCTTCACCCTGATGTTCTCCACCCCTGAGCAGCTGATCCTCGGAATGTGGCTCTGCTGTTCTCAATCATGAGCTGGCTGCCTGTTCCCTGTCACTGGCAGATCCCCTCCTGTGGATAATCCTAGCCATAGCATGGCCTGAGGGATAAGATCTTCATTTTCCACCTCCTCTTCTAGAATAATTTTAAATTTGCAGTGGGTTGTTTCAACCCTGAGCTATAGATCCTTGTCTTACCTCATGACACTTACACAGAAACTTTTAAGTGACAGCTCAGTATTTCCCATGTTCCCTCATTTTCATTTTGTAATTGCAGAAAACTTATGATCCCATTAGCAAGCTGCTTGTTTGTGCTTTTTGTCTAGAAGTTACAGCCTTTTGATGAATGTGTTATGTACACGCTGACTGATTAAATATGACAGTAAATGAAAATATATTCAATAATCCGGGCTTGGGATGGCAGCCAAAGTACTCCTGTATAAAACCAAAGAACAACAGAGGACATGTGGGTTATACTGGGCCCTGCAGCAGGATCTGCAGTTCAAAGAGTGGCAAATTCAAAGAATCAGCCCCATCGAGAGGTTTAGTGCAGTCACATCCACCAGGGTTGGCTTGTCTGGTACTACAGCTCCAGTGAAAACTCCCTCCTTTGTCCATCTCAACAAGTGCTTGAATTCTGCCTCGGTTTTTGTTTGGTTGGGTTTTTTTCCTTGAACAAATAAGCATATCGAAACTGAGGCATGAAATGCAGGTGAGCCCCAGAACCAGGTGTGATGCTCCCCAGCCTCAATCCTGAGGCAGCCAGTCCCACTGCTTCCCATTTCCCCCAAGCTTTCTGTGGTATTGAAGGACTATTTGTGCTGAACTATCTCACAATAAAAAGCAACTTGTCCAATTAAATCCTCTGTCTCCCTCGATTAAAGTCATTGTGGAGCTGTTGCTGAAGCCTGTTTACTAACCTTGAGTTGATACAAAATGTGCAAATCCAGTGAGACTTGTTCTACCACAGACATTGAGAAAGAAGCATTAACACTCTCCCTGTCAGTCTTCAGGTGGTTTCAATCTATTCTTCTTTCATACAAGAATAGAGAAATACAAACACAGGGAAATCGTGATGTCAAATTGTAGTCTAAGGTCAAGATCAGGAAATTTTCATTGGTTTGTGATATCTTAGCACCTGCATCCTTGCCCCCTCCCCATAATCGGCAGTCTGCAGAAGGCTGTAAACCTTTTCTAAGCATTTTAAATCTTCTCATGACAGTTTTACATTTTATTTCCACAGGTCCCAATTTTGCAAAGCTATTAAATGTGCACTGTGCATTGAGGGTGATCCCAAAGTTCTCTGCGAGCAATTTATATGCAGGAGTAGCACCTTTTCCTGTTGAAAAGCAGTCACCAGCTGAGGGAAAAAGTTCATTATGCTCTTGGTTTTTCAGTGTTATAATTTGGAATAAGCAGAGGTTTTAGGTTAAATAAAAAAATTATTCAAGGAAAGGGAAAAGAAACTTTAGTCCTTAAGTTAGAATAGCAAACATAGACTCTTTCTATCCTGTTTAAATGGGAGACAGCACTTTCTCTGGAAGTGACCTGGATTTTTTTGACAGACAGATATGCACATTTTTTGAGATATGCTCCCCTGGCCAGCTGACGCACTGTCCAGGTGGCGAAAGGGAGCGGAGCCTGTGGCTGGATGGTGCTTCCAGAGGATCTGTGCCTCGGAGCCCAGACCTGGTCCACGCTTCCAACTCTGGGGCACACTGCTTGCCTGGACAGCAGGGCTTTGCTGCAACACCGAGACAACAAGGAGAGGGAGAAGTCTTTGGTGTGGATTCCAAGCTCTATTCAAGGGTGAAGGGGCCAAGGACCAAAGACCAAGAAAATGGAGGGTCCAAGGGTTTTATACCACGGGAGGGAACAAACACAGAACCAATGGGGGTACAACAGAGGAGGATTTAGGGTAGCCTGACACAATATATACACAATCAGGAGGGAGCAGGGAGTGGGGTAATCTACACAAACCAATGGGAGATCAAGGAACAGGGAAGATTCCAGAAACAAGGTCAAGGCTAAGCAAAGGGGAGGGAATACAACAGACTGAATGACAACAGAGAGGCGGGGTACAACACTTAGGAACGAACTAAGTGTGGGGGAAAGCTTACAAATTAACATATTATGCTAAAATCAAATTCATGCACTACAACAGCCAGCCCTTGACCATCTTACCCTCCCTCTGCCCACACAACCCTTGGCTGGCACAGCTCTTCCCCCTCCAAATCCAAATTACCTCAGCCCCTGGCCTGTGAGGAACAAAGCTCAGTCAGTGCTCAAACGTAGCAGAAAGAGGAGAAAAGTCATAAAGGGGAAGTTAATGGCCCAGCAAACCCTGTTGAGATCTCTACTGAAACAGACTCGGTTATTTCGGCCCTATCAATCACAGCTTTGATGGTTTCCTTGTTACTGCTCTTCCTGGGGAGAGATCCAGGTGAGGAATCCCTGGCTGCCTGGCAGGGGGCTTGTTAGCCAGGGACAGCCTGTGGCATTTATCCCTGTGTCACCTCCTGGTTCTTCTATCTGCTTGCTCAGCGAAATTTCTCTATCAACATCAATGTCTCCTGAAGTGCTCATTCATTTTGAATTAATTGACACCTGAGTGCTGACAGTTTGTTTTGGGTACAGCAGGCTGGTCAAAATGCTGCTGTGGAATAAAAGGTTGCTGACAGGAGTTATATAAAAATATTTAAAAATTCACAACACCAGTTGCGGCTGGTGTTCTTTCTAGAGGTTCAGTTTTGTGCTTAGTTTTCCTTTGAAGTCAGTTCTAAATCAGTTGCAAAGATCACTTTATATAAATTTATTGGACCTATTTGCACTTAAACAGGCTCTCCTGGATCTATGGATGCTTACATAATTATAATGTAGCTCTTTGATATAAACATGTGGCTTTGTCTATGATATGTACATTTTAAATAAAATCTGAAAGAAATCTTAGTTTTCCTGCAAAATGTTGATTAATCCAAGCTGTAAACTTTCTGCCAGATACTAATTCTTTGTGTTTGTAGGCATGTGGTGAAACGATGCCTAAATATTTGCAAAGAGTGATATGTCTTTAATATATCCAGTTATTTGTCATTATTTTGAGTTTTGCAGTTAGATAAAGAGCAGTATGTAATTGTTTTCCATTTTATCTTGCTTGGCATGAGCAAGCTGAAAAAAATCAAACCATAGATAGATGGTTTTGCATAGAATTCTACCAGCTTTGAATAAAATAAGGTCTTTTCTAGACTAGTTCTTCCTGGCCCACATCTATCACTTGCATTAATTAGAGCATTCTGGTTTAGATGTTTCTATGCACATAGAGCTTTATGAGACCCACATCACCAGGGTTTTGTTTGACTTTCACTATAAAGCCCTAATATTTGCAGAGATAAGCATACGCAAATATTTGACTGCAAGCATCCCTTTCAGGGTGTGCAGTTTGGTTTCAGTTCAGAAAATGCCTTTCTCTGTTTGATTTTCCAGCAAGGATGTGAAATCTTCTGGTAAGTCATCAGACAACTCTGGAGTCTCAGGCCTTCCATGCTGTGCTTGCTGGGTAATGATTGATGCAAATACAAAGTAAATGTTCTGTATTGGTAATTTTAAACTCCTACAATTGACTACATGGCAAGTAGAGAAAGGGGGAGGAATAGTTTCCTAATATATTACAGCTGGCATTTGACTGGTGTGAGACTGGAGGAGAGCAAAAGGGGAAGGTTATTGTTAGTCTTCTGCTGAAAGTTGGGGGTTTGAAAGACTCTTTGATGAACTTATTCCTTGCCATCTCCTTGTGCTGGGAATGCCATGTGTGTGCTGTCCTGTGCAGCTCCTGCAGCACACTAACATTGTGTAGCAACAACAAAAGTGACACTGGCAACATATAGATTTGATGTGTCTTAATGACTTCCAGATCAAATTTTCTCAAATTGCAAATAGATCCTATTTTCCTATTTTTCTACACAGCTTACAGAAGAGCCTGGTGTCCCACCAGCTGCCTCTCCAGCATCTCTCTGTAGTTCCTGTTTTATTGCTGCCACTGCCAAACTACTTGGTGTTACCAAGGATGATCCATGCACAGGCTGCAGAGAAATTTGTAATATGAATTGCGAACAATATCTGGAGCCCGAGTGCACAGAAGGACACAAAGGAAAATAAGAATAGATTGCCTGTTGCCACTGTGACTGTAGTAAGTCTTGTTTCAAAAGACTGAGAGGATGGATTTAATATAAACTGCAGAAATACGATGTTTAGAGTGGCAAGTCATCATGAAAATTAGAAAATATATTTAGCCCTTACAAGGGCACTGCATTTGGAGTGTTACATTTTTAGACTCTCAGTAAGCCAGGCACACACTGTCTTAGATCCCCTGACATTTTCATTATTTGAGGCTGACAGTGGACATAAATATTATTGCAGAATAACAAAGCAAAACCCAGCAAAACCAACTCAATTTACCTTTGAGTTTTGATAATTAATATTTATTCATATATGAGGGGAATAATGACACACTGTTTTACTGTAATTGAGCCAGAACTTCCTGAGAGGCCAACCCACAAGATCTTTGGCTGGGGACAGCATTTTAGCAGCAGTGGAAGCCACCCCAGGGACCACAAAGGGAAACCCTGAAGTGCTTGAGAGCATCCCAAGGGCAAGGAACGGGATCAAGTATCAAAGCTTATGGATGGGCACAGCCCAGGTAGGCTTGGTTAATGGATTTTAATGGATTTTTGCATCTCACAGTGATGGTTTTCCCTGTTATCCATCATTGAAGTAAGCATTCCCTTTAAAGCACTTGAACAGGTCTGGTGTGGGTGTCCTCTGACCCAGCTGTGCCACCAGCAGCAGCTGCAGGAGGAGAGACTGGGAGCACCTGGGAGGTGGCATTGGCCACAGCAAGGTCTCCATGCAGGCATTTAAGATCCAAATCCAGTGGATGTTGTTGGGAGAATGTTGGATTTCTTCTGCTTCTCATCTGACTGCATCATCAGTGATGTCTGGCTACAGAAGCAAATGAGATATGCAGAATAAAATCCATCTTGCCATTAACTTCTTTGAAGTTTAATGCAAGAGGAAGTGCACCAACAAGAGCAAATTATAAAAATCACCCATCCCTGACTTTGATGGATGTTCTCCTCACAAACTCACCACACACTGTTTTATGAACTAGGTTGTTTGCCTAAGTCGTCAGCTTATGATTGATTAGAGAAGCAAAATGAGAACATAATCACTTCTACATTTCTTGCTTACTACAAATAAGAAAGTTTTGTACAACAATTTATTAAAAGCTGATTAGATTAAAACGACATGTATAGTTGGAGTCCTGACAAATAGTTCTTTTGTATTCAAATACTTGGTGGTGAAGTGGTTAGCAGAGCAGCCAGTGAGGACTGGCTCCATGTCTGCATCCAAGTGCTGAGGCAGGAATTATTTCCTATGGGAGTGATCAGGGGACAACAAGGAAATTCAATTTTTGTGTCTGTTCCGTGCCAACTGCTGATGACATCACTAAAATAATCATTCCTTCGAGAAGTCAAGAAATGTTCTTTCTTGCTGTTTTTTAGTAAGTGAGAGAGATGGGATTATTGACATGGAAAAAAAATCCTAAATTGTAATTTTTCAGAGGTTTGTACTGACAACAATTTTTTAATGTAGACATCCTATTTACTGTGGAGATTGAGAAGAGAAGCACAGACTCTGCTAGGTGCAGCAAGCAAAGCCAGTTTATTATACAAGTTACCAGCATTTTATAGTTTATTACTCCTGGGCAAATCCACAGGCTCAAACCCCTCTGCCCCTATTCCCATAGCAACACTTTCAGGTCCTTGCAGATTCCCTCTTGCGACAGCGATGTCCTGGCTAATCGTCCTTTTGTGCCAGAGGCTCAGGTCATATTCGTCCTGTGTTTGCCTCTTGTTCTTGCCTTGGACTTTGTTTCGTCTCTCCTTCTTATTCTTGCCTTGAGTTTTTATCTGTCCCACGGTTTTCGCGGCACCAAGGCTAGAAGATCTGCACAACTATCTGCTCTCTGGCACCTGTCAGTTTACAATATAAATTCCAGGTTTGATGAATAAATGCATGCATTTTATTAGAATGTGTGGAATAAAATGTTTAATCTGAAATCTAGGAATTATGCTGGAACACATTTGTTCCTCTTTCCCAATGGTTTTGCAGGATGTATTTGAGCCCCAAATGTACAAGTACTGAAGCAATATAATATAACTTGTCAATTTTAAAGAAAATATATGGTCATGCTAAGCAAAAAGATTAAACACTATGAAAAATGAAACTATATTGAAGAGCCATAGATTTTAAGAAAAATACGTTCCCAAGGTATCCAAAACTGATTCAATTTAATCTGTAACCAGTCCTGAGTAAAGAGGGTAAAATGACTCTTGAACATTATATGAATAAAAAGCATCTTTGGGCAAGGTACTGTCTTTATCAAAGTCTTATAAACTACTCAATTTACTTTCAAAACTCAGTCTCTCTCTCTCTCTTTTCTCTCAAATTGTGAATGATGGGGAAATGAGTAAGAGAAAGGCCCTGTTCTTCATTTGGAGAGGACAGATTGCCTTACTTGTCAGATCACTTAGCGTGGGGATAGGCACAGTGTAATGTAATAAGGGATGTGAATTCTCTTCCACCTTCCAGTGCATGTAGAAATGAGTCACATATTCCCAAAATACACCCCAAGAATGCAGTCATCTCCAAAATTAACTTTCCTTTGCTATCTGCAGCCTGGATATCTGTGCTGTAGCAGAAGCCATCTCATTGCAGCAGATCCACCAAATTCAAATGAATTGCAGTGGTGGCAGGACAGAAATAAGATATGGTGGAGGTATTTCAGCTTAATTTTTCTTTTTAATAGGGTTTGAAACACTGTGTAAGCAGTCTTGATAGCATGAAGTGTTCATGACTGATTTAGAGTGTCCCTAAATTGAACACATCTTTCACACTGAGTTAAAATCACTTTGTTTTAAGTAAAAGAGATAATTTAACTTAAGTAGACCTTTTACTGCATAGCATGGTGGTGAGTTTCTTAGCAATATCAATAAATTTTTAAGCTGTTCTGGTGATGCTTTACCAAACTCCTCCTTTCTATGAGCATGTTTTCAGCAGGAAAAGAAAATACTGTAGTATGTAGTGAGAATTTGAGTAGTTTTAATTGCATAGCCTTATTTGCTAGCTTTAGATGATGAATGATTTCTAAGCATGTAATTAAACTTACAGGCACTGATGGCTTCTTACTTAAGTGGCTTAAAATTAAACATGTGCTTTTGTTAATTGATAGATTGGTTAACAACAAGGACCCTGCTTAACCATCCAGCTGGCTGCAGGCTTGGCATGGCACAGAAAATGAAATGATATCTGTAAAGTTGCTGTGGTCAGGGTGTGTTATAACCCTATTTATCATCAGTAAATTATCAATTCAGCTATTGCTCTTAAATTTTTTAAAATATTTTTTCTTTTAATAGGGGAAAAAAATACTCAAAGCTTTTTTTTTTGTATTTTTTATATATTTATTTCAGCTCTCTATAGTGTCTGCCTGTTATCAATTATAAAGAATTCCAACTTGTTTCATATGAAAGACAGGCTTGTTAATGTCTCAGTCCTGCACGACACATCATTAAAGCTCAGATATAGTCATTACTCTGTGCTACAGTGCTTCGGATTATTAATATTTCCAACACTATGAGGATACAGGAGCTGTGCCACTGTTGCATGCATTTCTAAGCCCTGGGATGGATTAAAGAAGTGGTGCCTGGATACAAAGCATAATAACATTGTCCTGGCCTTTTTTGCAGGATTCTTGCAACATTCAGGGAGGTTTTTCTGTTGTTTCACCAAGCGTGTGCCAATTAAACTGATGGGAGGACTGAGAGCTAATTGATGACGAGACGGGTTTCCAGAAGTGCTGTGCTAAAGGGAGTAATGTTAGATTTGCTTTTGAAAACTCAGGGTTATAAGTTCTGATGCATGCAGGTTCAGACCAGAGACTGAGCAGGATCTAATCCCCAGAAACTCAGCAGGGAGGCTCTCAGGGGATTGGAAGTTCATCCCATAATTTCCGGCAGATGTCCTGCAGAGCAGAGAGGGCAGAACACATGAAGGGATTTCTTCTTCCCAGGCACATGAACACTGCATGATCCACGTGGACACTGGAGAAGGCAGATCTGACATCTCCTGAGTACAATGGGAATCATGCAACTGTATATCCTAGACCAGGAATTCCTCCCTGGACTCACATAGAAGAGGCAGATGCGTGATGTTGGACACAGCACACTGACACTCACAAGCAGCTTACAAAGCTGAAGATGTTGGGTCACAACTGATGATGTTGTGTAATAATTTTGTACCACTACACAGTACAGTGTGATAGGTACAGATATATGGTATATACACTTCTGTAATGGGGGTCAACACAGTGCTGGAAATGGGAGAAATCCCTGCAAAGAGGGATTTTAGCAGCATAGCTGATGGTATTCCTCAGCTTAGAACAGATTTCAGTCCCAAGTTGCTTTAAGTAAAGAAAAGTGGTTGCAATGAGGTTTATAACTCTGTTGGAAATTACTTCTAAACTAGATGAGATAACCAGAGGGTTGTCTATTGTGCTGGTGTGTCCCTGCCTGGGCCCTGGCTGTCGCTTCTGTCAGTGTGACTAAATCCCCTTTTCGTTTTCAGTTTTGCTCAGGGACAGATGAGTCTTTAATATGACAGAACAGATTTTTATCACCAGCCAACATGAGAACTTTAGTTCAGTGTTTGGCTCATTGAACTCTTCTTTGGTACTACATAATGGTTTTATAATTATTATTGACTGAATTGTCCTTTTCAATACTTAATCCCCTTGTATTTTGCTGACCAAGGCAGATGCTCTTATCTCCGATATCTGCAAGATATTTCTTGACTTTTCTGCATTCTCTCCTTGCTGCAGAACAAACTTTGATTATGGAAGTTTCATGTATAAAATAAATGAGAGAGGAACCTTGCTAGATGAGGGCAGTGTGGAATGGAGAGAGAAGAGAGCCCTGAGACACCAGAACTGGAATTTACTCATACCATCTTCTGCACCAGCTTCTTTTCTTGCATTTTGCAGAGTTTAGAAAGTGGCTGAATATACATTCTCTCTTCTGAGCTTTATATGTTGTCTTTCCCAATAATCCCTCTTTTACTGATGCATTTTAGCCATTAAATTAAACTTCATAATTGGTATTTTTTATTCCTCCTGCATAGAGACTGGCAGGGCTGTCTTCTCAGGTGGCTGATTCTGCCTAAGCCCTGTAGTGCTGTAGTTGTGAAGTCTGTGGATTTTGTTGTTTTCTAGGAGAAAAAAAAATCACCCTCCTATAATGGGAGAATTTTCTTTTATTATTACTAAAAATTATTTTTGTTACAGCACAATGATTTCTTTTTAATTGAATGCTGCTGTTTTGTCATGGGATTGTGTCCTCCTTCCATTGCAAGGGGAAATGGCATCACTTTCCAAGAACCTCTTTGATAGCAACTGCACCAAACACATTTTGACCAGCACAGAGAGGAAAAGCAGCTCCATGGAACTGCTATTCACAAAATATTCACAAATATTTTCCATATTTGTGAGATGAAAGCAAAGCAAGTGAAAATGAAGGGAAGGCAAGAACAGTGTGATAGGATAAGCCATACACTGTTCCAGGTTGCCATCCTTGTGCAGGGAAAACTTCTGTGGCCCTCCTTGAGACAACCCAGCATCCTCAGAGGAATTGTTCACCTCTGGCAATGGATGATGTCTGGAGCTCTGAGGGTCCTTGATTAAGGAGAACGTTCCAAGATGTGAGTTTGAGCTCAGAGGTTCTCATTAAGCTTCTTACTGTTTTACTTCTTCTGCAAAATAAATTCTTGTCTAATGGCACATGCACCAGTGTTTCAGAGAAACCCAGAGTACTTTGGCATCTGGCCCCCACAGACTTTGCACTTTAGTTATGATATGGGTTTATCCAGATCACTTCCATGAGCATTGAAAAAGCAATCAGCTCCCCAAATCAGCTGCTCATGCTGCTGTCTGTGTTTATTGACTGGTGACAACTTCAGAACTGTTATCTATCATGATTCCTGCAGCTCAGCAGGTACTAAACATTCTCTTTACTATGGCATATTGAACAAAATTGGTATGCAAGTCTATTATCAAAGCTTGTAAACACTTGACTAAACTATGTGGCTCAATTAGCAAAGAATAATGGAGCAATAAGTAGAGTGTGTGCAATTTTATCAACTCTTTGCAGCTCAGTGACACCTACAGCATTATCAGGAAAACAAAAAGAGCAATTGTCAGTATATCTCACTGAATCCTTGCATATTGCCTTTGACTAAATCACAAATGTATGTCAGAAAATCAGAAAAAAATATTAACAGCATCAGCACAAAATGCGGCACAGTCAGGTGCATTTGTTCATTATTTAGCAAACGTGCAACTTGGTTAATTAAGAATATTAAAATGTGACATCTGAAGTGTGCTATTAAATTATTGAAACAGTAAGGTTGATCGCTAACATACAGTATGCAAACAGTTCCTTCATGTATATGTACAAGACAATTTTAAAATTATGTAAACATGAACTCATTTGAAATGGTGCTTTATAATCAGCACGTGAAATGGGTGCTGCCAGGAACTTCTCTATTGCATCCAAGCTTGGCTTGGCCTAAGGTTCAAGCAAACATTTGAAGATTTAGATTCAGCTGTAGCTAAGCACAGGCAGATGCCCTCAGCATTTCATTTTCTTCCAGCATTTTCAGTTGCTTTTACACCTAGTTCATTCAACAGCTTCATTTCTTGTTTTGTGCTGTGGATAAAAATGAAAATGAAATGTGCAGGCAAAAGCCTGTGATATATAAAGCTATTCCATCTTGTGCTGATGCAGAATTGCTCTTTAAGGACCTGTGTTTCAGTTCCGTGCTGCATTATCAGAAGTCTGATGTTCTCAGCAGACTGTTCCTGCTGGAATGAAGCTTTAGGGGAGTGAGAAGAAAACAAAAGGAGAAAGGAATGTGTTTGCCACAAGTCTTGCAGAACACCTTGCTCCCTGCAGGATGCTGTACCCAGGTCATGTGAGGGTGGGATTATATTCCCTTTTCCTCCTCACCAGCAGTAAATCAGTTGACTGACTTTCTCCTTTATTAAAGATCTTGATGCCAGCCCAACTGTGTTTAGATCTGTGATTAATATCTCTGGAAGCTCAGATCAAAAAAAAAAAGAGTGAAGGTGGCACCTGTATTTTCTGCATCCCACAAGGAACAGTCAGTAAAAGGCTGTTCTTGCTGCTCAAAGAAGCTGCTTTGACAGCCTGAAGACCACCCTCTGCAGTATTGCGCATGTCTTGGCTGCCACTGTAGGATCAGGAAAGGAAACACAATTGAAGGGCCAGTTTGGGTTTAACCTCTTTGAAAATAAAAATCAGGATCTGGTATAATGTAAATGTTGTAGGTGTATAAAAACTTCTCAAGACTATTGGAGACTTTTGCAATATCTGTATCAGCAAAAGATATATTGATGGTATCAAGAATTTTGACTTTCAGACATTTAAAGATCTGCTTCATTAAAGGATTATTAGCCATGAAGTAACTGGAGACTTTTGCTTCCCTTTAGTTTCTCCCCCCACTTTCCTGCCAGCCTTACCTGGCTCAGGAGCTGGAGAGAGTTGCTCCCAATAAGAGCAGTAGCATCAGATAATATTATTAGATGGGCTGGGATCTGTGTTTTCTGTCCCATTTCTCTCATACTCATCCCTCCAAGCCCATTTTCCTCTCCAGGAACAGAGAGATCACAGGCAGGCTGGCTTTGGATCTTAGCTGTCCAAAGCCTGGCCCAGCAGCAGCCCAACAGCCCTGATTACTTTAGTCTGAGTTTCAGCTTCCTGAGAGAGCTAAGTCATCCCTAGCATCGCATTTCAAGTGGAAATAAAGCAGAGAAACAGAGAGAGCACAATATTCGGACTTAATTCACTCACTCTGCACTTGCGGAGAAGCCATTTCCAGTGGTGCCATCAATAATGAAATTAGCAACATTCTTTCTTGTGGCCTAAAGTGGGGTGAATTTAACTACTACTCGTTCATCAGTTGAACTGTCAGGTATAAAATTTTACCTATGCTCTATTTACATGCTCTATTCCCATTTAGTTGAGCTAGATGGCGCATTCACATGTAAATATTTACACTGTCCAAACTTTTGCTCAGCAAAATCAAGGCTGACTGTCTCCAGCCAGGGCAGGGATCTGTCACGCTGCATTAGGTGACCGTATTTCTTATGACAAAGAGAACAGGATTCCTTAAGGCCACAATAAACTGCCAGGGAGACCTCTGGAGCACCATGGATCTTCAGCCTGGGAAGTTTTTTCCATCCTGAAGCCATTATGTGTGGCATTAACTACAGCATGTGAATGGGTTCCACAGATTATATCCATAGGAGGTACTGGGAACCTGCCCCCTCTTATATTGTTCACAGAAATGCACTCCTGTTTTAAGGATTTACGTTTTCATTAAAGAATAATTCTCATAATAACAGCCACTGACTAGGGACACTGAATAGGGATGCTTAATGTGGAGTACAGGAGGAAAAAAATAGAACTGCACTTCGAGTAATAAGTTTTGATTGAACGAATGGCTGCTTTATAAACTTTCATTACTATGATTTCGTCTTAGGGAAATAGCAGCCTGTCAGTTTTTTTCCAGTGGAAAATTTAATCAACAGAAAATGACACATTAGGAGGATGAAAAGGCTGCTGGCATCATTTTGCTGGAACCTTGTTGCCCTGGTTTTTCACTGCATGCCTTGTTCGCATTAGCAGTGAAGGACTTTCTCATAAGTTGTAAGATAAACAATGCCCATGTTTTTGTAACGAATCTTTTCTAGGCTGTACTTTTAGAATTGTTTTGCATTCCTTCTCCAGAGGCGGAGGAAGGTGATAGACTGAATTTATATCCTATCAATTTGGAGAGGCTTAACCTCTTCATCCAATTGTTGATTGTCTGTACATATGTATATAAGTGTGAAAATAAACGAGGGGCGAGACTTTTGCCCGTTAGCCGGAAACCTTAGCATGTGTATGAAACCTGCGTCCATGCCTGATTGTTAGTGTCGATCTGCGACAGAACCTCACAGCTTTTTTCTGTCTTTCTCTGCCATTAAGTGTCACTGAAACTGTGGGAAAAACAAAAACCTTTCAACAACATTTTTAGTGTTAGAGAATCGAAGCATTACTTTATTCTGGCCAGAATGTGCAACAGAAATCATTTCATCTACACATAGCCGAGTTGTGCAGAGAAAATCATTCCATTACACATTAATTTTACTAGATTTTTCACAAACTTTATACCGTCAAAACCTATAGACATTCATTGGTTCAATGTTCATTGGTTCCAAGTTGCACAGTTCTTGGTATTTGGTTTCCTATTGGATATGGATTTCTTCACCTCTGACGCTAATTAGGTCCTCATTCTTATCTCTCTTTTCCCAGACCAGGTGCCTCCTACCATGCCAGCCGTATTGTTTGGAGATGATGGTCTGTTAATGGTCATTATCTTTTGTGTATCTTCTGTGCTTCTCCCAGTCTGCTGAGATGTTAAGCTCATCTGGCCTTCACCTGATGAAAACAATGCCCTGGAAAGAAACTTAAATTCCCTTCTGCCGCTGGATTTGATGATTTCAAAGGTCTTTTCCAACCTAGTTCATTCTATGATTCTGTGAAAACCGACTGAAGTAACATTAAAAGAAAATTAAAATTTGTATCATCTACAACTTAACAGCTTGGGGTTTTGGGATCCTGTTCCCTTTTCCTTGGGTTGCTGTAGGGATTTTTGTGGGAGCTGTGTTGGGAGCTTTCACAGAGCCTGCAGAAGCTCTTGAGAACTTCTTTCACCATCCTCATGCAAAATGTGATGTTCAGTCACCCCCAACACATGGAGACTAGCACTCTGCCGTGAACAGCACTGTCCTCTGTGGCTCTTCGCTAAAGCTTGCTGGACATGAACTTGTCCAATGTCAAGTTGCGTTTATGGCCATGCTAAAGTCTCCGGAGCATGTTTAGTTCCTTTCTTAGCCCAGTAGTGCCTGGCTGTGCTCAATCTCTGTCTATGCTGTCTCTGTGTAGGACAGAAGTGTTTTTACTGGGAAATTCAGCAGCATGAGAAAGGGGTTGATAAATAGTTAACTCATGTAGGCATGAGTTAACTATTAAGAGACAACAAATGTTAATCACAAAACCTAAGAAGCAGGATTTGCCTTAATTTTGTCAAGATAAGAACAAGATCTGTTGAAAACCAGCACAGAAACAGCTGAATCAATCCAACAAAGGACTGTGCATGCTCCAGAAAGAAAGGTGAAAAGTGCATTGACATGAAGACTACTAATCTTCATCAGAAAGATGCCTGAGGAAGAAGAGGAGCCTTCCTCAGTGCGACCACCAGGGTACACAGCACACGCGTGGCATGTGTGCTGATGATATTAATGACTTCCAAGAAGTAATTTGTATAACCACTCCTATCCCAAAGAAGGTAGTGAACATTCATGAATTTTACCCATAATACTGGACTGTATGGAGTGCTGTGTGTGTGTTTGGAGGAGTAATCCCCCACGTATCTGGAGCCAAAGAAAGCAAATACCCGCTCTGACTCTGTCTCCAAAGTGTCTCTTGGCCCACTTTGAGGCGATTCAAGCACAGTGTCATTTTTAGTAGAATAATGACTTTGAAATAGTCTTGAAACGTCACTATAATGCCACAATCTGCTTGTTTTTTCACTACAGTTTAGAATTTTCCAGCAATAATACATAATGCTAGTCAAGTTCTATTTTCTTTATGCAGTATTTTGATCAACAGAGGGTTTTTCTCTTGCTAAGATATCTGATTGCCAGGTAGGTTTTTGAGGATCACATTTTTCCCTCTGATTCAACAACACTTTTCCCCCCTCTCATCTTTAATCTTTCTTTCCAGAAAAGAAGAAATCACAAAGTTTAACCAGATCCTTTATCTTTCCATTTTCTCTAGTTTAAGCAAATTGGAAAACAGGGAAATATGTTTTAAAAAAATTAAATTCAAACCAGAGGAAGTCTCTGGTATTCCCTCAACTAAGAGAGACCTTGTAATATACATTGGCAGAACATATGAGTGATATCTATGTACATGCTGGTTTTTCATCTTTATTTTTCTCTTGGCAATTCTACTACTTTTATTCTGCGTATATTTTCTGTTTGTATTTTATCACGGGCCCAGTCATCTTTGTTTAAACTTTTTTTCCTATAATTTTCTTCTTTTCCCTGTGTTTCTTCTGGTTGAAAACTGACTTACTCACAGCATTAAAGCATTTTGAAGGAAATCTTCCATATCTGCCCCAATTCTAAATTCTCATAGCAATTTGCTGGTACATTTATCTTTCATTTAAGTCGCTAAATGGTTTCTTTTCCATTCTGTTGCACTGTCATTTTTTCCCAATTATCCATCAGTTTCAGTATTTCTGTGCTTTAGAGATGAACAATAACAACTTCAGGTAGTGTGCTGTATTAAATTATTTATTCTGCTGTCCTTATCAGGAGCTTGGTAGTCTACAAACTCAGAAATGTACAAGACATACAACGAAGACTTGGAAATTTAGACTCAGAGTGCTTTTGATCTTAGAACTATGCATTTAAACACATGAAAACAAGGGGTCATGCAGATAAATTTACCATTTAAGAAGTGTTTTGGAGCAATGTATTGGAGAATCCACAGCTGGTTCTCACAGCACCCTCCAAAGAGCATCTCTGGAACTCCACTCTTACAGGTTCCTCATGGGTTTTGGCCAGATTCAACATGCTTTTTCAAACTACCCTTTATCTAACAGCTTCTCCCATTATTTGAATTACTGATAGTTGGCTTCACCCTGTTTTTATTAATTATGGATATGATTAATCTACATTAATATGAATTAGTAAAACCCCACTGCAGAAAAGCAACACAGTGAAGCACATTATAAGTGAAAAGCTACAGTTTAAGTGGCAAGTTTTACCCTGTCAGTGGATGTCACCCAACATGTATTGCAGCGGCTGCCAGCATGAATTCAACACTTCATATGTGCCTCTGATGAGCCCTGTATCATCTGAAGATAAATACATGAGCATGTCACAACTTGAATTCTGTTTGGCTGCCTGGAATAGTCTGTAACTCAGAATCTTCCTATTCTCTGGCAAGAAATTCTCATCAAGCAGACAAATCTGTGCAAATCTGGTCTCTGACGTCAAGAAATCCCAGACTTTGGGTGCCCCTCTCAGCACACAGGGCAACTTCTGTGCTGCTGGAAGCTGCAGCTGCTTAGCTGAAGTACAATATTGAAGACACTCAATATGTAGTTGCTCACCTGTCGGGTATATGACCCTCTCAATCACTGCCTTTCTTTATCTGCCTCTCTCATTCAAGCAGTGGGTGAGATCCTGCAGGCTCTCAGCTGGAGCTGAGCTCTTCATCCTCCTGTTGCATATGGATCAGGGAATGATGCTGCAGCTCTGCCTTCAGCTCTGGAATCTACTCACTTGCATGAGAAAATAGCACTGTGCTCCAGCTGTACCATTCTATAAAGAAGTCAGGGTTTTTATTTTCCACTTTTCATGGAAATTGCACATAGACCCTAAATAAAATAATATTTTTTATTAAGATTCAAAACTTTTATCCAGGCCAAATACAGAAAAATCTACAGTTTTCCCCTGAATAATTTTGTCTGCTTATAGACCTGAGTGAGAGACACAAACTGATTTCTTCATGTGTTTTTGATAACTAACCCTGACTAACCCGACTAAGATCTGACTAACCTTTTGAGGGCACCATTCTGGCACTGGTGGCACGATGCCCAAAACTGGGCAAGAAAATAAAATTCTATAGTCAGTCAGCTACAGAGCAGGTATTTGTTTATTCAGTGCTGGGAGTGAGAGGGATCTCTCTGCCACAAAACTCACTCAGTCTTTAGCCTTCAGTTACATTTTAAAAGTCCTTCCACACAATGTCACAACTACAACATATCATTAACATCCTCATATTTGCATAAAGCTGTGTCATGATTTTACAACAGTTTGTTGCTTCCACGCATACGTCAGTTCTTTCTGTGGGAGTTGTCAGTCTTCTGGTGCTCTTTTGATGAAAGCTTCTCTAGTCTTCCTCACGTTTGAACTTTTTACCTCTATTTTCAGTGTATGCCTGGTGCTTCTTGTTTTTCAGCCTAACTTGCTTTTAGGTAATTTTGCAGTTTGCAAAATTAAAACTTGCTATCGTGCTCTTGATGGCACGTGTTACCTCACTGGCTTTACTATCTTGTTTGCTCTGTTTTCTTGCTTGCTTTACCTGCACATCTTGTTACAGTGTTACGTGTAGTTAACCTTTTGTTAAATACCACTTAGGCTTCAGACGGAGGAATGATATGTTCCAGTGGGATATATGCAAATTCAGTTCAAACGTCTCCAAGCAGGACAGGAACTAAATGTACCACATAGCAGAGGAACTTTTTAATCAGTGGCTACTAAGCCTTTCTTCCACGACTATCTGTTGCATCATCTAAAGAAAAATCCTGAAAGGTCTGTCTTGTTTTTCATTTCAAAAAAACTCTGAATTTCCAGGTTTGCATTGCTGACAAAGCATCTCTTTTATTTTCCATCCCCTCTTACAGCCTCTGCACAAGCAGTACTTTCCTGATCAATAAATTTATTTTCCAGAGCAGCTTTGACAAGAAGAACTAGCTGAAACAGAGCTATACTTTAGCACCTTCTAAGACGCCTCTGTCAAGTTAGGATTTAGGGAAGACCAGGAAGTCTGTATAAATACTGCTAAATTTAAATTGTGCAGAGGGAAGGAACCACATTTCCATGCCCCACAGTCGAAGTTTTCATATTAGTAAACAAAAGGCATGTGAAAACAGGGGGATGGTCCCAAGAAACATAAAACACAAAGCTGCATCTCTGTCTATGTCTAGCTAGGCCACAGGGCATCTTTGACAATCCTCATGTAGTTTAATCTTCTGTATGTTAGGTGAGAAGTTCCTAGTCTGGCTGTACAGTTTCCTTCACAGAGACAGCTCCATTCACCTTGCTCTTCTGAAGTGCTGAAGTACAAATAAAACATGTACAAGGAGAAATAGAAAAGGAAGGAAGGTTGGGATTATATCCCATACCAACTTGCACTATCAGGCTTCTCCTGAGAGGTTTCAGACTGGTTTGTTTTTGAGAGTCTCTGCTTGTGCAGTGCTTGATAACAACATACTTGAGACACCTTTGTCATGTAGGACAAAGCTCTTCCATCAGGAACGGCTCATCTTTCTCAATGACATTTCCATCTATGTTTTGAAGCGTAGGACTTAAACCCATCCTTCAAACACTTGGAAAAAACGTCACTGGTATTTGATGAGTGTATCTTTAGGTGCTAGAAGGATTCTTACTGCAGGGCTTTAGGGTCCTTTCCAAACCTAGGACATGAGGGCTGCTGTTGCTGGGACTGAGGCAGTTGAAGAGATCAATGCAACTGAACCCAGTGAACCTCCTCTGCGTGAGATCCTTCCTAAAACCTCATCCCGCTTGGAAACACCCTCTCCTATGAAGCACTGAGGATGTATAATCTCTTTACATAATTTGATCAAAAAAACCCCTTTGTTTCAGGGTGTCCTTGCTGAGCTGTGTCAGTGATGCTGTAATTCAGAGCAACTTGGTCTTCATGTGGACACAGCAGCTGTGACAAAACAGATTCTTCTGTGTAGACATGGATGGAGCTGGGAGCCCTTGGAGTCTTGAGCACAGAACAGAAAAGCTGAGCCTGTACTCAGGCAGGTGGGGTGAGGATGGGCAGAGCAAATCATTCTCCCGGAGCATGACTGCTGCTTTCATGATCTGCTGCTGGGTGAGAAAGCCTCAACAGCCTCCAGCAAGCTCAGTCCAGCCTTAAAAGGCAGATTCCTGTGAGTAGAAGTCATGTCTGTTTGTCCCATGTCCTCATGTGTTCAGTATTAAGGGAAGCAAGAACAAGATTTACATGATGAAGCTTTGCCAGGGACAAGTCAAGTTCAAGTTAAAATTAGTTACAAAGTACCTGTTCACCTCAGGACACCTTCCCTTTCCCATCCTTGGGCCAAGTAACACAACTGTACAAATTATAATAATCCATATCAAAATTATTTCCATGACAAAGAAAATATCCATGCAGATATGTGCTGAAATACACACCAGCTTTTGCTGATAGAACCTTCCCTTTAAAACAAACCTTTGGATAGTTTGGTTGGTTTGTTTCAACTTCTGCTGTTTCAAGGAGATTTCTTCCTTCCTGGAAAGCACTGGGTACTTTTTTGAGGAGTTCCTGTGTGTATCAGCAGCTCCTGAATACAGGACTTTTGACAACCTATGCACTCTCTTGAAATATATACTCTGACTCTTTCTCACCTCCTACATCAATCTCCTTGGTGACAGAGTGACACCAGGCCACTTTGTGCTCTTTGTGACTTTGCTTCTTTCAAAGGATTTAGAGTTTCCCCCTTTTTTATCCTTTGTGTGCTCATCCCATTCATTGATCTCTGTTTTTTGTGTTTGATGATTTATTGATGAATAAAATGTGTCCTGTTTCTCTAAACAATCTTGATCCTTAACCAAAACACCACAAAGCTCAATAAAAATCCAAGACACCAGGAATAAACCCAGGAGATAGGAGCAAACAATAAGAATGGAGAAGGGAATATTCTAATAATTTTTTTCCTAAACACTATTTCCTCATGCATTTATATGAGGTTTTCCAGAGCCAACTTTGACCACGAGATACAAAGTACTAATTCATTTCTGTTTCAATTACAAATTGTTGGAACTTCTTTTTCTGTTGGTCTGAATGTAGACATATGAATACTCAAAAAATAATATATGCATTTCTTTCTCTGCTATTTAATTAATGAATGATCAGGGTCATAATCAGTCAGTCAGATTCAAATCTTTTAAAAAAAAAAAAAAAAGATTTTCACAGCAATAGAAATGGTGAAATATCCAAGCTTTCAAATGAGCCCCTCTGTGCAAGCTCTGTAATAAACACACCTTCAACATATTCTGACCTCTCCATTTTTCACTGCAAAGATTAATAATAGGTATCTTAGCAACGATGCTGTATTGTCAGCACATGTTGGGGACTTGGCAGCATTCATGGTTGATCTGCTATAAGCTTAGATTGAATGCCATTAGCTAGATGCCACTTTGCCTCTGGATTTTATTGCTAAATTTTTATTGCAGGAGGGGGAGAAAATACCATGCCGACACAGTTAGTATTTGGACCACAGCAGAAAGGTCTGGATCACTTACATGGCTGGTGTGTTGTAAAACCCCTGTAATAAATGATATTTTAACCATTTGAAAACTGAATCTATTTGTGGTAATTTCTGCATAGAGTAGTCATTAAACTGCATGCAGTTATGAATGCAATGGTTACGGGTTTGATTCACAAGAATAAGGGTTCAAATGACAGCCCTGAACCTGGAGAATCAGGTACATTTGGTCATCTGTTGGCTGACTCCTCTGTCAAAGACAGATTCACAAGATGATATTAGTGCCTAAAACAAGGATGATATAACTGCATCCAAAACTTTTAAATACAAAATCCCTTTTTAGCTACTGCACAAAAAAAGCCACAAATAAAATCTGTATGTGGGTGTTTGGGCACTGATGGGTTTTGCTGAAAAGGGGCAACAATTAAACTCTGTTTATAGTTCTTAGACTTGCAAAAATCTGAAGTGAGGGATTAATGCAGTCAGCTTGTCCTCATGGCTACAGGAGAGACACCAGTAAGAACATCCTTGGTGCATGGTCTTCCCCTTCACAATATTTGATTAAGCCAGCAGTAAACTTCCACTGCTTTTTGAGGGCAGAGGGATCTCACCCCTAATTTGATCAGTAAAGACTGAAAAATGAACAAAACTCTGGAAAGTGATATGGATTGAACCTTTAAGGGTTGCCAGTCACCAAGCTTCAAACCAGCTGTGACCAATCAGACAGGCAGAGCTGTGTAATTCTAGGGTAGTTTTCAGAGTACTAAATAACACTAGACAAAAGGTTGGAAATTTCTTCCTGGAGCTTTAAAATGCTGTAACATTTAACATCTGTCCCTTGGCTAATCCCTGCTCAGCGATAGCATGAGTTCAATAATTTCCTACGGTTTTGGAAAAGCTCATTCATTTTTAACTGCTACATAGGCTTAGTCATGTCTGTCTCTGCCCCAGCGTTTCCCTTTCCCCGAATGCCTGTATTTGCAGGTTTTCATGGGACAATCTGACTCAATACCAGAGTCAGACATGAATGGGGAGAACAACAAACCTATTCTGGAACAGGTTTTCAAACTGTGACACATGAGGTGGCCCATGACCCTTGAGATAACAAGTGTTAGCTCATTTCCTTAAACTAACTCAGTTTTCCCCTGTAATTTCCATGTTTCCAGTGTAGCGAATCAATTACTAGTGGAAAAAACGAAAAATTATGACAATGAAAAAAAAAAAAGAGAAGGAGTCAGATCAATGCCAGAACAATTTAGTGTTCCTGCTACCACACGGTTAATGGCATGATTGAATTTTTCTTTCCCTTGAAAATGTTTATACTCAGTAGTATGTAATTTCTTGTGCTTGAGATTAGAGACAATGCAATTATAAATCCAGATCTGATGCATAATTTTCTAATATAGTCAACTTTTCCCACTGTTCCTATACTACAGCCATCTCTAATTTATTTCTCGTTAGGCTCTGGCATCACTAGTTAGGAGTAAAGCATTCAGAAGTAAATCAACAGACCTGAGAAGAATTTTTAATAATTATTCTGTAAAAATACACCAAAAGTTAAATTATTCAGTCATATAGGGCTTTTTTTCTTTAACTTCTATTTCAGAATTTTTAAAAAATTCAACTGCCCCCTCTTTTTTCTTCACATCCATTAATCTGTACCCTGGGTAGTATGTCCCAAGTGCATTTATCATAAATAGGTTATCTGAAATCGTTATCACCGAAGAAAATCAAACTAAAGTTTATTTCAGCTACTCATGTTATATTTCGCATTGTATATTCCCTGGAGACCAGATTATGAGCTTTGAAGTCTCTCTCTCTCGAAGAGCTTTTCCTGGTTGTCACTCTATCTTGCTTTGCTGGTTTGGAGTCAGGCACATAATAGCAGTTCTTCGCTCTCTCTGTGGTATTTGATATATTATAGACAGGGGGAAAACATCCAAAACTATCAGCATGCATCCTGCCTCCTCTGCTTAGTCTGCAGGTACAGCAGTCCCTGATAGGAACATAGGGCAGAGAACACAGAGGACATACCTTTGGTACCATTCAGTGAAGCTTTGTGACACCATCCCCCATCCAACCTAAAAATGCCCTTAAAATGGAGAATAATGCACTGAATTTAATTCCTTGGTTCCACACCAGGGGAATTGTCCCTGTTGAATTTCTGCAGATTGTTGTGTCAATGTGTTAGTCACCTGAGGACACTTTGTCCTGTTAAAATGCCAGTGATGCTTCTTCTCACTTGGAATTTTGTTCACTTCATATTTAAGTTTAGTGGATTGGGGCCCCTTGTTCTTTTAAGGAAATTCCCTAGTACTCTGAGGCCTGGGGCTCCTGCACAGAGGGGTCTTCCACTGCTGGTAATTATTAAATGAGAGGATTTTTAAAAAGTACTCCTTTTTTATTGGCTCCTCTCACAAATACCATTTGATTCGTTCCATTTAATTGTATCTATTAGAGCCCTCTCTTTGTGATTTGATAGCGTATTTTTACTTGCAAAACCTAAGACTCATTGTATTCATAAGTAAGTGAAAATATGTGATAAAAACTTGAATTCATGTGCTTTTCTCTTTTGTAATGTGTGTTTTGCACCTCTCCAAAGAAATACATTCAACATGCCTTGCTCATATTTGCTTTTGCTTTAGTCCCTTGCACTGTAATTCCTTATTAAAATACTGAATTAGGGAGTTGATGAAGATACAGAGGGCCTTACACCTTTAGGTCTCTTTTCCTTTTGTGCAGATTGGCAGTGCTGACGGAGATTGCCCCCATAAAGAATATTTAGTGCCCCTTTTCCTATGAATTCTGTTGGATTATCTGCCCTGTCTGTGACAGGTATGAAGCGCCTTCCCCACAGAACCCAGGAGGTCACATCACTTACTACTTATTGTCCAAACCAACAAATCAACAACCTGAACTGGAATTTTGGTACCAGTCAAAGAAAATGTTGGAAAAAACAAAACCAACAACAACAACAACAACAACAACGCTAAACCCAATAATATCAATAATATAACAAAAATAAAGATGACACCAATGCAGTGGTCTATGAAATCACTGATGGTGACAGAAGAGTATTAAAAAATAGAATAAATAGGCAGTTAACTTTATAACGACACAAAGTGTTCTGCATTATTTGTATATTACTTTTCCCAGTGAGTTGTGAAAGCAATAGCAAACTAATAGTGATGCATAATATCAAAATAACCCACTGCCAAATTAACATCCGCTTTCAATTACACAGGTGTATCAGAAATTCAGCATATTCATATGCTTAATTACAGATTGTTATTACCAGGAAGTAGAGAGATACTCTAGTAATTAAACAGAGTTGAAGATTATTGTACTCTTTCTTTATAAACTTATTTTGCTTGTTTAAAATAAATTACTGTTCTCAAACTGATCATGTTGAGGAGTACATCCATTATTTAAACAAAATTTGGGAGTGGAAATAGTTTATCTTTAAGATGCACCTTATTTATTATTTTGAGGTTTTTGATTAATAATTGTAGGTCATTCATGCTATCAGTGCTTTGCTAGAGGTAACATCAAAAGCTTTCCTCTCAGAAGATGCTGATTTATCTCCTTTCTCAAACACTGAATATTGAGTGTCCAAAGTTCAGCCCCCACAAATGGAGACACATGAAACTGGAATTCCCATTAGCAAATGTTGACCTTTTGCTCGTGTATCTCCCTAAAGGCATTCGACTGAAGAATTCCTACACGAGACAGATACTGACCTGGGATTATGGACTAAAATGTCAGAAGTGCCTGAAAAATTTATAGCCACTGAGTCTTGGTTTCGATGAGCCAACTTGGGACAACCAATGAGTCATCATAGCGCAAAAGAACAAACTGGCAGGGTGTGGGGTAGGATCTGGAAGCCGATATAGGATTTACAGAGACGCAAAGCCAGGCCAACAAACAAGAAAATAGGTAATGTTACAAGCTAATGTTTACATGTAGAGTTAAAAAAAAAAAAAAAGAGCAACAATCCCTCCGTGTTATTTTCTGGTAGAGATTTGCCCAGTATTTTCCTAAGTAGCAGAAATCTCCTGCAGAGCAGTTTTGGCCCAGCCCAGCATCTGTGAGGGTCTTCCTTGCTCGCTTTTGGGCAACCCCCACGTGGGGACAGGTCATTGCTCCCTTGGGCTTTCTGTTGAGTGCTCCCTCCTCTGGACCACACACCTATTTCAACACTGAAAGAAGCAGTGGGTTAGTCAGCTTTTCCTCTCATGGAAAAAAAAGGTGTGTGGGAGTCTCTTAGCCAGTTCGGAGAGCCAGATTCAGTCAGAATGTGAAACAAGAAGTAAACATGTGTTGCTGTTACATGAAATCATGGTGGCTTTCCTTGACTTGCCTGTACTTGGAGAGGAAAAAAACCACATTGCTGACATGGTGTTATTTCATATTTTCCTCCTCTGCTGCCACTATTAGTTTAATTGACCCCCTACTTCACTGCTGTTCACAGACAACCCACTTGTGTCCATTCCTCTGTGGTTTATGCCCCAGTCCTTATCTTCAGCTGCATAAATTGGCTCACTTGAAAATTGCTGATACAGACCTGTCATGGTGTTTTCCTCAGCTTTGTAAATTATGTTTTCCAGGTGAAGGACACTGTGTTAATGAACAGTCTGTATGCGCCTGCTTCACTTCAGGCTGTGTTGTCTAAGAGATGTGAAATGTCAGAGTGAACTTCATACAGCTGAACACAGGCAGGGAGAAAGATAAAAACAACGGATGAGAACCTCTCCAGTATGAATGGAAAAATAATTAGATTTCCCTCACAGATCAGCACCCAAATCTTTTTGTCTACGGCTTTCTCACCAAGGAATCAGTAGAGAAAATTCTGTTATTAATTTTCAAATTAAATGAGCCTTAATATCAGCTTCTCCAGCTACTTCTGCTGTGGGGTCATGGGCATGGCTCAGGAGGTTCACTGAGTGCTGAGCTAGGCAGCAGCTGAGTTGAGTAGTAAAAACTGTACTAAGCTTCTCCTTATCCCTGGACATTAACGTGGGGAGAACTGGATTAACCTAATTAATTTCTAAACCTCTGTACTTCCTCTAGTTGTTCTCCCTCCTTCCCCCAGTTTTCTGTGACATATCCATGTAGCATCTCTGTATGTTATTCCTGACTTTACACAGTGGAAGAGAAGTATTTTTTCCTTCCCTCTTACCCAGCACACCAGACTTAACTCAAGCAGGACTGAAAACAAAGAGCAAGTGCATGAAATGCTGACCTTGTTCATGTAAATCTGTCACCAGAATAGTTTGAAAATGGAATTTTCATCCCGTATGCATATCCTTTTAACTTAGAAACCATACCAAATGTAAAAGGATTGAGGGAAGCAGAGTTTAAATTTAATGAGATGTTTTAATTCCATAGTTTCAAATTTTGTTTCACTTCAGTGACTTCAGTGTTTCTGTTGGATGGTACAGCACAGCTGAGACAATGGAAATGAAATGCTGTGATAATGCCACTGAAACTGCGGGAAAAACAAAAAACTCTCCAACAACATTTTTAGTGCTAGAGATTCAAGGCATTACTTTATTCTGGCCAGAATGTGCCACAGAAATAATTTTGTCCACACATAGCCCAGTTGTGCAGAGAAAATCATTCCATGACACATGGATTTTACTAGACTTGTCACATATTTTATACTGTCAAAACCCATAGAAATTCATTTGTTCAATGTTCATTGGTCCCAAGTTGCACAGTTCTTAGTATTTGGTTTCCTATTGGATATGGATTTCTTCGCCTCTGGTGCTAACTAGAGTCTCATTCTTATCTCTCTTTTCCCAGACCAGGTGTCTCTGATCATGCCAGGGGTGATGTCTGGAGTTGATGGTCGTTAATGGCCGTTAATGGTTGTTATCTTTTGTGTATCTTCTGTTCTACTCCCAGTCTCTTGAGATGTTAAGCTCATCAGACCATGTCTGGTGGAACAGTCCCCTGAAAAAATACTTCAATTCCCTTCCCCTGAGGCAAAGGCGAACAAAACTGACTGAAGCTACACAAAAAATTTAAAACTTTGTATCATTTCCAACAATAACTTTCCATACAGAAGATTGAGTAATCTGATCTGTTATCATGTATTCTGATTTTTGTAAATCAGTTTTATTTGGTGGAGCAAACATCTGTAGGAAAGCTTTCAACCAATTCCTGTGTTCACCCAGAAGAAATAACATAGATTGTATTTCAGACAAACCTGCAGCCAGAATAACCCAGATGAGTTACTGTACAAACTGCAGAGCTGCTTCAGACTTCCACAAACTCAAGGAAATCTATCGAATAAATCCATTAACAATTTTCTTCTTCTGTATCTTTTCACCACCATGGCACAGTCACCTTCAGTGGACATACAAATTATGGGGTTCATGCAGTTTATAATTACCTTTTCAGTACTCAGTTGGCACTTGCAACAGCCAAATTTAGCTGGTTTATTATAAAGCTAGAAATAACCATAGGTATTTTGTCTATTCTGGCTTCTTACAACAAAGGCTCTGACTGAACACTGCTTCAAACTGTTATCAGCTACTCAAAACACCTGTGTTCCCTGTCACTGCCCCACAAAGAGCATAGATTATTTAGGCTGGGGGTTGATGTTAGAAGTCACTGGTGAATGAGATTCAAGGCGAGTTGGAAAGTATTAATTCTTAATGCTTTTAAAAAGAACTAATCAAATTGTAAATACATGAAGTAGTATTTGATAAATTTACTTTTTTCCTCCTATCGATCTTTAGCCAATTTATAAGGTGCTTTGAAGTAGAATAGCTTGAAAAAATGAGTTGTTTCAGGACATTTGGAAATACCTATCAAAGAGATGCAGCTTTTGCATCTCTTAGCAGCAGCATTTGGGCTCATTGGGAAACCTACCTGTTTGTCCAGTATTGTGATGTAGAGAAGTTAATGAAAACTTTATATAATACAGGTGAGTAATCTCATCCTTGTGTCTTTAATTCAGCAGAACTAAGTTGTCTTGGTTTGAAAGACAGGCGTCTGTTTAAGTGAGGCAGAAACCCCCTTTGAAATGGGAAATGCAACCCCCTTCCCTCCGGATTAATATAACTTTGAAATTAAGGGGCTTTCAGGCAAGGATATGAGAAATACGAATAACAGTTCTTTACTAAGTTATATATGTATAAAACAAAACAAAACAATAAACAACAATGACTATGGCAGTTATAACAAAACAGCACAGTCACCCAGTGCAGCCTTCTCGACTGCCAGGCAGCTTCCCCTCCTGGAGCAGTGCTGGTCACAGCGGGCAGCAGCGCTGGTGGCTCCCGGTGAGCAGGGTGGGTGCAACAGCTCTGGTGAGAAACAGTGGTCCTGTGGAAAAGGGTCTGGTCCTCGCCTGAAAGGTCCAGTGGTGTAGCTTCTTGTCCTCTGGAAGTCCAGCGGAGAAAAGCTCCCTTGTGCCTGAAAAACCTCTGATTATATCCAGGTGGGAAATGTTCAGCGCCTCCTCTCAGGCGGAGCATCTCACAATGGGGTGGTGAAGCACTGATGGGCCCATCAACAGGAGATAGTCCAGAGTCCCTTATCTACGATTCTTTTGGCAAGGCACAAATGCTCCTATTAACAGAACATAGTCCGGAGGGAGGAGGCAAAGAAACACTGCCCCACTTGGTTTCACAGCTCATGAAGATGGTAATAGAATATACTGCAACCCAGGACATAAGTGAACCAAGAACTAAGCAGAACTAAACTCTTCTGATAGAGTTTTACAGGGCTTTTATTTCTTCCTACTAACACATGTAGGAAGAAACAGAGAAGTGTGTTTTAATTTCTATTTTTATTTTCACAGCAGAATGAGTGTTTGTCATACTTCATAGAATGACCAAAAGATTAAACCTGGTCTCACTTTCACAGCTTTTAATTTTGATCAACTTCATGGGAGCTAGTCCAGACTTGAATATTTTAAGTGGGAGCAGGAAAATTTGACTCAGTATGGGCTTGATTCTGATTTCAGATGTGGTTGTCATCACCACAGCTCTTACTTGATTCAAAACCTTGGGTTAAGTGCATTAGCTGTTTGGCTCTGTCCTTTTCAGGTGGAAATTACTGCAGGACCATTCAAATAAAGCCTTAATCAGGTGCCATACAAACTCCCGATTAAGGTTTTTAAATTACAAACTTGAAGTTAAAACCAATAGGGCATAAGAAATTCACAGAGAGGTGAATACAGAATCATTAATCTGAACCACTTTGAGTTTTGGCTCTGAATATGTTAGTAGAGTGCTTAATTAAATTGTGATCTTACTCTTAGAAAAGTATCTGCTGTGAGCATACATTCACTTTTTGCTAATCAGTGTTGCTATACAATAGAAGTCATAGAAACAAGTTGTCATTTAGTATTTGAATATGGAATAAAAGAATTTCAAGGAAAATATTTTGCTTTCTCTTAAGTAGCAATCACTGCAACACGACACCAGCAAGAACATCAGTATGGAGGTCTGAATGTATACCAAATTTCCCAGAACTGCATGGACCAGGATAAGGACAGGACTGAGCAGGGCTCCTCCACATCCCTGTGGCTCCTGTTTGCAGTGATGCCAAGCACAATTAGCAGAGATTCAGTGGAGTGATGCCAATGGAAAAACAGAGTAAACCAAGCCAGAATCAGAACCATAAGTTTTTTCACATTTCCTTTCTGTTTACCAGCTGGACTTGCTGCTGTTCCCAACCCATTTTGTAGAAGAAACCATCACAGCAATGCACGAATTTCATGCTGGAGAGAACCAAAGCAATGCTTTGTATTTTGGCCAGGATCTTCTACATTTTCAGTGCAGGGTACCCTTAGGTGCAACTCAACCTCAGTTTTATCACTGCTGAGGAAATACTTCTTGGTCCCCCACTCAGGTTGCTGGGGTCAGTTGTTTAGCTGAGGTTATCTCTATAATCACATTGATGAGGAACAGGAGAACTCCCAGGAACCCAAGTTCTTCTGGCAGACAGAGTAGGTAGGACACAGCATTCAGGTGGCAAAGCTGCTTCTCTTCAGGTTGTAAACAGCTTTGCCTGAGACATCATCTGGAGGAGAGTTGGGATTCTGTGAAACTCGTTAGCCATCTAAAGAGATTAGGTGTTAATCATCTTTGGTGTTATAAATATGCACGGAAGGGGGATGAACAGCCTGTAAATTACTATTTGAACTGCCTCTGTGCTGGACTCTGCAAAGATTTTTCCTACACATCTGCTGCTGCTCTTTTCCAGACTCTTCCACGCATTTCCTTAGTCTGGGGGTGACTGGCTCCTCTCAACCACTGGGATGAAGAGTGCTATTGATTTTTGACAAAGGTGGCATTTCCCCCAGCTCAGAATTGGCCCCCAGCAAGCCAAATGTGAGATTTGTGCTGGTCAAAACTGTCTTCACCACTGATCTTTCCAGTGTCAAGTGACACAACAGTGACACTGCCAGAGTCAGTCCAGGTGGGCTCAGCATCACCTCCAGAGAATCCCAGCCTAACAGACACGATGATTCTCTATAGGTTTTGGGATTTTTTTTCTCGAATTGTGACTAAGCAGAGGAGTTCAAAATGGAAAATTCAACTGGCACTGGGAAGGAGGAAGAAAGGATTCTCCAGGAAGAACTAATAGGTCACTGCAGGAAAGCCTGGACCTGGAAGTCCAGGAGGACTTAAATCAATGGGCATATTATCAGCTCTGGGCTAATTACCCTTTCCCCACGTTCAGTAAATGTGCACACCCTGAGTTTAAGACTGGATTTGGATTCCGCTCTCTTTAACAAAGCACTTTTCCACTTCTCCGTCGAAGTTTCAGTAATTCAAGGCTCCTGCAAAGTGCCTGCTGCTACAATTTCAACTCATTTAAAAAGGAGTGAGCAAGCTCAGCCCATCCCAGGACATTCCCAAATACTCTTTGCAGGACTTAGAGAATTTCTTAGACTCCCCATGCAGCAAAGCTCAAATGGGCAGCTAAAAATTAAGTCCCTTTTATAGGTATTTTTTATATATTCACTAATTTAGGGAAACAAGTTCTTTACAGCAAGTCAACATAGGGTATGTGCAATGAATATTAGAGTGCTTAAAAAAGGAAAACAATATAATATGTTCTCTGTGTGATTGGAGTATCCCCAGTGCTTGTTTTCCCATTAAGTGAAAAACCACAGAAAAGTAGGGATTATATAAAAAGGATATATCTGCAGTCACATCCAGGATATTGGTAGAAGCAACTAACAATATTTTTTTTTCTCAGAAGAGTGTTGTGAGAATTAACTCATATCTGAAAAAAAATGCTTTTAGTTCTGGGAGGAAGACCCTGGACAAATATAAACTATTTCAATATTTTGAACCAGTCTGGCAAAATTTCATCTTGCTGTGATCCAATTCCTCTTTGCTACTTGCACTAGAAGATGGAAACAACAATAAGAATATTAAGGATTTTCTTATATATGAAGGAAGTCACTGCTTGGTGCAACTAAGAATTACCTGCATGATTAGATGGGGTTATTACTGGTTAGTTAAACATTAAAATGGTTCTTGCAATCAATTAAAACACCATCTTAGGCTTTTTAGGGTACCTGATATAAGACTTTACACACACAAGTCAGAATTTGACAAAAATGTAGAGATTGGTAGCACTTGTGTTGGTCTCTTAAAGCTGCACACAGAAAAACCAATAGTTTTAAACAAATATGATTTTGAGGCCTAAATGTAGAAATATTAACTTTCAAGGTGGGATATAAATTAACTAATCTGGAGGCTCTGTTGATTTGATATGACAGTGCAGAATTTTTATCTCATCAGTGAGTGATATTTTGCATATGAAGTTTGGAAACACAATATGTTTTTGTCATATAAAATACAGTTAATTTTGCTCACCACCACAAGGGAAATTTTGGACTAATTTTATCAACATGTTCTGTAATGAAATGAATTTTGGGGCTCCCAGGCTCAGTAACTTTCTCAGAAGATGAAATAGCACTTCTTAGTCTCACTCTGATGGTTGCTGGCAACTATAAAATTATGTAAATACTTTAAACAGGAACATTTTAAAAGGTTAGAAATTAACCATGGTGAAATTTGCTGCTCCTTTCTCTCATTTCAGAAACCTGAAAGAGTAAAAGCAAAGGGGAACAGGTGGAGAGAGTACAGAAGCAAAACCTAGAGAAAATTAATCCAGCTCAGAGCGAGGTGCAGGAGTCTTAACAAAGAATATGACTAAACCATAATAATTTCTGCAAGGATGGATGATCCAAGACATTGGCAGCATGCAGGTATCACATGTGCTGAGTGGCTGGTTCACTGGTGGGTATCCCAGTTTTTACTGCATTTATCTCAGTCCATGCCTGGCAGAATGCCCAAGGCTGAAATCCAGTAGCTAGTTTGGAAGAAACCACTGTCATGTAAATGTCAGAGCATAAGATGTGGTTTTTTGGACCAGAAACAGGCTGTCATTGCAATTCTTGCACATATCCACCTGTCCAAGAGCAACCTGTCTTGCCTCCGGGAAAGGCTGTAGCTCATGGAGAGCCTTGCAGCCTTCCTCATGGCCTGCAGCTCCCAGGCAGAACTGGATGGGGGGGGGGATTTTGGTATTTAAGGAAGGCAGGAGGCCCCTGCTTGTACTGGAGCGTGGCCAAAAGGAGGGGAGTGGCTGTGTCTGACTGAAATAATCAGTGTGATGCAGAACTGGAGGCACAGCCCTGGAAAAGCTGATGACCAAGTGCTCTAGCACATCCTGCAGCAGAGGAAAACAGCTGTGCAAAATGCTCCCACCCTGTGTGACGGCAGGTAAAATAACCTCCAGCATTTGTGGGGAATGAACTGCCCCTTGCTGCAGTTTCTGATCACCCTCTTTGGATGGATGTTGCAGTTTGTGGTAGCTGCCTGGGGTGGTATGGCAGGCCACAAGCAGGATTGCAAGAGAGCATCTCTGCCTAAGCTCGGGTCAGCGCCCTTGTGCCCCAGCCTCCTCTCTGAAGGCTGGTCACTGCACTGTCCCCTGCTGGGGAAGCCATAGGCTAGCTCTGGTTTTGTCTGCTCCTGCAACACAGCGGCAGCAAAGGAGGCGAGAAGATGGTCTCTGCATGGTGACCTCAGGAGATCTTTATTCACATGGTGACCAGAGGCAGAAGACCAGAGGCAAAGACAAGGGACGGAGAAGGGTCTGGGATTTTCTCTATGGGGGCAGGGGGACAGAGAGAGCACACAGGCCAGTGGTCTCAGAGCACAGGGGCAGTACATGGGTGGAGTTGGGGTACAGGGGCCAATAGGGAGAACCTGACGGAGTGGCCAGGACAGTGTGGGAAAGGGTTACATATAAGGAAGAAAAGGGGTGGGGAAATGCAGATTGCTTTTTGGGGGCGGAGATTGCAGCTTCCCGGCTACATCAGATGGAGGTCATAGAAAGAACCAATAGTGATTTATGTGTAACACTTATTTTCAAATGATCTGAAATTTACTAAAATGCCTTCTAAAATAAAGGCTCTGGCAATATATGAGACGTTGCTGTGCTGGGCAGGGGACACTGAGGGGATGCAGTGGGGCTGAATCCCTGCAGTCCCATCCTCTGCCTCCACATTTCCTCTGGAAGTTTGGACTTCATTTTGTGCAGCTTTTTACAGCACTGAGAGGGGCTATGAAAGGAAGGTTCTGTAAAATGATGCTGCAGAGAGATTAAAAAATCCTAGTACACAGATGGAATGAGGTGAGGCCAATCTATTTCCACACCAAAGTTGCATAATCTCAGGCAAATTAACGTTTAATGATTTGACTTATTCAAGATTTGTAAGCCCCACTTTGGGCTTAATCTCTTTGCTCCATTGGCTTTAATTAAACTCATCTGCATCTTATGAGTTTTGGTGAGCTTATTACAAAGCCAACCAACCAAACAAAACATTGCTCATGTGGATGAATTACCCTGAATTCCCCATTTTTGCATTTTTGCTATTTCATATGATCCAATGAACCAACAAATTAGCAGTAAATGTTTGCAGATTATTGCAATGAATGTGTTACTCCTGTCAGGATTGATTGAAGGGAAAAGAGGCGACATTCTTTTTTTTATCAACAATATGCCTCTGCACAGAAGTCCTGGCAAGCATGAAATGAGGAATTGACCACCCTGCTTACATTGTCAGACTCTGGATCTCAGACAAAAACTCTTTCCAGAGTCTGTATCTGATAAATTATTGGAACCAGAGTGGTATTTGTGGTGCCTGGATAAAGAGGCGATAAAAATACTTTCTATTTGTTTACACTGAAAAATATCATCTACTGAACTGTCAAGTCTGAAAAATTGATGCTTCTGCCTTCACAAATATTCAGCAGCCCAATAGAAATGTCAGATGTGTGTGGTTCTGAGAGAGGAAAAGGAGAAAGAAAAGAAACAATCAGCCACATAACAAATGTTCATTTATTTTCATCAGATTTGATACTTCATCATGCAAGTGATAGATCCAAAGACTAAGAAGGTTCATGGAGCTCCTTTTCTTCTTGATTTCAGTGATTTTTGATTAAGCACTATAGAATAGCAGGGTTGAGTTGCAGCTGTTTAACATCACCAGTTCTTGCTGGAAAATTGGTGTCCTGTGGATGAAGATTTGTGCTGCTAAAAGCAAAGAGGCTGGGGCTGCCTGCCAGCAAATTCTAACAGGAGGAGCATGTGGCTTTGAGGATCAAGTTTGGTTTTGCAAGATTTCCCCCTGTTCACATGCAGATTGGAGAGTTGTGTTAAGAGGGGGAGGGGAAGCAATCTTCTACCCTTTCATTATTTTAATATTTTTTTGTAACTTACTATTTTCTGCTTTAGAAAGGAGAAAAGAAAGTCACATAATAGTGAAAGGGATGAATGGATTTTTCATCTGTTTGGCTGAAATTGCAGAGAGCAGTAAAAATGGAACTTTTGAACTAGAGAGTCCAAATCTGGGGATGTGGAAACTGGGATATTCTGATCACCAAGGATACAAAGATGGTCCTTGGGGGGAGCATCAGCAAACTGATGGAAATCGGCATTTTTGCTGCCAAGAGCTGCCAGAGCTGGACATTCTGCAGTTGCCTTTATCATGTGCACTCAGTGAAAACACAAGAACGTAAAAAATCTGAAATTGAAGCCCACTAAGATACGGAAAAAACCACCATTCTTGTTTCTTTCAATTTCTTTGTAAACAGCTTTCAGTCCCTAAATTCTAAGCCAAAGCGGATCAGTTTTATGATGGTCTTTGTTTTCTCTGTAATATCTTAGGACAGATTATCCTTTGGGCAATAGCTGTGTTTTGGTGTAATTATATAATTACAGCAAATGCATGTAAATCAGATAAATGGGGCATAATCAGTTATAAGATTTTTGTGGCACACTTACACAGTGCATATGAAGTACATAGTCTTAAGGTCCAACTAATGGAGCTGTCAGCAGCCATTAAGGGTGATGAAGTTGCAGCTTTCAAGACCTGGCTGTGAGGAACAGGAAGAATTGGATACGCATTAAAAATGCAGCTCCAGGGGGCTGGTTCAGCTGCTGGAGGGGCTAGAGCAATCTCAGCATGTTCTTCTGTCCTGAAGGCACAGAAAGAGATTCAGATATGAAGAGCAAGACAGATTTCAGCTGAGGACACCCTGGACTTTGGGGGCCGTTCATTTTCAAGTTGCCGTTTCTGTATCAGACTGATGTTTACTGGTGGCATTCATTGGAAGGTTGGACTTGATGAGCTTGGAGTTCTTTCCAAACCTGAATGATTCCATGATTCTAAATTTCAAAAGGAGTGTGGTATCTGAATATTGAACTAGGTTAAAATAGTATTTTCTTCTCTGATGCAAAACTTGTGATTTTACCCAGCCCAAGGAAGTTAGCCTATGCCTAAACTTTCCCTGGATATAGGGAAGGCTAGGACAGCAGAACACTGAGACTGCAACTGTGAAGAAGAGTTTTGCCCTTAGTCAGTCCTGATTATCACTGTGCCCCATTATGTCAGCATGGAAAAAAAGACTTAAAATGTCTTTGAATCCCTGGGTACAAAAAATCTCCAGTTCTTTAAATACAGGTTGAGAATTGCATTCTCACAGGAAATTGTGCACATGGTTGTCTATTTTTGTATTTGACCTAAGCTTGTTCCTAAATCTTACAGATTTAACAGGAGTTAAGTCAAAGTATACAGGTGGAGAAATTATTGTCTGTATAACTGGTACTCATTTGCTGAAAAAAGAAATTGCTCTTGTAAGAAACAACAGGAAAAAGAAACTGGTCTCAGATGAATGGATATTCCTGTGGCATAATAGTCCTTGACAGTCTGTAATTATTGTTTGTGCAAGCTAAATGGTGCAGTTTTAATTACCATAATGCCCAAATCACTGTAGTGGATTACAGGATGTTTGTGTTGCTGAAAATCTAATTTTTTTTTTTCAGTTTTTTAAGTGGGAACTCATGAGCAGCCATATTGTCATTATCCTGTGGTTCTTTTGAAGACACTTGGGATTTGCAGGAGAGAATGAAGGCATGTTAGAAGGCATGAAGACAATTAGATATTGTCATGCCACAGTCCTGTTATAAATAGCTGATTGGGGTGGGTTTTGCTTGCAAGCTTGGGCTTCTAAAGGCAGCATTTATGGTATTTCTTTCTCTGAATGTGGATGGCTGCAGAGAGATGAGGCTACAAGAGAAAAACAAATGTCACTGAGCTGCTTCTGGCTCTCCTGTGCACTAGGTGCCCCTCCCTGTCTCTCCTGTGCAGGTAAAGCACTATAGTGTCCTTAAAAAATACTATGTACTACTCTTGGAAAGAATGTCTTAAGTTGAAAAATGGGTGCCTTGGACTTTAGGACTATTGAAAGGAAGAAAAGAAAATAGGAAAGTTGATTGAGGCAGGTTATATTGAACTGCCTAGCACTCTGTGGAAGGGGTGCTTTTGGAAAAACAGCAGGGGTACAACAGATAAATAAACCAGCAACAGAATTGCCAGCAGCTGTCAAATCAAAAGCAGCAGTAAAGCAGAAATATATAGTCAGTATCAGTCTGAATAAGCATTTGTTAAACACACCAAGGACAGCAGACAGTTGTGCAAAGCCATAATGTCAGTGGTGTTTTCAAAAGATAATTGTTCCTGTTCGTACCAGTTGGAAGCTGATGCTCTGTTCTGATGACTATGACTATCTTAATCAAATGAGTGAGGAAAAAGAACCATGAAATCATTTTTAGGAAAAAAAACCCATTACCCCTTTAGTTTTGAGTGATGGAGTGATCCTGCCATCCTTTTTCCCCTGAGTTTCCCATAATGGAGTCTGCTAGGAACTGACACCATCAAGAGGTGACTGCAGAATTTAGGAAGGTATCAATCAAGGGGGGACATGACCTGGCTCTGCACTCATCAAGGTACTGCTGGGAGCCGAAAACATTTTGTTTCCCCACCACAAACGTTTTTCCACAGTCAACAGTGGTGGATTCTCCCACCTCAGCCTGTGCAGCTTTGGGAGTACTGATCCCAAAAGGTGTTGGGTTTTATTAAGATTTTTGAAGATGAATACTGACTTGTAAATCCACACAAACCAAATACACGGTAGAGGGATGACAACACAACACAGAAAGGTTTAGTGCCCACCCACAAACAACGTTGTCTGATTCCATGTGTGACTAATGGATGGTGACTGTGACCAGTCTATGTCTCTAATTAAGTTTTTGAGTTTTCCAGGTTGTTAACTCTGGAAACTTCTAAGGAACTGGGTGTTCCCTCGGCTGCAAGCAAGGACTTGGGAGACAGGTCTGGGCAGCAGTGAAAGAATAACCACTGGAAAACAACTTGGGTTTCGACCACTTCCCCTTCCAGATTATTCTGAGCTGTATTTTATTAAAATTAAAATAATTTTAGTTGGATGAACTAATGATACTAGACCATCTGTAGTTTTCTATAGTGACTCTCAATTCTGCAGGGCATCTCTTAATGCACATGTTCTAATTTCTGCAATTCCTGTAACTCTGCAGGAGCAGGTCACCTGAAATGCTCACAGAATAACCCTCCCCAGCCCTCAGACAGGCTGCTTTGATAAGCGTGCTCACAAAGAGCTTTTGAAACAGAAGCCAGCAGCTGCACACTGCTGCTGCCCGCAGGTCATGGGGAATGTTTCATCAGCTTGTTTTTAATGTGCAACTTTGTTTTCTCATCTGGGACTATGTGTGATAAGGACAATCTAAAACTTTCTCTAGCAGTTGCAGTGAAACTCTAGGCAGATGTGTGCCTCTCTGTATGGGAAAAAAACCCCCACTCTAAAAATGTGCAGCTTCTAAAGCCAAGCCAGGTTGAGAGAAGCTATGGTACCAAATGTGCATCATCAAAGTTCACAGTTCTCGTGGCTTTCTTTCCCTTCTTCTCATCCTTTAAGATTCTGGAAGCAGCATGCTTCAAGGGTTTGACAAGAAAGAGGCAGATACTCCCTTTTGTGCAAATCTGCTTGATGCTTATAAACATTGTTCATTCAAAAACCCTATTAAGGTGCTCTCCTAGTGTTGTGGCTCTGGCAGAGAGAAACAGAATTAGTTCCACAGCAAGGAAGAAGAAAAAAACCAAGAAAAGCCATCTGGCAAGTTTGTCACTCCAAAGAATATATTAAGTTGACATTAATTAACATGTCCTGTTAAATAGGGTATATTGATTCGTATCTGTAGGGGAGAAATGTGTGCAGAAATTCAAATAGGACAGCATAGACACAGGTTTCCCTACTAAAAGTTGTGTGGCACTTCGGAGTCTGGTCCAGAGCCATTTTTATTTCAGAAATCATTCTCCTGTGCAGTGCAAGGAGTGAAACAACGCCCTGAATTCTTCTGGCAGAAATCTGGTCAACAGGAACACAATAAGGGCTTTTCTGAAACCTAATCTCCCACTTTAGGTGCTGGAATGTTCCTATAATTGTGGAAAATTTGGGGCTCTCTTTTTGGACTAAGTTGGTATTTATATCATCTCAATGAATGACAGGTTCCTTTGAATACGTGCTGGTCAAGATTTACAGAGTTTGGAAAGGAAAAGTGTGTTTCTGTACATATTTATTTATTTATTTATTTGCATGGGGGCAGTTCCTTGCAGCACAGCTCCAGCCATACATCAAAGGCACATTTTATGTAGCTTTGCACAAGAAAGAATGAGTCATTCTTCTGGCCCCAAAAGCCTTCAGGTTTACAAAAAAAGAGACAACAGGCAGATGAGTAGTAAGACATGACAGAGGATTTGGTCAGCATCACTCAAAATCACAGACCTCAGAAAATGCCTCTTTTGAAAAACAATGTGTCAGAGTGGAACATCTCCTTTAGCTTTTTAATTAAGATATGCAATAAATAGCATAAAAAGCAAACAGAGATGTCACTTGAATACACAGAGGACTTATTTCACTCTGACAATCAAAATGTTTCTGTCTTAGAGCTTCGTCTTGAACCGAAATTTGTCAAAATTGGTATATCCTGAAGAATTTTTCAATTTTGCAGAAAGCTCCTTTGTTTCAGAAAACTAATAGTTGGGTTTTTTGTTCTTGTTGCCTTTATAATTTTGGTGATTTTATCATCTCCTTAAAAAATGGTGGGAGAATACTCTGATCATGTTATGAAAAAATGGGTATAAATGTACAAGAATCAGATTATTCTGGATTTCAAATCATAAAGTGGAGTTTGTGGTTTGATTAAGTTTACTGAGGTTGCTTGCACCATTCTTTTGGTGAATTTTATTAGCTTTTTGTCACTAAGGAGGCTTTCCATTAAAACGTGTCATTAGGAAGAGGTGGCTCTCTATGTATTCATAGTTACACATTAAGCAACCTCTTTTCAGTTTAGAATAAAACATCTGTTATCATATTTTGAATATGTGGCAGCTAATGCAACATAGTAGTTGTGCTAGGGAAAACAGGGGGCTGAAAAACTTAAAAATATAGTGCATGAAAACCCCAATAAACTACTGTCTTTGCATATATTCCTTGTGTGTTATAACTGCTGTGACTTTAGACAGCTCTTTCTGAATAATTTTCAAGGTTAAATTTTTTACTACTGCAGCTATTCATGTCTGAATGCTGAATTATTTAACAATATTTTAAATCAATTATCAAGTGATATACCAGAAAATATATTCTGCCAACTCACTGTACCTCTACAATTGCACGTGAGTAAAAAACCACATCTAGTATATGTTGTACAATACTTTCAATCAAAAAGAGGTATGAAAGTAGCAGACATACAGAAAAGAACTGTAAAACAGGCAACAGAGGATTGTGTCTATAGATATAAATGATGGCACAGATTTAGTCACACTAGCCAGAGTACCAGATATATATTCCCATTTTTAAGTGTACTTTGCTAAAATCCAATGAAATTAATTGGCCACATTACCCAGTGTTTGTAGGTTGGGATCAAGTGCCTGAGTCTCTGCCTACAGTCAATGAAGGCCTTTTTCCAATGCATAGGGAGTTTCCATATGGTCCTACCTGAAAATTTACTTCACAAATCTCACACCTCTTTTTTAAAAATGAAGGAAAAACCCCAACCCATCAGTCATTTTTTGTCCAAAGTCCAACTAATGTTCTATTTAGGCAGCAAGTGTGAGGTCATATATGTGATTCCTGAGGGATGGGAGAAGGATGAGTGCTTGGATTCCTGCAGCACTGGGATTGCTGGGCACAGAGGCATTTGGTGTGAACTTAGGGCACTCTCATTCTTCAGTAATTGAATATTCTTTACCTTAGCAATGAATATGTAAATCTGTAGTGCTGTTCTCTGGTTTGCCATAGAGAGAATCAGACCCTGAACTTTTATCAGTACTAATCCATCTGCTTTGTTGATAATATGGGCTATGCAAACTAATAAAGCCTTTTCCCTTTCCCTGTCTTCAAGCTCAGGTTCAGAGTTCATCCCCAGTGTTTAGGTTTTACCTGTTTCTTAAAAAACTAAGACTCAAAGGTGGATGAATTTTTGTCATGACAACCTTGAGCCTTGACTTTTCCATAACTCATACCGTAAGTCATGGCTTAGGCACCATGACAATGCTGGAGAAAAAATAACAGCATCTGGGATTTTCAGCTGCCTGTGGCACATCTCAGGAATGTATCTTCCCTTTACACAGCCACAGAGGTGCAGTTTCTTCAAGGATCATACCATGCAATTACATGGTTTACTTCATCACATCAGTGACAGACATACTTGGTTTGGTTTTATTGCATTCCCGTGGTAGAACATGGGAAGATGTGTCTCTGTCCTTGAAGCTCTGATTATTCTTGGCTCCCCATGACAATTCTCACTGGGAACAAGTGTCAGGTTTCCCCTGGATTTCTGATACCCAGGTGTTGCAGGTGATGTGGAGCAATCACCAATTGCCCAAATGACAGGAGACTGGTGCATGCCAGTAAAGGCATTGCCATCCTTTCAGCATCTGTGGCTGAAATCACTATTTCACCATGTGATTGAATTATTAATTAATTGCCTTATTTCCTGTGTCTGTACATCTCCTTTCATTCATTCATTCCCACCTACATGCCTTCCCCTGCATGTATGTAGTTATTATTTTAGTAGCACCTCAGAGGTCTAAAATGCAGCAGGCACCCTGCTGTTTTAGGGAGACTTAATTAAGCTTCTCTGCTCTCTCTTTTCTGTGTGTTTAATACCTATTCAATGTGTATTATCTGACACATAAGAGTGCCTGGTAACAATACAGGACCCCACTGAGGCAGGTGAGGCTATTTTCTCTCTGCTTTATAAATTCTGAGTAGATGAGCTGATTTAGGATGGGGAAGAACAGTCTGATTGTGGCTACAAGCACTTGAAGAGGCATGGAAGTTAAAGAGAGTAAATCTATGAGAGTCTGTGAGAGCCTAGCTGAGAATGCACTCCCCAAGCAGTTAAATTAGAAAAAAGATATTATTCTGAGTCATCCTTGGTGCCCTTTCCACCACTGACATGAAGAATACAGTCTAGTGCATATATTGAATTGGGAAATTTTTTTCAGAAGTGACAGCTTAAAATCTATTTCCATTGGAATGGAGATGATGGCATTTTCCTAGGGTTTGGCTAATATTATGTGACTCCAAACATAACTACTGCTAGCAGGAAAGCTGGGTTAGAAATTCCTGAAGAAGAGCCTAGAAGAGCTTAGTAATTAAAGAAACTGGGGTGAATGGAAAGAATTGAGTATACTGAAAGAAAACTAGCATTTGGTGCAGTCAGAGCTCATGAGTGACTGTGTTGCCTTTACCTGGTCTTAAAATTAAGAACCAAACACGGTTAGGTGGGAAAAAAGGGTTTTGCCTCGGTATTTATTGAAGGATCCTTGTTGCAGCACTCTGTCCTGGTGGAATTCACCAAAATGCACCCCTAAAATGCACGCACCCCCCAGAAAAGCACATACAATTATAGGCCTTACAAATTAGCATATCTATCAAAGATTCCCCGATGAGAGGCTCCTGTGAACCTCCCATCCCAAGGACTCTTCCCCCCGGATGGGCCTATCTTAGTTTACAGAGTGTGTTCTGGAGAAGACCTTGGTGTCTGGGGCTTTCTGACTCTTGACTGGGAGGCTTCCAGGATGTCTGGTCTCCTGGTTTAACAAAGGCTAGGCTATCTAACTTAAGGAATTATAAGTATGTGGGCTAAAAAGTATTAAGAATACATAAAGCTATATAAAAGCATATATAAAAGGGGTATAAAAGAAAAGGCAAAAAATCACCATGGCATCAACTGCTGATCATTGTACTGAGAATTTTAGCTCAGACTTCTTCAATCCAGTTATATGATCCTTTTGTAATCTTGAAGTAAATCTACTTTTTTGAGGACCACGACCTGGTTTTATCAGTGCCCATACCGTGAACATGCTCAACATAACAAATCGTTGTCCCAAATCAGGACACACATGGGGGCCCAAGGGACTAAATTTTATTTATTTATGTGCATGTGTTTTCTCCTGCAAATGTATTTAAGCCAGGCATTAAGTGACATGAGTGAAATAGTAAATGTTTCACTTTCGAAGGCAGTCAGGGAAAAATAAATCTATATTTATGAATTTAGTTTTTTTATCTTTCTGGCTAACAGAAATATATTAATTTGTGCAAATCCAAGAAGTTGCAAATAAGAATACAGGCAACCTTAAAAGGTCAGGCAGAGTATGATCCAAACAATGTTTTCTGCCTCATACCTACTTTCTCCCTAATTGGTAGGGTAAGCAGGTATTCTGTGGCTGCTTTTTACACTGTTTGGGTGACAACACAGTTGGTTTTGGTAAAAATATTGCCATCCTAATGACTGCAGTGCAAGCTGGAATCTTTAGGATGTTTATGTCCCCTGCACACATAATAACTTCAACTCTTCTCAATCCTTCTGGTTTCCCTGGTGGATGGCAGAATGGCAATCCAAATGCCAACCAACGCACCTACTAATAGATTTTTGCAATTTTCAGTGAATGTTATTGTTTGGAAACTAGCTCCTGCTACGAACAGGAATGTCAGTTAAAATTGTGATGGTTCTTTAATCTTTCATAGTATTTCTGTCCCTTCCTGGCTCAGTGGTGTGCACTGACTGCCACCTTATAGGTCTTTAATGGCATCCTTTGAAGGCAGACACAGAAATTTCTGGTCTGTTACTATGCTAAAGGAATGAAAATTCTAGGTGCTCAATGACAGCCTATTTTCAGCCATAATATATTAACATTTTTCATATGTGGCCATGTATGTGTCCATGTGGATTTTTTGACTCATGCTGTGTCTCTCTTCTCCTGACTGTGGTGTTTCCTTGCATTCTTGGATTACTTGTTTGATAGAAGGATATAAAGGAGTGGAACGTGGCCATCCTGGGAAAATACAAGGCTGCTTTTGGCTCCTCCTGGTGCACATGCTGGAAAAATATTGAGGAGGAAATAAGTGCCTTCCATATGGCTTACCTGAGAAAGGCCTTGTAAAAATGAGTGAACAGAATGAAATGCTGGGAATGCTGAAGGAGAAGGATGCACAAAGGAGCTGGTGAGAGCTGAGTGTCACTGCTCAGGAGACAGAGGTGAAGATCTTTCTTTTAGTTTTTTCCTTTTCTCTGTTTAAGAAGAAAAGATGCAAAGAAAGAAAATTAAAATATTGCTTTGCTGGCAATAGTGAGCTGAACCCAAGTTCCTTTACTCATAAACCCATACAGATCTTTAGGTGTAGTGACACTATTTATTTTAACTGGTTTACAGTGCAGCCTGTGGATTGAGTTCCACATGCACCAGGTCCTCGTGGATCTCACAGAGTTTGTAGAAACCAGGGACTGACTCAGTCCTTGATGTAATTGTGTACCATTTGGGAACCTTCTCATCAGGAGAGCAAGTGCCAGCTCAGATTTGCAAATTTCTCTCACATAATTATCAAAGAGAATATCCCGAATAAATCTCTGCATTGGCTCTTGAATTAAACACAAACAAAACACCTTTGAAATAGTTATTCTTCATGAACAACATAGAAATCCCAATCTTGTAAGAATCCCTTTCCTCCTGAATGCCTGGCCAGCCATAGAGATGCATTTCAATCTTCTAGCAATCGTATTTTCCATCCTTTTTTCTTATTCCTTCTGAAGATGCTTGTTAATTAACCTTCTTGAACAGTCAGGGAGGAGGATGAAAGGCCAGGGCACTGGGTGGAAAAGCAATGCAGATTGGAAAAGACAGAAAGCTTATTTAATTCTTTCTTTTCCTGATCTCAACTCCCTCAAGTTATCTTTAGAAGGATGTTTAAAGCTTACTGTTAGAACTTTTCTGCATTTAAGTGCAATAATTAGAAGCAGATAAGGTAGCACTCAGAAAAGGGGAAAAATTTCACAACTGATTTCAGTCACTGCTGGTCATGTGTTTGGGGGTGGATGGGAACTTGAGCAGAGTTCACAGCTGTCTTTTTACCTTGGTTTTTATTTTTTAATCTGTTTTGCTTGAATTTCATTTGTTAAGAACTAAAATCTTCATTTTGTGCCTGTTACTTGCCAACCCTCTGAATTCTAAACGGGCACCAATGACTCTCAGCAGCAGCAAGTTGAGCTTTATTTGAGGATGGAGTACTGGACTCTGCCAGTAAAGTGAAAGGTGTGGTTTGAAAGAAGGAACTGGGGGTGTGGGAAGAGTAGAGGGATTGAAACAGTCTTGATCAAGTCCCCAGGAAGTGGCACTGCACTTTGCATGCTGCTCACCACATGCATCACCCTGACAGTGGAATGATCAGGACTGATTGTTCCTAATGAGAACATAAACCCAGGAAGTCTGGTATCATGCCTACATCAATGACTAATTCCAGTCATTTAAAGAGGACATAAAAACCCTCTAATGAATCTACTGATTCCATAAGGGAAGGGAGGTGCTGATGTGATATTCTAAATACCAAGATCTCAGTTGACATAATTAATATTCATTCTCAGCCATGCTTTTCTCAGGATGGTTGAAGTATCTTAAATGCAGATGGAGACTCTTACAAGTGAATGTCTTCAGCTTTTTTCTGGGTAGATGGAAATCACTGGTCTAATGGCTTCTAGTCAAGCTGAATTTTTGATGGAGTAGTAACTAAAGGGCTCTGTTTATTCTTGTATCATCTTAGACCTGAGGGAACAGGAAAAGAGTAAAATATTTCTGGACAATGGTCACTAGAATATGATATACAGCTGGAGTAGGGGTTAGAAATAGGGCCATCCATGGGCCTTAGGAACAGGGAATAGGGACAGCATAGTCACAGTTGTCACATATGTCCCTGTCATTTACAGTGAAGTTGATGTCAACAAGAGTGAGTGACTTTATTTCTTCTTTTGGTCATTGCTGCAGCTGTGGGTTGGGACAGGAGAGAACTCTGCAGGTGAAGGTTGGAGGCAGTGAGGCTCTGGTGAGGGCTCAGACGGACAGGGGTCATCACTGCTGTCATCAGGCATTGCTGGTCTGATTTTGACCCTGTGTCCTATAAATTTTCTATTGCATCTCCAAAGAAGGAATGTCCATAGCATCCCAGAGTGGCTGAGGCTGGATCTGGAGACTGACCTGCCCAGTCCCCTGTTCCGAGCAGGCTAACCTGGAGCAGGTTGCTCAGGACCTACTCAAATTGAGTTTTCAATTTCTTCAAAACTGGAGACTGCCAAAACTTGCTGGGCAGTGTGTTTTCTGGATGTGTTAAGGTGTTAAGCATAAACAAATAAATTAATCCTTGCTGGAATTCCTTGGAAAACAATGAAGCTAAAATTGGCAAGTGTTTCTCTGAAGTGCTTGTTTCTCTTGTTTGCATTTTTTTTACAATGCCTTGCTTAACTGCACTATTAAAAACATCTTTTCAAAAAGCTGGATGCAGTTGCTCAAATTTACAAAAATACATGGGGATTTCTGTCAAAAAAAAAAATCCTAGGAATCAACAGGTTGCTTGCAGGAGTCTCTGCTAGTGAGAATGGTTCAGGAGCTGGCACCTCTCAGGGTCCATGGCAGCACATTGATTTTATTTGTTCTGCTCAGTCCCGTGTTCTTACACAGCAGTGAAACTGCAATTTAAAAATGGTGCACTGCCCTTTTCCTGCAGTGCATGCAGGACAAATCTGCTGGGCTGGCAGCACTTGAGATGAGGCAGTTCTGGAGTTCCAGCAGCCACAGAATCTTGATGTTCAATGATTTCCTGGTGCTGTGTCTTCTCTGTCATCAGAACACTGCCAAGCCTGTGCCTTTGTTGGACCTTGAGCTCACACAGGTTGTTTCCCATGCACAATTTATCCCATAAATCAGCATTTATGGATAAACACAGCTCTCTCACACAAACTGAATGGGTCCTGCAAAGGCTTCATGATTGCAACACTAAAATCCAAGGGAGTTGTTTTAGTCAGATTATTAATGTTTCAGAAGGGGAATTCTGAATTTCTGGTTTCCTTCCACTGCCCTCCAAATGTTCCCTTACCTGGTCCTCAAAAAGTTACACATGTGGGGTTTTCCCCCAGGATTTTTCAGAGCTGAATGGCAGAGGACTGATCTTGCTGATGCTCAGAGAAACGGGCCCAGAACCACCCATTTTTGTGAGTCAGCTTGGCTGTGGCTTTGCCTCCAGGCTTGTCTGCTGCTCAGTCCTGGGCTGCTTGTCCAGGGAAGGCTTCAGGCCACATACAGGAGCAGCAGCAGATCTGATAAGGGACATTACAGTAACATCCTTTTTCCCAGCTGCTGATGGATGCAGAGCAACCAGGCTTTGCCCAGGCACTTCCTTCTGCTGCTGAACAGTGGACATTTCCAATGGCAAGAACTGGGGAGGAATTAGAGGGAAGGTGTCATTCATTTTTATATATATGCAGAGATCATAAATAATGACTCACTAATTCCAAAGGGGACACCAGTGTCAAATGACAGCACTTAACAAAGTCAGCCTCCCAAGATGCAGGTAAATGTAATCTCTAAACCAGAAGCTCTGTGTTAGGTCCTTATGCCAGTTCTGATGATGGGTTTATAGTGTGGAATACTTCAGCCCAGCATTCCCTCTCCCCACTGTGCTTTAATCGCAACCACACATATCACGGCCTCTTTATGCAATAATTACTAATAAATTTTCAAGTAATCTGGTTACAACATAATCTTCAGGCTGTTACTTCCACGATGCGAGAGACAAAACAAACCAACGGATGATTTGGAGACTCCTGAAGCAGTGTTAGCTGTATGGGGGTTTTCAGTCACTTCAATGTGGAAAGATTTAGCAAGAAATTCTGATTATATGACAGAATGTGTGTCTGACTGCTTTGGCTGTTACACTGAAGTAATCTAGGAATAACTTCAATGAAATTATGAGACTTTATATATAATTTCCTTAAGCCAAGAGTCTTCTCACGGAGCTATGTAGGTCTTGGAAATTTTTAACAGAAGCTCATTAGTCAGTCTTATGTTAGAGATTAGTGACAGATAAGCCTTTTCTGGGCCTCTGCAAAGTGGTTCATGGTAACTGTCATGGAGCAGTTGGACACCAATTGCCCACACATTTGTCACAAACCATCAAGTTGGTATTAAATCAAGTGGCTCCATACGTGGAACTCTCCAGGCACCCGTTCCCCAGTGTCTCATCTGGAAGTTTGGTTTCCATCAAATACATCGGCCGAGCTGTTCTCCCCCTTGTTCCCCTTCTTTCAAACCCTAAACTGCCCCATTTGCAAAACTCGGGAAGCGTGGAAGGTCCTGTTTGGAAATTCTGCACGTGTGCTTTGGCATCTTATTCACAGGGATTGTCAAATGCCTGCTTGTCTTGGATGGATTTTTCATGTGAGAAAGCAAGTTTGTGTATTTGGCTGTTTAGAAAGGGAAAACACTTGTTTCTGAATGTATATAAACTGACATAATTAGTGTTACCCAGTCTTCCAATCCGTTCTGGGTGCGTATGTGTGTCCCAGCACTTACTGATACAGAAGGGAGAAAAAGGGAGAGGAAATGAAGCTGACTCTATCCAGAACACTGGTATAAAACTGCTGCCCTAATATGGAAACAGTTTTAATTTAGGGAACTGTTAAAACTGGAGTGAGGTTAAAGAAGGGATATTTCCAAAGCTTAGAGTGCTGTTTTTATTTGCTGATTAATTCCTTCTGAGGGCAGAAGCACTTAAAGGAATACTATAAAGGTACATCTTCTCTTTTCATTTGGAAACATAACATCTGAGAAGCATTTATTAGCAAAACACCAACTCTGTTTGCACATTTCTAAATAGAATGTTAGAGCAACTGAATTTTAACTTTCATGTCTGTAATTTGTTAATACAATTACTGTACAATACAGTTAGGTGCTTTCAAATCTTTCAGAGTTAATAAAAAAGCTAATAACTTGAAAAGCTATAAATACTGAGGCAGAGGGGCTAGTTCTCCAGGAAGATAACCCTTCATTTGTCATTTAGTAGATATCCCTTTACTAGAAAGCCAGGCTTGGTACTGCATGTGGCACTTTGTGACTACACTCCTCTGTGCTACCTGGTACATATTCCCACAAACAGTGCAGGGGTTTATCCCCTAGAACAGATCAGCATATTCAGAGCTAAATGCAAGTAGAAAACAGAATCGACCTCATCCCTTCAGCCCATGAACTTTTCTTCCTTCTCTGCTTTCATCTCCTCTGACCCATCTAGACCCACCTGCCTGTCTATGGACTGACTGATGCTTGGCAGAGGGTGAGAAGTTCTTTTCTGGCTCCTAAAGCATCTCCAGCTCCTTTTGTAGCCTGATATGTAGGAACTATGAGAAACTCTGAAATGACAACAAGCCCACTGTGAGCAGTGGGGTGTGTTTGTCAGAGGATGTGTCTTTGCAGCTCTGAGACTTGGGGCAGCAGTTTTGGGAAATACCCCTTGATCAGAACTGACTGTGGTATTTTCAGTTTTTGGGGAAAATTTTTCATGTCCCAGATTAAAAAAGGGAAAGGAAAATTTAAAAAAGGAAATTCAGGGTTTCCCACTGGAATCTTTGCTTCTATGAGTGTCCCGAAACAACTCATTGGGGTTCCCAGCAGCATGCCTTCCCTGGGACTGCCCAGGGGATAAAGTTCCACTTGCACTGCTACATCAGTGTGGATGTACAGAGCAGCACCCCCAGAGCTAATCATAGCTAAAGGGAGAAGTACTCTGTTATCATCCTGCAGTGCTCAAAGCAGTGTAATTTGTGTCGTACTGCTGCAAACAAATTGTGGTAGGCTAGAACATGAATCACTCTTTCCTATGCAGTGTCTATTCTTTAATCAGTGGGAATGGAAGGAAGATGCAGTGATCCTGTTCCTAAATTAACTTTATCTGGATGTAGCCTGGTTTTAATACAGTGGCTTGTGACCTTATGCTGGTGAGGGAGAAAAATGCTTTGCATTAGATATACTGTGGTCTGGCACTGATTGTTTTAAATCCTCTAAAATAAGATATCTATTTTAACCAAAAATGGACTTGCTCTGCAGTTATGTAAATGAAGCACCAAAAAATGATGCTGGGCTACCTCACAGAAGGAAAAGCTGTATTTTAAACTGTAATGAAATGGTAACTTTATGCCAGATAAATCCAGCTGGCTCCCCACACACAGAGCACAAAGTAGTTGAGGCAGAGTTTTAAAACAATCTGACAAGACAAACGCTGGACCTGGGAAACAACATCCCCTCTTACCAAAGACAATGCTTAATGGTGTACCTCAGCATTGTCTCAGCACACAGCCATTTACCTCATGGAAATCATTAATTCTGCCCAGCCTTTTTGAGGAATGGTGTGATGATGAGATTCCTAAAATTCTTCAAAGAAAGCCCTGTGTGCTGCAGTTGGTGCAGATTGTTTAATGTTTGTCAGACATGAATTGTGTTGAAAGGAGACATTGTGAGTAATGGATTCTCTTGCTATTTCCACACAGGCAAGGCTGCACAGCTGCTCCATGTGCCACTTATTCCACTGCATTGTGGATGAGGTGGTTTTGCCAGCAGATACGTAAACACAAAAGGGGGGAGGGAAGTAGAGCACAAGAGGATAAATTTGTGTGTTGCCCAATATACCACTCATAGGAATAATTTAAAAAACTTTAAAACACTCATGTGCAAATATTTTGGAACTGTAGTTCTGAAATGAGTTATTTGCTGCACTCTTAGCAGAGAACATAGTGGCTTTCCCATGAAACCACCCTTCCTTCTCTTGGAATTATCTTATAGCTACTGCACTGCTGTTACAGGACACCTGCAATCCCAACAGCCTGCCCTGAAAACGTTAGGCCACATCCTAAAAAAAGAGCTGTGCTCTTTCATTTCTCATTGCTTTAAGGGGATTTTAGATGCTAAGTCCATTTGTAAACCTGCTGTTCAAACTGCTAAGATTGCGCAGGTGCGTAACAAGGAAGAAATGCCAAATGTCTAAAAAGCACCCACCAGGCAGTGATTTCCAAGCACCCACCAAGCACTGATTTCCAACAGGCATTAGGAAACGCTCTGCTTAGGGATTTATTGGTAAATCCTACTGGGCTACCCTGTAAGATAGTCAAATCACTGTGCTATTCTGTTGAAGTGGCCTAGAGGCTGCAATCTCCGCCCTCAAAACACAATGTATTTCCCCACCCCTTTCTTCCTTATATGTCTCCGTTCCCACATTCTCCTGCCGTCCCTGCCCCTGGTCCTGCCCACCCCCTCGGGTCCCCCCTATTGGCCCCTGTACCCCAACTCTGCCCATGTACCACCCCTGTGCCCTGAGACCACTGGCCTGTCTGCTCTGTCTGTCCGCACCCTCACCCCCATGTACAAAACCCCAGGCTGTTCCCCATTCCTTGTCGTTGCCTGTGGTTTTCTGCCTCTGGTCACCATGTGAATAAAGATCTCCTGAGGTCACCATGCAGAGACCATCTTCTCACCTCCTTTACTGCCACTGTGTTGCAGGAGCAGACAAAACCAGAGCTAGCCTATGGCTTCCCCAGCCAGGGAAAGCGCAGTGACCAGCCTTCAGAGAGGAGGCTGGGGCACCAAGGCGCTGGCCCAGGCTTGGGTAGAGATGCTCTCCGGCCATCCTGCTTGTGGGCTGCCATACCACCTCAGGCAGGCCACCTCAAACTGCAACAAATGGTCCACAACGTCCGGCATCTGCGAACAGCTGCCCTGGAGAGCGTCTCCTGCAGCCACTACTGCAGGAAGAAAAGTCGCTTTTGGGAAGTCATTTTCTCCAACGAGACGGAAGGGGCGGCTGCTAGCCTTCTGAGGAAAGTCGTGCTTTCCAAGGAAGTCGGCCGAATGGCAACGGACCATCCCGAGTGCTTTACTTTGATTCTCCATGCTGGTAAGCCCTAGAAGGGAGCCTATTGGAAAGACCCCGAGGGAGGGGAGCTGGTAGAGGCCTGGTAGGCCTGGTATGGGAGTAATTTTTTCTTTTTGGTTTAATTTTTTTGCCTCGGGTTGAGTGGACGGTTAGGAGTGGCTTTTTGTCGAAGTAAAGGGAGTCGCGCTACATGTTAAATCTTGACAAAGAAAAAACCAACCTCTTTACAAGAGAAGATCTAAGCTCTCTGCCCCCATTTAGGGAGAAGATTTTATTTTAAGTTTAGCTGGTTTTTATAAGGCATGGGGATTCTGCAACTGTGTAGGGAGTTTTGTGTGCAA
>VZRR01011614.1:0-101644 GCA_013398015.1 Oreocharis arfaki
TCAATAACTGGATCCTAACATACAGCTGAACCAGAATTACAGGGATCACAACTTAGCAAAAAGCGGTGTGATATGGCCTGTCCCCATCACAGCGTGGGAGGCTCTTCAGCCAGCTCTGAAGACCCAGACTGTGGCCTCACTTGTTTCTTTTCACAGACTCTGAGCCGCTGGAAAGCTAGAGCTGAATTAAATGGAAGAACATAAATGTTATTCCTCTGATACTGCAACAGCAATTAATTTCATAAATTTTTCCAGGAGTCTTGTATCCACTATGTGTATATATATTTACATATAATTGGCTTTTCCTTCAAAAGTATTCAACATTTTCAAGGGCTCAGCAGACCTTCATTAATCTCATGCCAAGTCGTCTTGTCCTACAGACTCCCCTGTTTAATCAAGGGTTTTTAGAAAGAGGTTCTGTTAATAAAAGTTCAGCTTTGTCACAGGCAAGTATTTCAGAGCCAGAGATACACCTTCACCCTCATACACATGCATGCACATACCCATAACTACAGTGCTGTATATACATAACCACATAGCAAGTGCTAAAAACTTCAGTATTTGAAAACACACTCTTCCCTGAAGCTTTTTTGAGAGTGCCTTGTGGGATGTAATTCTAAGTGATCTGAACATGAAGGGAATGTCTCCAAGATTTCTTTCATTTTCTCTGTGGCGCTGTACCCCCTCTTACTGATCACTTCCTGCCCTCTCCCTAGGGTCTCCCTCCTTCCCCTACCCCTAGTCCTGGCCACTCCTCGAGTTCTCCCTATTGGTTCCTGTATCCCAACACCGCCCATGTTCCACCCCTGTGCCCTGAAACCATTTGCCCACGTGCTCTCCCCGCCCCCCTGGTACCCGGGTAAACTGAGGCTCCAAGGTATGTGGCTCTCTCTCCCTCCCTCTCTCTGCTCCTGGGAGCAGCCTGCGACCAGCTCCTCTCCTCTGCCTTGGGGGCCAGCCCGCGTGCTGGCCCCAGGCTTTGGGGAGGCAGCTTGGAATAAAGACCTTTGCAGTGCCATGAGGAGAGCCTTCTCGCCTCCTTTGCTGTCACTGAAGTTGCAGGCTGGCAGCTGGAGCAGCGGTGCGGGGAGTCCGAGATGGACTGCAGGAGGGCAGAGAATCCCTGCCTTGTCCCAAGGAGCCCCCGCTGCGCTCCCAGGGAAAGCTGCAGCAGCTAAGCAACACCCAGCGCTGCAACATTTCTCCTTCTCTTCTCCATTTCTCCAAGATATTTTTCTCATGCTCTCTTCAGCCAAACAGGATCGCATGGACTGCTATTTATTTGAAAATCCAGCAAGAAAAGACCAGCAAGAAATGTCCCTCCAGTGCTATGACCAAAAAAATTATCTCCACACAGGGAATTTCGTGTTTTTGTGAGCTCGTAAAAAAGTACAATATTTACTCTTGTACTCCGTAACATTTACTCTTGCTTTGATTTTTTGCCTAAGTTTAAAATACTGGTTTTGACATTTTTCCTCAAGAATGTGTTGCTTAGTCTGCCAAAAGGGAACTAGCATGAGCTCAGGCTTTATTTAGGAGGTGAAATTTTATTGTGCTTCTCCCACCTTTAAAAAATTCTGTGTTGTAAGATCTGGCCCTATTGTTTATTCCAAATTCCAGATGTACCAAGCAAGCTAAACTAGGACAATGCAGACCAGATAGTCTTTTAAGCAGAAACTACTCCTGGAACAAAATCTGCCAGGTCTGCACAGCTGGAATAGGTTTAAGCCCTGCCTCTAAAATATTTTGGAGAAGTTTTCTGTCACCATATGGACTTTAAAAACACAAATTCTCTGGAGATGATGTAAACTTTCAAGATCAGATCTCTGAAATTTCAGCAAAGAGGCTGAAAGCTAGTAGCAAAAGTTGTCATCCACAGTGAAAGGAGTCCTGCGGGGCTTCTTTGGGATACATGAATGTATATGTTCCCATACCCATGAGTATGTGGAAGGTATATGCAGAATGGAATTTGTGGTCATTACGTGTGGTTTGCATCACTGGATCTGTTGTCTGCAGCCAGACCCCTAAATCTACATCTTGAATGCTTTCTTCCTAGAAACGCCTCTCGTCATTTGCTCTATACCCCTGAGAATTATGCTTACCACTTACTGTCTTTCGTAATATATTTGTTTACTATTCAGTAAACCTCTTACCTTGCTTTGCTGTAAAAGCAGCTAGAGCCCTCCTGATTGTTTTGTGGTTCGTGTAGTACAAACAGCTCTATTGAGGCTTAGGAGATTTCACAATGTGACCACACAGCCTATATTAACATTGCTGGGAGGCTCTTGTTTTCGTCCGAGGTAAAAACCCATCCCTTCAATAATGTGCACCATGTTGTCTCTGAACATACGCCACGACAAAATACAGAAATGTGATCATCCGGAACCTGTAAACCTGCATTTCTGTGTTGCTTTCTCCTTCTGCACATATTCCCAGCATGTCATCTTCCCTGCCAACCGTCTGAGCCACCAAGGACAAAACATAGGGTGGGATGCCTTTTGTATTTCATTATGTCTCCAGATGACACATTACTCATGCTTAGAAAAGCAGCACCTTCAAGGAATATGTTTCTTCAGAGACCCTTGCAATAATAACCAGTAGTGTTGGGGTTTATCCGTGCAATCATCCTGCCATCTGGGTCAAAACCAGCAATCTTTAAGTGGTAGGGCTCCTTTTCTCCTTATAAAAATGTCTTCCAATCCTAGAACATTTCAGATCTAAAAATTTCAGATCTGTCTCACAGATCTATAAACACTTCTCAAGACCTTGACTTTGGGTGCCCAGTGCTGTTACTCTACCAACAGCACCCTCTTGTGAAATTATCACTCCAGACATACATGAACCTCCCATGAGAGCCCCATGGCCAAGGTGCTCCATGGGAAACAAAGTCCTGTTGGTTACTCCCCAGCGGAGTACTCCAGAGGGGACAGCAGAGTGCCAAAACCACCAGGAAATGCCACAGCTTTCAGCCAGAGCTGGTTCTGACAGAGCATTTTTAACCCATCCTCTTGCCTCGCTGAGGATGTCTCTTGCCCAGTCCTCTTGCCTCGCTGAGGCCAGCAGCTTTGCTGACTCACCCTAAGCAGCAAACACATGAGAAAAACCTTCTTAAGTGGTAAGCCTACAGCTGGGCAGAGACAATGTGGAAGATGCTGAAGATCTGTGCTAAGGAGAACGCTGGGAACATAAAACATCCAAGCCATCTTACAACACAAGGGCGCTCACAGTGCCAGCCCAACAGTACAGAGTTAATAGGAAGCTGTTATATGCTGCCTCTGTCTCTTTCTTGGCAGTCCTTCAACTTCATAATTAAGAATGATGTAAGTGTGATTAGAATATTCAGCAAAATCTGAATAGTTTATGGTTTCTACTAAGTTATTTCCCATGAATCCGAAGAGCTCATAAGATCATTCTGAATAATAAAATAAGTTATTCTTACAGGGACAAGGTATCATTATCTAATATTCATCGTGACAGAATATAGTCATCTTATAATTTATGCTGCAGTATCCAAGATATTATCTAACATCCATTATCAGCTATGTCTTGAACTGCCTATATTACATTTATTTTAAGAATTTCAGACAGGTGAGATTTTCTACAAAGAAGCCATTTTCAAACAAGCGAATGGGGAAAAAGGCATTGACTGCTATAAATGTAATAAACTCCTACTGGCGTCTCAAACTTGTTACAGTTCACTAAAAAGTATAAGGCTGATTATATGATGAAATAAGTAGAGAGAAATAGCTTCCTTTCCTTTATAGGAAAGGAAGTGCAACAGCTACTCCTCACCTGCCCAACATGTTTCCCATCCTTTTTGTTAATGCTGCATTCATAAAACAACACTTTTTTTCCCCTCTATTTTGTAAAGCCAGGCATTGAACACAATTTAGGATATAGGGAATGCAATTTGAGAGCTATATTTACTGTTTCTAGGGAAGTAATTTAACTGATCATTTCTTTTTCAAATCCAAAAAATTAAAGAAATTTCACAGTACAGTTGATATGCCAGTTCCTCCCTCTGTCTTACCAATAATCAGATGCCAATGAGATGAAATTTAGCAACATGCAACTAGGCAACTAGGGAACCAAACAGGTTTTAAAAGGTTTGATCCTGTCAAAAACCTCACAGAAATATAAAACCCACCCAGGTACAGAATCAGTGGTAGAAGAGTTAGATCATTCTATTTAATCATCTTCTCAACACAAACTAGCGCTCTCAAACCCACATGACTTGATAACCCTGTGGGAAAAAGCTATTTCAGAATAATAATGGTTAATATCAGTTCAGGTAAAACAGACAGGATCCTGATGTCAAAATATATGTTTGGAAAAGACTTTTTTTGTGGTGAGTTTTCTCGTCTTTTTTCCCTTGCACATCACGAGGATTTAATCTTGCCTGACATTTTCATAGCCACTTTCTTACTGATGATGTTAAAAAGACAAAGTCAGACTTGGTAGGATGCTAGAGAAGATGAGGTTTCCTTGGAGCCTGGGAGGAGCTGAGCCAATTCCTCTCAGCCCACGGATGAGCTTCAGTACCTGTGCAGGGGAAGGCAAAGCAGGCAGTGAGGCCGAGTCCGTCCTCCCTTCTCCCCACTCTGCTTCAAAATCCCTGAACTGCCTCTATAAAGTTCTGTTTGCTAGTGATACCAAGATGCCTGAGGAGCAAAGAGGGCAGATTTACCATGCTGAGTGCATTTATTCAAAGTCTTTCTGGTTTTGTTTTTTAAATTATTGAACAGCAGAGTGAAGTAAATGAAAAAGGGACATCAAAACACAGCTGCAGTCAGACATCATTTAATGCTGGTATTCCTCAAGGCCAAATATATGTCTTCATGTTACATAATGCTGCTATAAATCGATTAATAATTTGACAAAATGAATTTTTATTTGCTCATTTAAAGATTGCTTTTCCTTACGTCAGTCCCATTTTGGTGACGAGACATGTGCATCAGAGCCTTCTTAATCTCAAACCACAGCCATACTAGGACTTTTCTGAACCAGAGCATATGGAGTCAAGGGTGCAATACATGGGTGACATTGCATCTTAGAGCAGTTTCATCTGAAACATTAGTCTTTTAGCTTTCTCCACTGAAGAAGAAAAGGAACAGAATAACTAAAAAAACACCACAAAAACAAGTGTATTGGGATAGTTTGAAGCACTTCATCCCCTTCTAAAAGTGTTCAAGAAATGATTGTGTGTGGCACTTTGTCAAAGATTGGATGTGATGATCTTAGAGGTTTTTTCCAACCTAAATGATCTTGTGATTTTGTGAAAAGGCTTTTGGCAGTGCCCCAAAACGAGCACCTGGCCCAATGCCCTAGAAAGGCCAAGGGAGTGCTGGCCTGCCAGCACCACCAGTACCCCAAGCACTCTGAAGTGGGGGTATTCCATCCTTGCTTCCAACAGCCATCACCAGGGACAGGAACCAACAAAAATGCTGGATCTGTTTGGCCATAGGATCAAGTTTCACATCTCACTGAACTAAAGAGAAAAAATGCTGCGGGGGGTGTAAAAGAAAGGGGTGTAAAAGAAAAAAAGTTGCCCACAGTGCAACTTAAAGGTCTGGGGTCAAAAGACATTTAAAGAATCCCTTTCCCCATTAATTCAAGCCTTTTCCATGGTGTTTGCAATTAAGGGATAATTCATTTAATCACTAATTGCACTAATCAGTCTTGATTTCCAAAAAAGTCAAAGGAAAGTTGTTTTCCCTTACTTCCACTCACATAATTGGCAAGCACAAGCTAGTGTGCAGACTGAAACAGTAAAAGCAGTAGGTTTATCTACTGGAGTCAGTATCCTTCTTCAGTTCCAAGCTGCTTCAGTGACAATGGTTCTGGCTGGACTTCTGGTCCCTTGCTGCACAGTAGTTCTAAATTGGAAAAAAAAAAAAAAAACCGGAATAAACTTTGCAGAGCAAACGTTTCTTTTATGAAAATACCACCCTATCTTTATAACATAAAGATTTAGTAAAAAATAAAGAGAAAAGTAAATATGCAAAAGAAAAGGAAAAAATGTTCAATCTCTTAAATACAAGAATAAACACCTAAATCTGTCTGTAAATTGTTTTGGAAATATGTGCTGTGGTTCAAGTTTGGCTGTAGCACAGGAAGCTAGTCACTCTTGAGGAGAGATGCCAACGACTTTGCAGTGAGCAATGTCATTCAAGTCTTCTATGTGAGCTGCAAGCCTTACAAAAAAGCTTTGTGGTGTTTCTGAGCTGGTGGTATTATTAGGCAACAGAATATGTAAGCATCCTTGACACACACAGATTGTCAACATATTTCAATCTCAGGAGGAGTCTAAATAAAATCTTTGCCTAGCATGTTCAATACTGATCTCAAGAGGCATAAAGGAAAGGGGAGGGCAAGATTAAGGTATATAAACTGTGGAGATTTTGGATTTTGAATTATCCAAAGCAATGAGAATCAGCCGTGGTTTACTTAATCTTTTATTTCCTTTCTTTAATGAGCCTGCCTCTATGAATGCAGTTCTCTTGCCTCTCAGCTGTTTTCTGCCTCTTTATAAAGCAAACACAGCTTCAAATTTGACAGTTTTGTTGTTCTTAGCCTGTGTTCTGGAACAAACACCCCTGTTGATCTAAAAAGCCAGCAACTCTCAGTCCCATCCTACCCTCATTACAGTCTCTTCTCTTCAGTGCGAAAACTTTCCTCAACTTCTTGTTTTTTCAATGCTTTATCTCCCACCCCACGAACTAGTGCCACATTTGTATTTCACCCTTAACCATAAAAAGGAGAACCAAAACTAGCAATGGTGCAGGGCAGTAACACTGCATCCTAAAAAACCTCTGGTCTTCAGCTGAAAGAAATTTTTCTGACAAAACTTCAACTGGAAAAAATTTTGCAGGACAGCAGCAGCCAGTAACAAATTCTACCAGTCACAGCAGCATTACAAACACCCACAGAAAAATTGCTTGCTTCTTCTATCAAACAGCTTCTGAGGGAGGACACATTTTGGGAGTTGTCGCTTCTTAAAGCCTGCAGCATATGAGCAACGTTAGCTAGGTTTACAACCTCTTATTGGAACAGTTATATTTAATAAGAACAGTCCCTTGGAATGTGACAGAGGAGCTGTCTGCTTCACATCCAGACTCCCACAGCAACGAGCAGCAGATGCCTCTGATACAGAACGAATACTGGGCAAGTATGTCAGGATACCTCCTCCAGTGCAACTTCCCTGCTTCAAACAGCCTGAAGATTGGGCACATCCTCAAACAAAAATATGATCAACTGCTTAGCAGGCAAAGGATTTTTCTTCTTTTACTCTTTCTGTGTTTTGGCATAGATAAGCCTTTGCAAATAAAGCCTTCTGTAGCAGTGATTTTTGCTGTTGGCCAGATGCTGTGTAAGGAAGGACCTCTTTTGGTTCATTTGCAGCCTTCACAGACTGATTCAAGACTGCTCATTTTTGTGGTGTAAGGAGTTGCAACGACAAGCATTACCACTGCATTGTTCAAATCATGGCGTATGCAGCATTTCAAACCTGAGTATTTTTTCTTCTTCTCTTCAATTTCAGTTAGTTTTTAAATTCAAAAGACTAAGTTCAGTTGAAAGATCCCAAATACTCATGAAAACAGCAAACTAAGATGTGCAGTTTCCAAATTCATCAAATTCATGAATAGTTAGATTTTAAACATATCTTTCATTTAATTTTCTTTTTTTTATTATTTCTTTTTGGTAGATACTTGAGATGAAGACATGTCTAGCACTTACTGGGAGAAAAATCTTTTTATTGAAAGAAACTTCTGGATTTATGCCTGAAAGTCAAGCATTCAAGAATTATCTGAATGTAAGTATTTTAACCCTGGTGACTAGCCACCTAGTTTTGTGTAAATCTGCTTGGGTGCATGCACTACCACAAGAAAGCCTTCTGGCCATCCCCTATTAAACAAGGCAGATACTGATGTGGCCCATCAGCCCTTCCACACACCATCTCCTCTGCAGAACCTCAAACTGTGCTCTTGGGCCTGCTCCAGACACGTGTTGAAACGAAGGCAACATAAGAACATATGGAAAAAACAAATTTGAATGTGGGTTTGCTCTTTATCTTAGGGTAAAGTCCCAGGAAAGGCAGAGTCACAGTTACTTTTCCCTTATCCACTTCCCAGGGTGTTCAGCACACACAGCTCAGTACGCTGGAATCAAACATCCCTACTCCCTAAAGCACTTAGGGCTGCTTCTAGCTCTGAGCAGCTGTCCCCAAAGCAAGGTTAATAATGCATGTAGCCCGTTTGTGAATACACACTTTGCAAAATGCTTCAAACCCATCATCACTTGTATTTTAGTGAAGAATTCACAGCCATGCGAATTACCCCATTTTCCATGTGCACATACATGAAGAGACAGGAAAAAGATGTTAAGAAAATGCTTCTATTTCAAGAGTCTGATGAGGAGACATTTCCCAGCAAATAGCATTTGGACTTCAAGACAGAGAAGCAAAAAAAAAAAGCCCCAACTTAAACAGCATCATCTTCAGGGAGCTTTGGTAGAGAAGCATGGCAAAAACAGTGGAGACATTCCAACACTTACAGATGCAACTTTTTAAGTTAACAAGTTAAGAAGAAAGCTAAAATGCTAAGTACAAAAGCTGCTTAAAAACATCACATAAGGAGACTAATCAAAGCTTAAGCATGACTTGCTTAAATTCACTCATAATAATCGAATTTGTTATTAAAGTGGCCCAAGACTTGGATTTCCCCCGACAACAGTAAAAACACTTAAAAACCACTACATAAACAAAGCTCATTGAGAGAAAAAAAGTTTTCCAGCAGCATAGGAGGGGTGTTCAGAGGGGTATAAATACTGCTTACAGTCTTAATATGTAAGGGCTATTTTGAGTGGTACTATCTGTTCCTTCTCTTTCTCCCACACAATGCAAGAATTCTCACGATGAGCAATGTTGCTGAAGCTAACAAAGCAGATCCAAACAAACATGTTCATTACCTGTCAAGCTCCCCAGTCCAGCACATCTGTCTATCCTGGTGCACTTTCAGAGTTGGATGAAGATTATCAAAACCTGCATTCTCATCAGAAGGGTTAGAGCTGTCCCCATCCCTGTGCCAGAGGCTGGGATCACACTAACATCTGGCTGTCCAGATTGGCAAGTTGATGCACAATTGAAAATTAACCCTGAAAAATAAGGTTGCTGACTGAAAACAAATTCAGGTCACTGCACAGCTGCCTGTAAGTCAGTGTTGGCAGAGGGAAAGGAGCATGCGAAAGTATGCAGACAAAGGGCAGCAGTGTCTGGTTCAGAGATGGCATGGACTTAGATGAACTTGACCTGCCAGCAAACTGCACCCTGAAATCAATCCCTACATTACTCATGAGGCCCCAGCTCCCAGAGATGTCAAGTTTGTTACATCTTTTGCTCCATAATGTGTGTTTCTGGAACAGCCAGGAGCCCCTACCCAGGAAAGTGGGGGACAGAGCTTGGTCTTCCACCTGCCCGTCTCCTCAAGAATTCCCATTCAATCTCTGCTGCGCTATGCCCCATTCGTAGTGATGGTAATCAAAATTACCTAGATCCCTATAGATCAGTATTTGAAATAAATCACTTTTGTAAAACTTCTCAGACTACACAAAAGCACAAATCCTCCTTTTCTTTTGGTACAGCTTTTCTTGAGGACATTTCTCTTAGGACCACATGCAGCATAATGAACCATTTTTCCTTGCACTTACACAGTCTACCTTCTCTGGTTTACCTGGTTTGATATAAATGGGACATTCAGCACAAGTTACCAAATACAAATACATGAGATTGTCAGGAAACAAAAAATTGTTGTCTGAGTTGCATTTATCATCATAAGACTATCAGTTGGTCATCAGCTCGTTAACTGATGATTACTGTCTTCCAACCTGAGATCTCTCGAGATTCTGCCGGAATACCAGAGGCCCCTTCCAGTTAGCAGACATTTCTTCTTTAAAAACCTAAATGTACAAACAGAAGATAATTAGCAGAATTTGGAAGAAAACTGTAGTTTGAATCACAAGTACTTCAGCCACCTGGCCCTGTGCAGGCTGACCATCTCACAACAGAGACGCAATTACAACAAATACAAAACGAGGGACAGTCACGGTGGGACACCTGACCCACAGATTAGCCACAAAACTGTTTCCCTCAGATGTCTTCCTCAGTGCTCAGGCAACAACTCTGGAGGTGTGTTGAATGGGATGGAGCTCACTCCAAGGAAGGGAAGGTCTAAGGAATGGACACTATAGGAATATAGCCACTTTGTGAGGAGGTCCCATGTAAGCATAATTTTAGGGGCGTGGCGGGAATATTTATTGTTTTGATCTTTATGTGAAAGCAATAGATAGAGAATATGCAAATGAAGTTTAAGATTATATTTTTATCGCATTTAAGGGCTTTAAGATCTCCACATGGTTAGGTCTGCAGGGTATGCGTAGCCGATCATTCAAACAAAAAGCCAGAGGAAAAGAATTCAGTTTCCGATTTCAGAAAATAAAAATAATCAGAGAACAATTACCAAAGCTTGAGCTACTTTATCCATTTGAAAATAGAACAAAGCAAGAGTTGACGAGTGAGTTGTAAAAATTAATGATTCAGGCTTAGCATGCTTTAGAGGAGATAAACTTGAATTTAAAACAGTTTTGTAAAACAGCGTATGAAGTTGCCAGCCACCCAGTAAGGGAGGGTTTGCCTCTTATTTGATTATTGACATGAAAGTCACTAAATCCCAACTCTCCTGGTGAATCACTGAGAGTGGGTTAAGATAAGCCACAACTCTATATTTCTTATTTCTTCAAAGTTTTATGTTACGGTCCAATAAACAAGATTTCTCTTGAGTCATCAAGCAGTCAGCTATCAGCATTAGATTTATTCTTGCTTGCTGAAGAGCATTAAGTGCCACCATCACTTAAGCCAAACAACTTCGCTCATTTTTGCTAAAGTAGAGAAGAAATATAACTTGTTTTAACAATGGAAAAGGGCAATATTTTTAAAGCTAGCATATAGTACACTTGCGGTAAAAAAAAATCAAGAAACCTTGATCCTTTTTGAGCACCTCTCTCTCTCACAGAGCCTGGGAAAGCAGTAAATCACCAACACATCTGGATATCAGAGTCTGTATGTGAAGGGACCCATTTTCTTGATTATATGATTTATAGCCATTTATTACCGCAGCTTGTAATCTACACCTGTTTGTCCACAACACTCACAGCAGTACAGAGTGGACCAAGAGCATCTGTACAGATTTAGCTCTACAGGGGATTTTTGATAGCTGTCAATATCTTACATGGTAATATCATTTCCAACCAACTAAATCCTAGACAGAAGCTGTCACCAGGCCCTTGCTGGAAGGGAGAGAAGCAATCAAACATACATCAAACCAGCTGCCATGCAAACCTATAATACAAGGGAAAAAACGTACAAATAGATTCATAGAAAATGTCAGGGAAAAAAAAACAGAACCAAACAAAACCCAGTGGTTTGAGGCTAATAGCAACCACAAGTTTCTCGAAGTACATTCATAGGCAATAACAGCCTTCAGAGCTGACAGCATCTGCTCTCTGGCCTTTCACAGTTTAAAATGCTAGTAGGGCCTTCAGAGTGAACCAAGGTAAAGAGCAGAAAAAATTTCTGAAAAGGGGTAAACCAGTCTGTAGCTGTTAATCATTACCACACTTTAGTAGGAAAAGTGAATAACTAGCTCTTTTGATCCTGATTAATTTTTACCAGATTTTACCCGAATGTACAATTTGACACAAAAAGTATGCAACCAAGCTGGGACCTAGCTCTAAAAGGTGACGATGCAACTTCACATTCATGCAAGTGGCATGTCAATGGGAATCAGGTGTGTTAAACACCTCTCTGGATTGGGAACTTGAATGCAGGCAGACAAGAAGTACCTCTCTCACCCGTTTCTCCATTCACCAGATTTACTCTGTGGGTGCTTTGTCAGATCTCAGCCTTGGAAGGAAACGTGTTCTTTCTCACAGAGGATCAACCCTTTGCAGATACTGCCATTTCTGCGTTAGTCTACTCTTTCACTGTTCATGGAAAGAAAGGGCTCTTTTCAGGGGAGTTACAAGTGAGGAAGGTTGTGGCATCTCTCTTCCTGGAGATATTCAAAAGCCATCTGAACACGGTCTGGGGCAACAGCCTGCATTTGGCCCTGCTGAAGTGGGACCAGATGATCTCCAGAGGTCACCTCCCTCACAACCTCAACCACTCAATGATTCCGTAATGTGCAACCTCCTCTCAGGCACCTGCAGAGGGATCCGTAGTTCTGAATTACAGAAAAAGGTTGCCAGAACAGAATTAACTTCAGAACAGCAGTCAGACCATTTGAGTGTCACATATAAGCTACACAGCAAGGAAACTCTGTCTTCAGGCCCAGTCTTTCTCAGGGCTTAAATATCTGTATCAGTTTGGGATTTGCAGGTTTTCTAGACCACAACAGATAATTTCTAAAGCAGAGGAGGAGCCGTTTCAGACACTGCCTGGGAGCAGCACCCCCCCGCTCTGTGTATGGTAGTACCACTGCCTGAGCATCCTGGCTGCACTGCTGGCATCAGAGAGGATTGAAACCCACACACCTACGCTCCTAAAGCTACTGGAGTTTTGCAGATGTTTAGGGGGAGAAAGATTTTTAGCCTGTCAGAATTCAGAAGCCACATTGCTGGACCAGAGCTGTGCTTACTGTGGTGAGTGGAAGACACCAGCAGTGTTTTTGCAGAGATGGGAAGAGCCATTCCCACTGCAGCATCATTAGAGCAGGATGCTGAGGAGGAAATGGCTGGCTGTCTCATGCCAGGTCTCTCCCATGGATGAGTTTCATACCCACCAACCAACTTCACATACTTGGGGACAGGATGTCACTGCCCCTCTTTTACCCAATTGTTTGAGCAAGAGTGTCAACAATCACTATTTCCAGAAGAACTTTTAGGTACCAGCTGCTGAATTGCAGTCGTAGAGACTGACAGATATGATGGAAATTCTATAGTCCACAAGCACACTCATCATTTGGGTCCCAAAGGAGGCTTGGAAATGTCTGAAAATCACCCTTTAAGACTTATGCACCTGATTTTGCTAAACTCCTTGAATTTCTCTGAGATATGACTGCAGGTAGGGACATATGAATTAGAAAAGACAAGAATGAGAACAGATTAGTATTAAACAAGCAATATAGTATGGGAGAATATGAATTATGCAATACCTGATAGTTTATTAACTCTCTTTATTTGGCATTCTGCAGTGATAAATCTTGAGAAAAGACTGTTAGTGCCATTTGGGGGACAGAAGTCTGAACAAGTGAACAAGATTGGTTGTGCCTTTGGAGAAACAAATATTTCTGCATGTCACTGTTCAAATCTGGCAACTGAAACAGGCAAAGTTATCAAAAAGAGATAACTAGAATAATGGATGTTAAATAATGGCATGTCCGTAAGATTTTTAAACTCTAGATTTAAAATTCACCTAATTGTGAACAGAATACAATCTCCCCAATGTATCAAATCCTTCATTTTTCACTAAAAATGAACAGTCTAAATTTAATCTTGACTCCATAAAATTATCTTTTTCTTAGCAATGGCCATAAAGAAACATTGTGCTTCTAAAGCTACCCAGATCTATTTGTGAGGATGGCAACACAAAGATACTGCTCCAGAAGCAACTTTAACACTTACCAAAGTCACTCACGGATTTTTATTTCTAGTCAGGAAGATTTTGACTGTATAATCTGGGCTGCTATGAAGCACCAGTGACAGACAAACAATTTCTGCTTCAAAGCCCATAAATTCCTATTGAGACGCCTCCTCACTTTCCAAGGGCTGTGTAGATTTGCAGTTTTTAAATTATATTGTGTGACACAGTGGCTGTTAGCCGCTTCTGTTAAATATGTACCCCCACCTGCATAAATAGAAGGTCTGTGTATACACATACAGAGGTCTCAAAATGGGCTATGAATTAAGAAATCCTACATCTTTGGGAAGAATTTAGTTGGATGTATACTGGAAGTCTACTTGAAGAGTCCTTCTCTCCTCTTGGCCCAACCTCAAATTGTACCAATCAAACACTGCAACCGCCTCTGGAGCCGTGTCGTGCATGGGCAGACCTCGGTCTCTTCTCACAGGGGTCACTCCTGCTGCTGACACCCTGCCATGGTCACCCAACACAGCAGGAGGCAGAAGGAGGCAGCACCACACTTCCAGTTTCTGCACCAGCTGAGTGTCAACACCTGCTTTGGGTGTTTTGGTACATCCCAGACTGAGCACTCATTTCTGAAATATGCCACTTGGGAGGCACTGGAAACACTGGCAGAGCCTGAGGTTTTATTATATAAAGCCTTCTAAGAAAGAAATTAGTTAGAATGAAGAATGGAATTATTTGGAGAGAATGTCCTCGCTGGTTTCAAAAACCTGCTGTGTAACTGGGAGAAATCCAGACTTGCAGACAGCAGAAATGGAGGAGCTGGTGAATCTGCAGCATCAGAAAGGAGAGGAAATGTCTTTTCAAAAAAGTGCAGACTTACTGGCACCTCAGTAGAGAACATGCAAAGATATAATTTTCATATGTTTAAATGGTTCTGAAATGTACAGGGTGGAGACACCTGGAGTGGCTATTCCCACACTAAAAACAGTTTGCCTTATTCTGCAAATTACCTTTATCATCCACACCTGGAATGAATCCCCTTGTACTCTCTTCTGTCACAAGGAACACTGAGCTCCAGCGAGTCTTTTGAAGGCATCAGTGCTCCCTCAGGTGAAACTCAGCAAATGCTGCTGCTATATATAGCATCTACTAGATTGGAAACCCCTTCATCTCAATGTGATCCTATATTCTGCATCATAGCAAAGAAGAATCTCGAAATCTGAAGAACAAGATTGAGATGCAAGAGACTGATGGAAGGACTGCTCTGTATCTTAGAGAATTAGACATGTTTATTACAGAATTTTCTTAGTCATATGAAAATACCACATAGGGAGCTTAATTTCACTCTGGTTTTCAGTATTAGGCAACATTTGGAGGCATTTCAGGCGGCATTGTGGGATGAAATAAAAAGAAATAATTATTTGTCTGTGATTAAAGCATTAAAATGCTGCAGTTAGAAATCAATTATTATTCTAATCACTTTGAGCCCTTTGTAGGACTGGAGCTGAAGTCTGACCACAAAATTCTGCACTTCTGAAGACTAGTCAGTTCTCAGAAGTGTGAAAATGCTCAGGGAAAAATAATCTGTTTGGGTCTCCACAGGCAAACTAGAGTTTAGGTTTGGTAATATTCAAACAAACCAACAAACAGAAAAGGCTCTCTCCATTTTCTAGCTGTAGACAATTTCTCTCAAGAAAATCCAAATGAAGTACGACTGCACCAGTTTTCCAAAGGCTTTATTCTTTGCTATGCCCTACTTTTTATTTCTTTCCCTCAAGTAATGTCCCTGGGTTTTTCTGCTTTATTCTCATCATGATTTTGTTTAGCAGTGGTCTTCCTACAGCAGATTCAAATAGTGCTGCTGTTTCTCATTCAAAACTGAGAAAGCCTCTAACTACTTTAAGATCAAGGAAAACTGGATAATCAGTACTGGTAATGCTCTGGAGAGCACCCATGTGGCAGGTTACCTAAACAGGAGTATACAGAATTAAATCTTTCCAGTCCTCTCCAGGGCAACCCCATATTGATCAGTGTTCCCAGAAACACACCTGTCTTTTTCCAATGCCCTATAGCCTGGTGGGAACCAAAGACACACAATGCTTGATCGCTGACTTGTACAAATACTGAATCCAGAGACATGATTTCAAGAATGATAACACAGAAATATAACATTTGCTTCTAAGTACTTTTCCTTTGCTACCTGGCTAGAAGCTACAGCACTTGTACTTTCTTCTGCACATTTAAATCCTTAGCAATATAAGTGAAAGCTTCTCAGTTTTGGGCTCAGCAAGGACAAGAAAAACATTGTATACAGTTTTAGGATCTCTGTGGCTTTCATTTAATCCTCAATATGTAGGTTTTGGCATCCAGAGTCAAACAACATTTCTGAGATTAGGCATTGGAGAGAAGGAGACGAAAAGCAAGATAAAAACAAACTGAAAGTGTCATCAGCACAAAGCCAGAGGTGGTTGAAGGTGGGGTTTTGAGCTGTTTTCTTCTAAACATCTGCTAAGGCTGAAGCACTGATTGAAAACAACTGCATTTGAGAGGCTGCTCTGACTGCAGTAATTAGTCCTACAATCACTGCATGCAGGTGTTTAATTACCAAGGTCCCACTAGCAACATGGTTTTATTGAACTGGCGTTTCATTTTGTGGCCTTTACTGATGTGTGTTGAGACTTGATGAGATAGTGTCCTTGAGAGAGCACATCTTTGACCTTCAGGGTTTATTTCGGCTCTCTGGAAACAGGCAGCCCCACAGGCATGCACAAGCCCAGGGCTGAGCATCATGGTGGGAGAAAAACAGGCTGTGCAAACAAAGGTTACCCACTAAGGCACATCCTCCGGGAGGCAGGCGTTCATGTTAGCTCCTGTCTTCCAGGACACACATCACCTTTTAACCAGCCATTCCAAGATCAGATTAGAATTTTCCCTCATTCAGAGCAGCACCGAAACTATGTGCACACTGCAGAGCCATTTTAAAAGTTTGGTTGTTACCTCATATTAGATCGAAATCTCCAGGATAAACTACACTTAAAAGTTCTTTGCTAGTCTCCATAAAACAAGAATAAAAGTATGTAATCTGTTTTACTGCTTTAAACCGTCTCCTAAATGTCTCAAAACAGGAGCTCCTTTCTAAACAATCAGTTGGAGTCAGCTTCACGTTTCTTTCCCAGAAGCACAAAATTCCTATTCCAATGTTATGAACAAAACAATCTTCACGCTGAGACTAACAACTACGTACTTAAAGAGTGGTGCAACCACCTTCACTTTTGCAGCAAAAATAACCAATTTTTATGAGGTTTGTTATTCTCTTCTCAGGAAGGCGGATGATTGGAAAGAAACAGAGAGTAGAGTTGGCCCAGTGGACTAAGCAACGTTCTTAAAAATTTCTGCCAATTAAATCCAATGTTCTCTAGCATTTGTGATGATTCTTTGTGTATTTCTCTCTCCTTCTTTTCTACGTATGCTGCCAGTGACCACAACTGAACTTCTGAGGCCCTTCCTCTGGGATTCATTCCCAAGAACAGAAGAAATACACTTCCCTGAAGATGTTCACACCAGAAGTTCCAGCGCTAAACTCATCACTTCTTTCAGAAGAACAATACATTTTATAAAGACATTTAACTCTGACTTGAACAACAGTAGATCCATCACATCCAACAGCAAGTTGTCTCCCTAATTACTTTCATTTTCAATCTTGTGCAACACACACACTCCCAAATATGTATTGTGATGGTGTCATCCCCTGAACCAGTCTCCTCACTACTACAAGCTATCTGCTAATCTTCAGACCCAGTGCTCTCCTCATTTTGCACAGATTTGGCAAGGTTGAGAAGCAGCTGACACTCAGCTTTCTCACCTTTTAAAGCATTTACAGCAAATTTATGATCCTCTCTCACCATGTGCACAAGAATATTGGAGGCATTTTTATGAGAGGAAGGCTGTCAATCAAGATCAGTTCTTTATGGAAAGGATGTGATTTAACCAAATGGGAATTAAACCAGGGGAGCCTTATAAACCAAGCTATGAAGGATGCCACATATGACAACTTGGTGTCACTGTCACTGGTGTGAAGTTGCAGGCAGAGCCCTGAGCATGTGAAGCCCATGACGAATGGACACCTAACCCATCCCCATGTTGACAGCTTCAGGATGCCAGAGACAGAAGGCTCTTCTTCCAGCTGTCATTTTTCGGCCTTCAATAACCTCAAATAGTTAATGAAAGCTGGAGTGGTCTTCTCCTGACAGCCATGACATTGTTTTCTAAGAGCTGTTCACTCCAAACCTGCTGCCAGGACTACCCTGACCATAAAATAAACAAACCTCACAATTTTATGTATCGTGTTGGCTTTACAAATCTGCTACAGAAGCACTGAAGTCTGCAGCTCTTGTTTCACTCCTGACAAAAGAGAAACATCACATGGTGCTGGGAAGGGCAGAGTGACTACTGCCATGAAACTGAAGCGTATGCTGCCAGAAGTTCGCTCCATCCCCACCAGTAGAATTTCTGGAGGACACACAGGATGCATACAAAATGTATGGGTAGAAACATCAGGATTAATTCTGCAGAACACACAAGAGCAGTGCTGTGTTTACACCCCAGACCAGCCCAGAAGGTGCTCTGTGTCTCCTCTTGTATCATCACCAGCCTTCATCCACATCGGGACGTTCAAGCACAGGCTGTGATGAGGAGAGCTGCCCTGGCAGTGTCCCTTACACCACCGCTGTACCCACAGGGCACGTGCTCTGTGGGCAGGACTGAGAAGAGCAGTGCTGGACACAGTTTGCCTGGAAATTGCTTTCTGTTGCAATAAGCTGCACCACACAAAGAGGTTTGATGATGGAGCACAGTGGGAAATCTGAGCTGCCAGAGGGCTGAGCAAGGCTCCCCCGGACAGCCTCTCACCCACGGATGTGGTCACTTCCTAAACGTAAGAATTTTATGTGACCTCTGTCCCTCCCAATAAAAGCAACAACTCAATTCACAAAGCAGGACCTTTGTTTTTAATTATCAAGATTTCAGAAACAAAAATACAGGTCTGAGCAATTATCCTCAGAGAAAAAGCAACAGCAAAACTGGAATGCATTAGCCATAAATGAGGCAATTAAGTCTAACCTTTGCTAACCTGGCAGGTCAGTGGTATAAACAGTATGCCAGGAGTTATTTGGTCCTATAGATGCCCTTTAAAAAGCCAATTATCTGGAAATGAGTGACTCTGTCAGATGACAATATAGCAGTCCTTCAGAAAGGGCTGGGAGGGGGGTGTGAGGGGGTGTCCCTCTGCCTGGGCCCACATGCAGCTTTCCAGTATAATTGAACAGTTCTCCGTGTTCAGTGGAAGGCAAAGGTTTCTTTCAGTGGAAGGTCTTTGGAATTAATTACACTGCCTCTTACTGGGGAACAGTAGGGCACGCTTGCTCGGATGCTATGTCAACACATGAGTAGGTTACTAAGGTGGAAAAAAAAGGTACAAATGCAAAGCAAAAAAAGGTACAAATGCAAAGCACAAAAAGGCAGAGGACACAGCAAGATGTATGAGAGTGCCAAGCCTCAAAAATGCCAGGATGAGACGAAACACAACTAACTCAGTTTGTGTTACTAAAAAAAGAAAGAAGAAAGCACTAGAACGGCTGTCAGGGCACATACACAAACAATGGTTATGAAGCAGAAAGGACAGGCATGCCCACCCAAGGACAGGAACAGAAGAGGAAAGGAGAGCCTTGATTTCAGTTTGGCTTTATAAACAAAAATGCACATCTACATGCTGTTTCAGAAAGAGCAGCACATCAGTCATGGGACTTCTCCAGGTGACATGGCTGACCTCACAACAGGCATCTCTGTCAAGCCATGGGGGCGGATTCCAGGTCCCTATACAGATTTGGGCTCAATCACTTTGCCTCATCCCTGATTTTTTTTGAAGTTCATGAAACAAACTAAAACTACACTGCCCTTCTAAGACTAAGCAAGGGAGAATCAGGAAAACGTGAAAGAAATGCAATGAATGACATTTACCTGCCATCTTTCTTCCTATCTACTGGCCTCTCCTCTCACTGCTGTCTCGCTCCCATCTTGCTCCATCCTCACTTGCCCCATTGCTCTGAGCATCCATCCCATCTGTCCTTCACTTTCACTCTCCAGCATCCTCAAGCGACAGAGACTGTAAAAGGGCATCAGAAACCATGTCCATGAGCTAGCAGCGGGATGCAAGCCAGCGTGGGCCGTGTGGGCACGCATCCGAAGGATGTTGCTGCTGCTTCTTTGGGATGGGCTCTGACTATCTGCATGATGATCAGGGCACTCATGATGCTCTTGGGGACTCATCTCGTCCAGACCACTATCCCATACAGCCCTGCCCCCAAAAAACCTTTTAATATTCATTTATTAATTTCCCAACCCAAATTCAGATTACATCAGTAGACTGTTTTCTCCCAGGAGGCTGTAAAGGACACGCTTCACCCCAGGAGCTGCTGCTCTGTAACAGCAGTTTCTCTGTGTGCCAGCCTGTTACACAGGTTACCTGGACAAAAAGCATCTCCTGGGGTGTTGCACATTTAATGAGCTGGGGACTCTTAACAAAAACAGATTTGCAAATTTTGTATTTAATAGAGCTTTCAGTATAAGTAACTAAAATGCACAGGCCACTAATTAAGCTGCTTTTTTTGGTTGATTGTATTAGCAGAACTCTCTGGTTATCTGACTACACGTTACCCTTTACTTAATGGCAACAACTGTTGGTGTACCTGATCTGACATTCATAGAGCTTTACAGTTCCTTTTCTGAGAGAAAAAACATCTGCAGAGAAAGTAATCCTGTGGTCCTTCCAACGAATGGTAAGACAAAGAGCACACTAAGCTCTTCTCAGCAGCGCCAGTCTCCTCTGTTATTAACTTCCCACTCAGTCTACTTAATGCACACCCCACTGACACTGGACCCAGCAGCTTGTTTCTTGGAGGTGTTTAAACAAAGCCTTACCAATTCATCTCTGCTCCCACTGCTACTTTTTTTTTTTCATTTCCTTAACTGCTTAGGTCTGGTTTTTCCCCTCATTTATGTTATCATGGCAGCAGTTTCCACACACTTCAAGCCACCTTCTGTTCAATAATCACCAAAGTCTCAATGCTGCTCTCAGCTCTGTGTTGACTCAGTCCTGCTGAGACAGCCCAAGATTAGGTCTGCTCACCCTGCAGCCTGGACACGTGCTTCCATCGACTCACAATGGGAGAAACATTAGTACAGAGGGTAAAAAAACTTACAATCTCTATTTAGCCCTTTTGAAATCAGTAAGGGCTCTCGCTCAGATCTGACCTTCAGTCAAGTACGCAGGACAACCACAAAAACACCCCAAAGTCTGAAGGTTAGTAATGAACACTGCAAGTAAATCTCAAACGCCTAAGAGACACCCATTGGAAAACAGCAGAAAATGTGGAGGGCAGACCTAACCTAGGTGTTTGTCATTACTTGTACTACAAGTAACTACAAGTTCAGCAGAGCAGACTTTCTTATTTGTGGATGATGTGTGAATTAGCTCCTTCTGCCATGTAAGATTTACCCACTTCAAGAAACCGGCAAAAACATGAAAAATAGAAGGCCCATGGAAAAATACGTTTTTTAATTTTCCTTGGAAAATAAAAATCGTGTTTGATTCTACCTCAAAGTAGCTACTTCTTTAGCACTTGGAAACAAACCCTGTTCTCCTGAAGTCGTGTCAAGGCTTTTACTGAAAAGCACCATAAAGATGATGTTCACAGGTCTGTCTTCACGCACATGACTTACAGTCTGAGATTTCTCTTCTTGCCTATATTCTGCATTCAGCTCAGCTTCTTTTCGCATAGAAAAAGTGACCACAACAGTTTAGACATCCTGGCAGGCTTGTGCTTGCACATGTAGCATTCAGACATGGTTCTCATTAGATACTGCACAGAAATAAGCTTGATACTCCAAAGATTAGCTTTACAGCCTTTGTACCGCTGCTCCCTTTGCCCACAGCACATCTCTGCTCCTATTTTTATGGTGCTTCATGTGATGTTCGGGATCTGCAGACCTCCAGCATCCTCTCTCTGTTGATTCTACCCATGCATGGCCAGTGCCTGCTGCCCCCTGTTTCAGAACCTGGAGAAGTCATCCTACTCGAAGAGGTTTCTTCAGCACCACAGTCAGTCCAAACCTACCATCTCATGTTTGACCATCCGAATTCCCCCAAAACAGCCTCTATACTGTTTTTTCTTACAGTCTACCTTAAACGCTCATCTCTCATTTAGCTCAGTTCCTTGGATACTCCCTACATGGCAACCCAAATGGATCTACACTGGCCATCCAGCCTTTCTTACTAATTTACCTCATTCTCACTCTTCCGTCCATATTCTTCTTTCCTCAACTGATTTATCCCATTTCACTGTTTTTAATGTCTCTTCCCAGACGTTATCAATCCAAATATTTTTTTCTCATCCTTTTAAAGATTCCAAGTATTCTTTGCTGATTAATTACATGTTGCTCAGTTGGTTTTGGCCAAAGACCCAAATAACAGGTCAGAATCAGCACATTGTAACATCATTGTAACATCCCTCTGTCCTCGTTTCTTAACAGGACTTCTCACCAGCACTGTTTCAGGATACCAACCCCATTCCCCATGGTAATTAATGCCCATTTGTGAAGTCCTCCTACTTCTTAAACTCCAAGAGGACTGTGTGTGAAGTCAGTGCATATGAATTCTTAACCCCAACTGCACACGACAGCCGGAAGACGGATAGTCACTGGTGTTGAACGCTCTCATGAGCGAGCAGTTTTGACCTCTCCCTGGAAATCTCCCAGCTTCAGAAGAGACTCCAAGCAGTCCTGTCACCTGGAAGAGTTAAATACATCATGGCAATGGGTAGCAGAAGGTACCTCAAGTACCAGGAGGGAGAAGACTGGCAAAAGGGAATAGAAACAAACAAAAAACCCACTTTGTCTGAAAGAGTCTTAACCAAAAGCAAACAATGTCCAGAAATCACAATGTTCCCTTAATATAATGTCCATGGTGGCAATTAAACTGAAGGGAAGAACATGATGCAACATTTGGGTTTGGAATTGAAACAAACCTTTGCCTTTAGGTCTTTGCTAAACCCAGTGTGCCTGCATTCATACAGGAAAAGTAATCAAGGATTGGAATTACCTCTATTCATCTGTTTGGGTTATTCTTGCCTCACGGTGCTGTAACAGACACAGAACTCCCTATTCAATTTTCCCAACAAAACCAAATGATTGCCAGTTTGTTTCCACACTCAAACCTGAAATAAAAACAAGGATCCCACACACTCCTTGTGCAGCCTCTATAAAGGGACTCTTTTTTGGAACAAATTACAGTAATATGGATCTTCTAAGGCAGGGACTCAGCAAACAAAAAAAAGCAAGGGTTATGATCTCCTTTTCTTTTTTATGTACTGGAAAGGCAGGATAAATGGTTTGTTTTGCTGGATGTAAGACTTCTTTTTGTACAGCACTTTTGTTAAAAAAATTTAGGTATGTGAAAAATGTTACATCTTTACTCCAAAGCAACCCAGAAATATCAGGTAGGAAATGGGGCTCTGCGTGTTTACCATTGACAGCTTTTCTTCCATTTGCCAGGACTTTAAGACAAATCTATTTTATAGACAACCTACAAAAGAGAACTGTAAACAGTCTCAAAACAAAGAATTGCCCTGCCTCAGTTAATCAAATTCATTTGTTTATAATGTATGATCCTACTAGTACTCTAGTCTTTCATAAAAAAAAAAATGGAGTAGGCAGGAGAATCTCACATTACAAAAAGAAACAAAAGCAAAAATTCTAGGCATCATTTTAGCACATCTTAGAAGGGCAACAAGAAGCCCTACTTCTTCCATTTTGCAGATGATTACATCAGTAATTTAGGAGCTGCACCATAATTTCCAAATGCATTATCTACAACAGGAAGCCTCAATTAAATCAGTTATTAAACCTAATTAATTAAAGTTGCATGATTTCTACACAGGTGCACTAGTTTTTGTTCAAGGGAGTCTTACTTACTCTTGGTCCTTTTTCTAATCAGCCTAAACAAAATCAATATCTGAGAGCTGATACTGCCTATTGGTAGTCGAAGGATGAATTCCAAGTCATTTAGTTACAATTAATTTGGAAACACTTTCTCTACTACAGAAAGCATACTGAAATTGCCTTTTTCTCTGGTCTAAGCATCAATCATTTCACTTGAAGATGGGGAGGTTTGAGGGAATACATCCCTTCACTCTGCAGTATTAAATGACTAATTAATGATTTCTAGGTAACATTTTAAGTTAAGAGGGAAAGGAGAACTTAGATGTTAACAACTTGTCAGAGCTTGAGGAAAAGCTCCTGTCACACAAATGGCCGTGGCTGTTTAGCCAACACCAAGAACTCCCACAAGCTGCTCCACGCAAGGCATAACACAGAAAGGTTTGCCGTAGTTTTGACTCATCTTCCCTCTCTTCCCACTCACATCCCACTAGCTTTTCTAAGTATTTTTCATTTGGCTTTTCCATTCAACAGCTCCTTCGGATTTTTCTCATGTCTCCTACATTCGTTCCTTGTCCCCTTTATATCCTCTCTTGTCCTTCTCTCCCTTTGTCTCCTACCTTCTCTCAATTTTTCTCCTCCAAGACAATTCCCAGGCATTTTAAATGTGACTGCTCAGCAGTCAAGCAGAAAGGGAAAACCCAGGCACCAAGGGAACCTTACTGCCTAGGTCTAACCTGAAATAGACTGACACGGGAGCAATTAGAATGTAATTTTATGTAATGAGATGATTTATTCATTAGTACGAGGCAGGGATAAAAGCTTACAGCTGATGAGAGAAGCAGGTTTGTTACAGCTGTCAGTTCCACCAGCAAAATGTGTTAGTCATTTAATTTCTTTTTTTTTTTTTCCAAACACCAAAAGCATCCTATAATTACATGTATGTGCCCTCCCGTATAGCAGGAGATTTTGCACAGAGTTCTTTATTTTCATAATGAAAGAAGAACAATTAAAGTGTCATGAGATGATTGGTCTGTCAGTGAGTTTGATTGACCATGTACTACAAAAAAACGTATTTTTTAAAATGAATAGTAAGATATTGGAATCAAAATACCCATACTTTTTCACAGAAGGAAGGTTAATAGGTATCAGGCACCTTAGCCAGGAGACCGATACGAAGATTCAGATGGTTTCTTTTCGAGGACAGCTGCTCTAACAGGAGTCAGCTCTTGTTTCTTTACTGCTTTCAAAGCAATTTCAGCATAGAAGTCTGATTATCAGCATCCAAAGCACTTCTAAAGCTGGGCTTCCAACCCCTACCCATGATTAGTCCCAGCAAAAGATTGCCATGGAAAGCATCTGCATCCCTGATGACGTGGAAGAGAATAACAACGTCAAGGCTTTGGTTCATCGTCTCACATACCAGCCACAAGGCCTGAGACTCTGCAGAAAGTAATGAGCACTCTGCTTCATCTCTCAGTGATCGCAGCTGAAGAGCACACTTCTCACTTTGCAGTACCTCCTGGTAGAATTCACGGTGGACAGGAGTACTCAAAGCTTGTCCCTTTCCTCTCTGCTGGAGAAAAAGAATGCTTAGTCCTCAGCAAAACCATAGCTGAACAATGATTCAGTACTTGGTGGGACTTAGCTGGCAGCAAAACATGGCAGAAAGGACCCTTGTCTAGTGACAAGTTTCCCAGGTCCCAGGTCATTCCACCCTCCCCCCACTTCCTTTCTGTCCTCCAAGGACTTGGTGTTCTTCAAAATATGAAATTATGTACTAGACACCAAAGAAAGGTGCTTATCACAGAAACACTGGTGATGATTCACTTTAGGCAGGATTCTCAACCTGCATCAACCAAACCCTGTTTCTGCTATTCACCACCCAGCAGTGGAGAGCAGGAGCACCACCACTGTGCTGTTATGGGGGGTTTGGGTTGTTTTTATACGTCAGATCTCAGTAATTATATTAGCATGTGTGGCCCTGTCAATGTTTCAGACATCAAGATGAAACCACAAAGAGCCAGCTCATGATAAAAAGGAAGGCTACTGGTGTCCTGGTCCTCCCCAGGGCTGTTCTTTCTGGAGTGGGGTGGCCATCTTTTACTCCTGTTCCCCTCCATGACTTGCCAGCACAAGCTGCCAGCTCCTGGTGGGACCTTGAGCTTGCCTGGGGTTTTCCCCAATCAGGAAACTGCCCACCGATCATCATGATTCCCCTCTTACCTGCTGAATGTACCTGCAACAGCGCCGATCACCTCAGCAATCCCTTGTCATTCAAGCAACAGAAGATTTTTCTTTCAGTTAAACTACACCTAGTATTTTCAGATTCAAGCTTTACCCCATCACGAACACATGCAAAGTACTTACACGTCTGCTCAGCTCTGCAGGTGTGCAGCAATCCGTTCAAACACCTCCTCCAAGACATCTCAGGAGGGATCTTCTCTTTACTGGGGCAGAGGGGAAGCACCTGCCTGTGCCAAATACCAGCAGGTTGAGAGAGGTCATCCTTCCCCTTTACTCAGCACTGGTGAGTCCTCTGAAGTCCAGTACTGAGCTCACAATTACAAAAGGGAGATGGACACACTGGAGAAAGTGAAACAAAGATTCGTGAAGATGCTACATGGACACCACACCCGGAGAGGTGGAGAGCTCACAGCCTGAAAACTGGAAGGCTCAGGGGTGATCTTATCAAGGTGTATAAATATCAGATGAGAGGGTGTAAAACAAAGTGAGCCAGACTCTTCTCAGTGGCCTCCAATGAAAGGACACAAAGGGCACAAACTGAAATGTAAGAAATTCCATTTAAACGTAAAAAAAGCTTTTTTTTATTGTCAAGCTGGTCAAATAATGAAACAAACTCCGTGGAGACATTTGAAGTCTGCATCTTTGGAGATATTCACCACGTTACTGATCATGGTCTCGAGCAGCCTGCTGTAGTTGATCCTGCTTTGGACAGGAGAGAGGACTAGACATCTCCTGCTGCCCCTTCCAACCTTGCAAAGAGTGAGGTGGGTTTCTTTACCTTTTCCTGGTAAGGATTCCCCCTCAGCCTCTGGTCTTCAGTTTCCCTTAGAAAGAGGTTAATAGCAAAAATACAGTATGAGCTAATGGTCTGGAACACTTCGCTCCCTTTAAAAAACAAGTCTGCTTGCATCATACATGTGCATTATTATTAATATTACTCCTACCAGGAACAGCTGAACAAAAGCAGGAGGTGTATTTCTCAGAAGTTCCCCTCCTTCTAGTGCTTATTTCTCTGTCTGAAGGCAGCTATGACGGGATCAACATAAGTACCTCTGCAGCAGATACACCAAAAAAGCACAGTAGAAGGAAATCAACAGCAAATTATGACCTGCATAGAAAGAGACATCGTTTTTGTAGTCAGGTACTGTTTGTAAAAAAAGAAGAGGCATAAAAACAGCCTGTAAGATTCTGGTAAATTCTCTCAAGGGGCAAAGTCAGTCCTGTTTAAAGCAGATGTTTGGGAGGCGGTTGGGTCCCATATGAATGCTGATGTAAATGCAGTTTCCTGCGCAGCCCAATGACAATTTACCAGAGGGCAGTGTGTTGTCTGGCAAATCTTCCCTTGAGAAAGGCAGCACACTCTAAATAGAATGTTTTCCAATGGGATAATGCATTTGTGGGTATTTTGAGCCTTGTATCCAAACAAATCTCAGTATCTTGCTAAGCACCTACCTATAACATTCTGGCCACAAAAGAGAGGTGCTGCTTGCAGCAATGGATTTGACAACCAGCTAAGGACAACAGGTCTTTGCATAAAGTAGATTAAAAACTTTTAAAACTGATTTAGACATGTAGTGAACAAGATTTTTATAATGGAGAAAGCCTTTGCTGAAGTCATCCTTGCAAGTAGAACCTATTTATTTGAGTGCTGCAGGTCTCTGCAAATGTCAGGTTGCCTTTGGTACAAAGCAACTCGTGTGCAGCTTCCAATAAAGGAAAAGTGTCAGCCACTCTTTAAGCTTCCTAGGGCTGACAAGTCTCAATTGCACGCAGTTAACCCAGGTCTCTGTTCCCTATCATCTGCAAAAGAGAGTTTATGACACAGGTTTCCTCTTTTTAATTTACCCACTTCAAGGTACTTCGAGTTCACACATTTTTTTCTTGCTGAAACCAACCTACCTAAGAATGATGGCTTAAGGCAAAGTGATACACTAAAAAAAAAAAATACAAGAGACAGAGCCAAGTAGAAAACATAGCTCTTCAGCCCAGCTTCCACTCAATAGTAGCTATACATACCTGAGTCACTCTGCCAGACAGTTACGTTGTCTCACTACTAAGCCATACATTCCAGAGTTTGTTTATGCTGAATTAGAATGGGGTTTTTTCCCACTAAGATCATGGAGTCATAGAATGATTTGGGATGGAAAGGACCTTAAAGATCATCTGGTTCCAACTCCCGCCAGCTTTTGCTAGGTCACGTTGCTCAGAGCCCCATCCGACCCAGCCTTGAACACACCCAGGGATGGGGCATCCACAACTTACCTGTGTAACCTGTTCCAGTGCCTAACCCCCCTCAGAGTAAAGAATTTCTTTCTGGTGTCTAATCTAAACCTTCTCTCCTCCAGTTTGAAGCCATATCTAACTTCAACTTCCTTTGCTCTAAAATTCCATCTATTAATCCCCAAAGGAAAGACATAGGAACAACGACTCCATTTTGTTCAGCTCTGTTCTAGGTTTCTGCCTCTTTGAAGAATTAAACCTTCTCTTTACCTGAGTCTTTTTTTCTAGCCCATAGATCCCAGCAGACATTTGACTTTCTTATACTCCTCTCTAAACTGTCTCTGGTGAGTTTTTATTCTTCCTTGATGATTGATGTCAAAATCTGGAAAGGGTACCTTGGCCAAAAAGAGATGCTCCGTTGTTTTACTGAAACAAGAGATCATAGCATTGAGGTCACTGAATATGTTTTAATTCTTAAAAAATTCTGTCTTCTCCAACTGTTTATGCTGAAGTTACTTGGCATTTAACTTGATGGAGCTAACTTAACCTAGTTTTCAGGCTACTAACATGACCAGTACATGGTCAAAATACATGATTTTGCATATTCTTTAGAAGTGACATAATCTCGCACAGCAACTTATGCAAATGGAAGTTAGTTATCATAATAAGATTTGCAAAAACAAGGAAAAAAATTGGAGATATTACACAGAGGCTGATAGTTCATGAATTATTCCAGAATTAACATAGCTTTTTCGATGGCACAATTGAACCACTTTTCACAGGGCCCCACAGAGCAGAGATGTAGGTGAATTAAATGAAAACCAGAAAATAGCAGTCAAAGAGGAATCTAAAAAAAAATACCAAAATGCATACATGTATGCATGCCAGTGCAGGATAGTTTCAGCTGTCATGGATGGACACGTGGCAGAGAGGGACCCTGCCAAGCATTTTAAAAACCCAGGGCTTGGGGCAGTGAAAAGCGCTGCCTCTTCATGGCACGCCGTGATTCTATCGTTAATTGGCCAAGACAGTGTCACGAGCCAATGACCCGGCACTTTCAGCTTGTATGGCATTTACCTTAGCATAAGCTTATTTATCTATCAGTGTCTATCAGTATCTGAAAGGAGATGGCAAGAGGATGGAGCCAGGCACTTCTCAGCAGTGCTGAGCAATAGGACAAGAGGCAATGGGCAGAAACTGATGCGCCAGAAGTTCCCCCTGAATATGAAAAAGAACTTGTTTGCTGTGCAGGTGACTGAAGACTGGAACGGGTTGCCCAGAGAGTCTCCCTCACTGGAGATACTCAAGAACCATCGGGACACAATCCTGTGCCCTGTGCTCTAGGAAGGCCCTGCTTGATCGGGGATATTGGACCAGATGACCCGCTGTGGTCCCTTCCAACCTCATCCATTCTGTGATTCTGTGAACTGAGGATACTGTTTTTATAATGAATGGCCATGGGCTCAAAGATGCTGGTCACATATTTATATGCCCATAGCTTGTTTCTTGTCACCACACTGGTTCCTGAAAAAGCAACATTGTTAGAGCAAATTCATTCTCCCGAATTAAGGCAAGTTCTGATTTAATAATGTATCTCTACCTACCTGTCTAACTAAAGACTGTTCCTTTCTGTAGGGCTTTTCAATCTTCATGTTTAATACGTGGCAGGTGCTGTGGCTGGCATGGCACCTAGAAAGAGGGGACATTCCAAAACAAATCACACCACTTGAGGATTTTAAATTGGGAGTGAATCCACAGAGAGTAGTGGAAAAAGCACATTTTCTGTAATTAAATTAGAGACATCAACTATTCGAGGGCCTGACAGCACTTCTGTAGTAGCCCTGACTCGGCATTAAGCAAATGCTGATCACTTCCTGCTTAAGTCAGTCCAGGATCACTCTGTAAGTGTCTGTGCACTGATCCATGGTGGAAGGTCACCTTCAGCAGAGGAACAAGTGCATTTCTAAACAATTTGAACAAACTATAAATTTTAGGTTGAGGTAGTGGTCATTTGATAATCTGAATGCCTTAATGAGCTAGTGCTCCACTGAAGCACAGGAAGCTGTTTTGCAGATTTAAGAGGTCAGAGGGACAGATTTACTGCGTTTATATAGGGACAATCAGACCTGCTTTCTCTCCTACAACCGGGGTGAGACAAGACGATTCTGCCACCTTACTGTTGAGCTGTTTATCTGATGACACACTAAAAAAAGAAATGAATAGATTTATGAATCATAAAATTATACTAACTGCAGCGGATGATGAAATTCATGACTCAGGCTACTAAGATTACCATGTTCCAAATTACACTACTTGCATTTCTTTTATTTATTGCTTTGCACCTAGTATAATTCGTAGTTATCATCAATTAAATAACACTCATAAACGGAACTTTTAAAAGATAAAAAAATTGATCGTGATGTTGAGCCAAAAAGCAAATAAAAATGTCAAAAGATTAACTTTAAAAATGCCCTGAGGTATTAAAATATTAACGCAACTTGCCGGCCTGTCAGCACGCTCTGACTAAATAATTTTCGGTACACCAAGTATTCAATAAACCAGGTGCAGCATTTTGGCTCACCTAACAGCACTCACAGGTTGTTCCCTGACACTATGTTCTTGCAAAGGACTAAAACTGTAACTTCTGATAGAGTTAGGAGCAGCAGGAGCTAATACTGCCACCCGTGTTTGAAACAGTGTATGGGTGGTGTGTATAGGCACTATCAAATACACCTCGTATGAACTACTTAGAGCAAGTTCCAGTGCATATTTATTAAGCCTCCTATCAGAACCTGTCTTTTTTTAGAGAGACTTTCACTGGAATAAAAATACCCAGGAAGGAAAAAGAGGCATTCAAAAACCAAGTCACTGGTATCCAGTATCTCCCCAAGTTCCCCACACCGTTTCTGTCTGCAGCAGTAGGAACAGAAGACTGTAAATAAGAGTGAGATTTTTGATCCTATCATTAAAGAATAGCTCTTCCCTAGTAAAACAGTGGGAAGATCTGCAGCACACATGCAGGCAAGGCTGGAAGTCTGTTATTAAGTTGGAGGGAAAAAGGCTGCTCCGTGACAAATCGCTACAGAATACCCAAATGTTCAGCCTCACGATTTATGCACATGAGCAGTCACGTTACTTGCAAATGGCACCATGAAATAAATAACAGTGTCTCCAAGAGATCATCAGCACCAACCATTCCCACTATCTACAACAGCAACCTTTGTAGAGGCGATGTAAGGAATACGTAAAGGAATTACAAAGTCTGTCGAGTCATGGTGACTGAACAATAAATCCCCGACAGCAAAAGACGTCTCAAGAATGTAACAGCCTTGCAGATATGTCCCTGTAATACAATAAAGTCAGGCTCTGGTTAACTGAATATTTCAAAAAAGTGTTAGGGAAAAGGCATTAGTGTAAACAAACTGTTGTCCAACCAGAACAACTTTGAAATATTTCTTTCTTTCATGCAATGTGTTGGAAACTGTGGCCTTAAGTGTGCCTGCAAGTCACAACCAGCCTTGAAGGAGAGCTTGGCTTTAATTTTGTGAAATCACCATTTTGACAGTTATGTTAAATTAGGAGAAGGAAGAAAAGTTGCTGTGTAACAGAATGCCTTTCCCAACAGCAGATTTCACATTCAAACAAAGTTCTATGAGGAAAAAACCAAGTTTTTAAAATAACACCACTTCTACTTCCAGCAACCTTCACCTGCCTCTCCTGATCTACAGGTCAGTGGGCTTTTCCTTTGGACTATTTTCCCACCTTTCATTGCAGTAGTTGGACCAAAGCATCTTCAATCTACTTTCTCCAAAAGAATTCTCCCAGTTTCTCTCCTGAGGGAGATTAAATCAATCCTATAAACTGAAATACTAGTACACAAAGAAATCCTCCGAGTTGTGCTGGCTGTACAGATTCACACTGCATGTGACTTTTACGCTGCACAAGGCTTCTTGTGTGTTTATTCAGTGTTTCAGCTGGTAGGACTTGCACAGTTTGCAATTTAGCACAGTTCATGCAAATACAGCATAAAGATTTGAAGTGTGTTAATTGCCACTTAAAAATCCTTCTACAGAGCTTCAAGACACTGGAAATACTGTCTACTGGATACATAAGTCTTATTCTCCTTCAAGAATTGTCCTTGCATCTACTCTAATGCTGTCTTGGCAGGGCAATAACTTAACTCGCCCCAGGGTACACCAGGCAACACTATTAAGAATTTGCATTTCATAGATTTTCAGAGTCCGGTAACATCACAAGAGACTGTCTTTGAGAGCAACAGAGAAACTTTATTAGCAGAGTAGGGAGAGAGGGCAGAGGAAAAGTTCTCAAGAATTTGGTTAGAAAGAAAAGCTGCAGCAGTGCGTGGAGGGCTCAGTAAGTGATGGAGAGGAGGATGTGTATGTTCCCTCAGCCCTTGCAGCTAACTGCATGCAACCCAGGCTGTAACATGCACTTTTGCAGCACAAGCATCCTAGGCCACATCTGGGAGAAGAGAAAACCCAAGATACACCTGGTAAGGGCAAAACCTGCTGTTGAGGCATCTAAAGGAATATTACCTTGCATCTCAAAGTCCCAAGGCTCACATTCACCATCTTCTTTGACTTCAAACACGGACTCTTTCTCCAGAACTGTGAAATCTGTCAGTTTCCAGTATAACAATGCCAGGCAGTACAGCTCTTGGCTTTGCTGAAGCACCAGGCCATGGAGTTGGAAAAGCAGGACAGGAAGAAGCCGGAGTGCTGCTAAGATGTCAGATTAAACTTGCAATACTATATTCAGAAAATCAGAAACTTATGGCCCACGCTTGGACTGCCGAGACAGAACAGATCTGGTCTGCTTGACTGTGCTACCAATTGTTAAGGCTGTGAGAAAGTTGAACACTGGAAGTTCACAAGAGAAGGAAGGCATGTCAGGGAGTTTTGGAAAGCTTTCCTATCTCTGCAGTACAGCCAGTGGAAGGGGGTCTCACCCACAGGCCTCAGGCAGCTAAATAGCTGCAGGCAGCACAGCAGGTGACAAATACAAAACAACATCACATCTTCACATAGCAGAGCAAACCTTGTTTCTCTCCACCTGTTGGTAACATAGCTTACAGCATTAACACACAGATGCTAGACATATGTAATATATAGAAATACAATTACAAAAAGTCCAATTCAGCATTTTAACTCAGGCTTCTACATGTCCTGGTCTTGATGTATTGTAGTCCCTGAATCTAAAGCTGCCAAAACCCAACTCCAACACTTGAGCCCATGTGCCACCGCCACATGTGGTAACAGCAGATTTAGGACAATTTTAAAATTGTTTATCTAGCCATGGTGTGTCTGCTGTGAAAAACACACAGTCCAAGACAACTCCTTCAGGAGCTGTGGCACCGCACATTATCTTAGTGCCTGTCAGGACACACCCAGAAATCTGAGGAAAGTTTTCACCAGGGTTTTAAATCATGTGAATAAAGATCAGGCTCTCAAACATTCATCACAATCTAGAAAGTCATCAACTTGAAAGCTATTAGACTCCTGATTTGAAATCAGGATAAATTCATGCCAGTTTCCTTGCAAATTAAGTGACTGCAGATGAAATCAATCTTTGCCCATTTAGGGGAAGTTCTTGAGGCAGTTACCTATGAAGGAATATAATTTAACCTTCAGGCTTTACATACTTGCATGAAAAAATGGTTAAATTCCCAGTGAGTGTTGGGAAGAAGGACTCTTAACGAGCAGAAATCTATTTTCAAGTACAAAATACCCACCCCAACCCTCCTCAAAACTACATAGGCACAAGTGTTAAATACTAATGAAGTGAGCAGCAAACCACCTGGAAAGATGTAGTAATGTTATTATGGGTGTTAAGGTTAAGAGATTAAGAGGTACTGAGCAGAAGAGCAGGAGCCTCCAGAATTGACCAGAGGTGCAGCAGTCAGAACTGAAATAGTTCCTCCTGCTCCACCCAAACCATAGAGATAAGAAATGCTGATGTTCTTCCAATCTGATGAAAGAACTCCTCTTCCCAAAGAAAACCAGCCTTACCACAGGGCTGCAGGCTGGGTTAGGCAGAGCCAGAGGAAGTGGTTGCAGGTGTCTGAGAGCGTTTCCTCTGAGGTAGATTTGTTACCATTTCTACACCCTAGAAGGCAGCTGCAGTGGCCGGCTGGGTGTGGGGTACTGAGCAAAAGCCAAGACTGATTCCAAGGCCCAGCTGGTGAGCATCAAGGTGAGGAGTGCAGAGAGACCATAACTCTGAACAAGTGACAAAGGTAACAGTCCTCACAAAAGAAAGCTGTCAGTACCTAGGGCTGGAACTGCAGGCTTTCTCTTAAAGGCTGTGAGGAGCCTCGGGCCCATGACAGCTTGGATACCTTACTTCCCAGCAAAGCCATACCCAGCCCCTGATGGGCCCTCACCATCCTGGTCTGTGCAAGGACACTGCCCAAAGCTGCAGATTGCTGGTACCAAGGAAGAGTGAGGCAAGTTTCTTTTGGGCTTCTTAGAAGCAGCAGCAAGGGAGCAAGGAGGCAGACGGTTCCTACAGGATTATTTCAGCCTCCCTTCCCTATCTTCCAAGTACCCATTTCTAGCCAGAAGAGATGCAGCTGAAAGAGAAGTCTCAAACTACACAGCAGGCAGTCCATTACCATAGATCAGTACCCAGCTTTGGCAGGAGAGCTGTGCAACACGACCCTGAAGCAACCTATTTTCTTAAGGCCTCTGGCAAATAAGATAAGAAAAGAAAGCCAGAGCTACAAAATTACCATAGAAAATGTCAGTGTAGAAACAAACAGAACTGGTGACACTGAAACTTTAATCAACATTTAATTCAAATAGAAAAGGCTCACAAAACAAAAAGTTTCATAATACTTAGAGCTGGTGAAGAAATTTTGAATAATCTGCAATTTATTTTTCTTTAATCAAGCATGCATGAAGACTTCTGGTTCAGAAAACCAAGAAGGTTAACAATTTGGGGATTGAGGTACACTTTAGTTTGCAGGGACTCTGGAGCAGGAAAACCAGGCAAAATTTTATCCTAACATTTATTACACAGCATGATGCAAACAATCTGGTTAGTCTAACCTCTCTTTAGTGCTACATTCATTGAAATTAGAGTTAGGGTTTTGTTAATAGTGAAAGACTGCAATCAGTATTTAGAAAACATTCCACAAAATTTCCAAAATGTTTATATTCATTGACAAGGTATTATTCCTCTGTGATTTCCTCTGTAATGAAAATATTTATCGCATTAACCAAAAATTCTGCATAAAAGTACTTTTAACAAATATTTTACTGTCATTGGTTATACACACATTACAGAAATCAAAAAATCAACATCATTTAATGAAAAGAGGATGAAGCATCTTAAACACGATTCCATATAAAAAAACCCAATTTTGGTTTGAGGATAGAAATCCAAGTCTAATATCAAACATGAGCCTGCCAAGGGCATCTTCTATCCACTGTGGACCATATTATTATATCTGAGGGGTCCCCAATTTCCCTGGTGCTGCTGCTTGCCTATTACATACTGCATTTTGACATTCTTCATCCAACAACAAGCAGCTTCAGTAATTCTTCTGCAAAATAGCAGTCTGCCAGCAGCGCTGTCCAAGAGCAACACCCAGAGGCTAAATATGCTGCTACAGCAACACTGCACACTCTGACTCCTTTCTGAGAAGAAAGGAAAACCTTCACAAAGATAAACAATTTCCTGTAAAGATAAAGAGCTGACAAAACTCTTCAATATGAGTATCAACAGCAAAGTGTTGCAGGCACACAAACCCATTTATGAAGATCGCATCCTCAAAGCTACCTTGAAAAAGCATTTAATATCAGATGATGTATACACACAGTGATGCAGAGCAAACAAAGAGTTGGTTTTGCAAAGGTGTGTGTAGAATATTTTGGCAGCAGCACAGCAAAGGAGCAACGAGAGGAATAACTGCTGTCTAGAAACCCAATTGCATTTTTTAAAGGTAAAAAGACAAAAGAGGAGGGGTGCTCACCATTTCTTTAAAAAGTTGTCAAAGCAGTATATTGGGGTTTTTCCTTAAATCCTGAAGGCAGTTGTTGTAAGAACAACTGGTCTGTGCAATAAATACAAACCTTCAGCAAAAAACAATGCCCTGGAGCATCTTTAAGAGGAGTATGTTGCCTGAAATCAGAGCGTGAAGAGGGATGGAAAACTCAATAAGAAGCCAACTGACTAAAGCTTCATCTTAAAGATCTCTGGCATCTAACAAGACTAGTCTCTGTAAATTTAAAGCCTACGCACAAGTAAAAGGCTGAAAAATCAAGAATGTAATCAATAAAATCACACTTATAACACCAAATATTTAATTAGAATAAAATACACTTTAAAAAAACCACCATGAAGACTGTACAATCTCAAAAAATGAATGCACCTACCAAACTTTTTATACTTTGATACTTCAGATCAGGTCAATTATTTCAAAACAGAAGTCTCAAACAAACACTTGATGGAAAAGTTTTCATCTATTGAGTAGGGTTTACTCAATGTCACTTGGTTAATCACTTTTTTTTTCCATCTGTTGTCTTAGAATTTTGTTTTTCATGTGTCTCATACTCTTCACCTGGTTGCAGTGAAACTGGAATCACATCAACTATGAGGGAGAAATCGTTCCTCAGCACCTGCTCAGGCATCAGTCTGTTACAGCAGAACTAATTCAGGAGAAGAGATTTAACTTTATCATCCTACAAACAGAGGGAGAAGGATTTCATCAGTAAGCAAAACAAACTCGATTACAAATAACAACCAAGCATTTGATGAACACATCTTATAAGTGCTTAGGGCCTCAAGCCTTCACAAGCTGTTGTACCATAGCATTCCCAATGGATAGCAACACTTAACATCGTAGTGCTCATTAACAACAAAATTCAAGCGAATGTTCAGCACCAGCTCTGTCAACCTGGTGCCAGCCAGAAGAGTGAGAGGTTTTGAAATTTTGAAATATGAATTCACTGAACTACTATAAATTACAGAAATACTCAGGTTGGTCTTTCTACTGAGAATGAATGAAATAGATGCTATTCACCTTCTGTAACTTCATTTTTTAACTTTTGTGATATTGTTTTATCTCTCTAGAGGTGCATGGGCGGGGCGGGGGAACCCAAAGTAATGGACTCTAAACCACCAGCAGCTATTTTGCTATTAAACCATCACTTACACTTAGGGTCTTTGGATTTATCAGAAGGGATTACATGCCTAAATACTTAGCACATTAACAGCACTAGGCTCCATATACAAAACAAATCCACAGCTCTACACATAGGCATAAACATCAGCTGTTGAGGAGGAAGAGCACGCACTGGATTTGGATAAGGGGACCACAAGAAAGACAAACTCAAATGCTGATCTAGAAATCTAGGTTACCAAAACTCAATAGAAACAGAATCTCTCCATAGGAAGGCTTGTTTGTTCACAGTCTCCAAGGCAGGAACTCCTCTGACACGGGTCAATATTAACAGTAAATTACAAGATAACTGTACATCTCTCACCTATCCCTATTTCACCCAGACAGAAGGATATGACGTAAGGGATTGTACACAAGCAGTCAAAAACTCAAAGACAGAAACGAGCAATTTCCAACTCTCACTAATTATCAGAGTGACTCCAGAGAATTAGTCACTCCCCAAGTAACCTGAAATCTGGGTTAAAAAGAGATCTGAAAACTGTGGATCTTGCAGGCATAAAGGATTGCTCAATATTTATAAAACATTTTAAATACTCGAAGGAAAATCTCTAGCTAAGAGGATCCAAACACATGCAAAGAAATACAGGAGTGAACCATGGCTACACAGTCAAAATTAAAGTGAAGAAAATCTGAGCTTCTGAAGAGCTTGAAAAGCTTTGTACTTGCATATTTGCACTTCAAGATACTGTCAAATGTCTGTCAACAACAAATATCCCCTTCTCACACTAAGGAAACTGAAAACTGGTTCTACAAGGAATACGGGTGTAGGACAATATTTCATCGTGTTTACTCCATTTCATTGTGTTTGATCTTACTTGCTTTTTTTTTTTTAATACACAAAACTGGATGCTGAAACACAGTGAACATTGAGTCTTGGTGTGTCTAAATGAGTGGCTGCAAGACCTTGCTGCTAAACATTGCTCTTGGTACACAGTTACCTAACCTTAATATCCCCGTTTTAAAGCCTTATGTCATTTTCCTGTGGCAATTTTGCGTTTGCTGAAAACAACAAAAATTTTACTAGTTACAAGTGTGCAATTCCTCTGGGCACGAGATTGAGATGGAAGGGAAATTACCAGTCTGTCAGGAGCCTGCAGATGGGCATGGAGATTAATTCCGAATAAGCTGATTATAGATAAAGCCCTTTGAAGCAAAATAGATTTTCCCCAAGAACTGGGACAAGGATTAACAGCCAGAGGTCTAAAAGATTCCCCAAGAAACAGCTGAGAGATATTTATTAGTATTACAGTTCTTAGTAAAACTCTCATCTGTATTTCTGTGCACTGCAGGCAGCACAGATTACTTTCTGGTGGACTTTAGTGGTTGGGGCACATGCACGTACACACATCTGGAATGAATCCTTAAAAACTGCCAGCAGTGCTATATTGGTTAGGATTGTATCACCTGGCAAAGCAAAAATCAAATGCTTCTCCTCATCAGGTAAAAAAAAATCAAAGAAATTTGCTCTTATTAATAGCTGTAAAACATATTAATCCCTGCTAAAAACAATACCAGCTAAATTCATTAATGGTTCTTGAGATAAGAGCAGCTCTTTGCATTTCAGTGGGTACCTGTGACAGAAGAATACAGAAGTATAATACCCTGAAACTGGCCCTTAAAATTTTGGTTTGTGTACTTCGGCACTTATCTATAAAACATTATCACAGCAGAAATTTTATGGAAAGCAGAAGTGAACCAACTAGTTTTCATGTCCCAAGAAATCTTTTCTACATCCTTGAAGTAAGCTTCCCTCATGCATGAGAGAAAGTTAGGAGATTTTAGTATCTAAGATTTGTTATGCACAATCCTGAATGCTACTCTGGGCAGATGGTTCTGTCCAAGTTTTGTGAAACACATTTAAAACCCCCTAGATGACCTAATGTTCAGTCATGAACCATCTTTCCTATAGTATTATGCATTTCATGAGATTCAATTAATTTTTAATTTAAAAAAATCAACTATAATGAGCAATAAGATACACTATTTACAGGATAACTTCCCTACTCAAATGCTGCATGTTTTATTCTTCTGTTTTCCATGGTAGTGCCCCATTGGAAATAATTTTGTAGAAGGATTTAGTAGACAGTCCTGTGGATTACCAGTAATGCTTTCAGCGCTGCAGAAAACAGTTGAAGTGAAGCTATTAAAAGACATACTGTAGAGAAGCCATGTAATAAAACAAGATTACTTACAGTACTGTGTAAGTGATATGCAGAGATACACAAGCTACCCTGCCAGAATACTGGAGCCACTACAGCTGTGTTGGCCTGGTGCTGTATCAGGACAGTTTCTTAACCTAAACACAGTAAACGGGATGCACCAAGCTCATAATGAGCACGAGCTCTTGTAATTTAGCTCTATGCTTAAACAGTCATCTCTGTAAAGCTGGCAAATCATTGATACACGAGTATAAGTAAGAGAGAGGGATTTATTATTTGGTCTTAACTCCCAGCCAGAAGACTGAAAGATTATAGGAAATAGTTACACAAGAAAATGAGCCCAAGGAAAGACAATCAGTCAGGTGAAAAATGCACAGATATGAGGCTATAAAATTATGTGCTTATGGTTAACATCCAAGAGAAAGATAAGTTAATGAAGATTGACTTCGAAGTTGGAGAGCCAAGCTGTGAAGCATGAAGGTACACAGATCTACTTATTCTCAAAGAGTCACTGAGACACTGGGCAAGGATAAGCTTCAAAAAAGGGTCTGCAAACAGAGTTCAAAGAGACACCAGTCATTGTTATAAGGCAGGCAGAGAGTAACAGTTGAGAGTAGAAAGAATGAAAACATCAACAGCAATTTATATCATGCAGGGTTCACTCATATCAGTAGATTTGTTTCAGAGGCATAGGAAACCTTGCTGCACAAAAAAAGAAGCCCAAACCAAGGGCGTTGTACACTTTTTCAACTGCATTTACGTGATTAAAATTGGATTTGGCTTGTTTATTAATTCTCAAACACTGTGCAGTCATTGTGTAGTAAGACAGATGAAAAAAGTCAGCTTCCTGACTTCAGAAAAAATAGGTTTCTAATAAAAATACCTCCTTTGAGGCTGAATCTCAATGACTTATTCTCCCAAGTCTATAACATGGTAGCATTCAATTATTAGTTGCTCCTTCTGAGATCTGAGTTAAATATTAAGAAAACTCTGGGGCTTTCTACCTTCTCAACTGCTATTTTATTTGTGCAGGCTATCGAGAATTATGCAAACAGTCAATTAAGAACATTTTCTCAGCCCAGCACTTAAAATGAATATTTCACTTTAAAATCCAACCAGCCACCTCTAAACAAGGACAGTCTTATCTTCCTGCTCTGATAATTGGCATACCATGATGACATCTACCCCAGGTGTTCCACCTTCTTTTATGCCAAACTCCTGGTTTTGAATGCGAAGTTGTAAATGAAAAGATATATAGTACATGACACTGGTTGGTTTTCCCCTTTAGTTTAACAAAACCAAACATCAGTCGAGGAGATTCAGCAGGTTCCAAATGAAAACGGACTGATATGAGAAGATGGAAAGGAAAGACTGTTTTCTAATTTTACAGTAGGGTAAGACATGCAAGGGGCTCTAGTTTCCTTTACACAGAAATAAGAGGGAAAAAAATAGTATCACAAGAAATTTTTAGAGGTCAAAAGAAATAGACTTTTAAAAATATGACTAAAAAGTCCCTGCCCAAGTTGTATGCTAAGGAAATGCTGAGGAGTAAGCACGCTCTGACAAGTGTGAACTTTGTACTCATAAACCAAGTAAAATCCCCCCAGCCTCCACTATTGCCTAGAAGCACACGTGAGTACAGCATATTTCAGACACTGCCTGCAGGTTAAGCTGAAAATGCCTCTGTTCTTAGAGATTACATAGACAGCAAGAGGAAACATGTTTAGTCAGTGCTGGGCTCTTGGGACACAGATCAGCAGAGGTCTTGGAAAATCACTGTCTCCATTTTAGAAGTGGCACTGCTATTAAATGAGGGAGAACTCAATTTCAGATGCCCAAAGTAAAACTGGCAGCTGCTGAACACAACACCGAGAATTTTCCATCAAATGATTAACGCAACACGAAGTCTGAGCTGAACATTAGTTACATGTGGAGCAATCTGAAATGCACCTGGCAAACTTTTATGAGGTTCCCACATGCCTATCTTGCTGCATCTCAGATATTCTCTTCAAAAATCAGTCATTTGTAAAACTGCCTTTGTTTCTTTTGGGGTTTTTTTGGTTGGTTTTGGTGGGTTTTTTTATGTTTTCTTTCATCCTCATTTCTATGTGAAAAACCCTCTAGAACAGAGCAAGGTCTGACTAATGGTAGGAAAAGTGTTCTAACTAAATCCTACCATGTTAATAATTTATAAACATCTATGATATCAAGCTACACATTAGCTAATCTATTTCATCACTCATTCCTCCAAATAGAAAAATTACTTAATTTTAAGCAACTACTCTCTAAATGGGGAATAAAACACAATGAAGAGTGACTTTTATATGAATCAGCTTCATCTTCTCAGCGCAGGTAATGGGCAGTGGTTAGTCATTGCCTTGCAGTTCACATCTCTGTTAGGAATTGTTCTTAAAATGTGACAGCACAGAAGGCTTCACTGAAGCTGTTGTTGTAGAGGTGATGGAACTGCCAGGACTTCCCAGGAAGACCTGCCCATGTACCTGGAGCTCCAGCTGGTACTCCGTGAACCGGTTCAAATACTACGAATTGCTCGTGCAAAATCACTGCATAGGAACATGAGCACTTGCTGGGTAGCTTGTGGCTTTTCAAATCTGGGAGCTTTCCTGAGTTATGGAGGCAGCAATACAGTGCCAGAAGACAACAAGGAAGTGGAGGAGATGCTGTCCAACACACCACGCAATGCAGAAAAGTAGGCTGCTTTCTCTTCCCTGGCATTCTGTGCACTAAGAAAGTATTAAAGCTCATAGGGTGGCAAAGAACACACATTTCAAAATTTCTCAAATTAAAAAAAAAAAAAATTACAAATACAAAAATACTTTCAGCACTATTTTGAAGAACTTCAGTTCTGCCAGGTTGCCTATTTTTTCTTCTCTGCCTTTCTGCTTTTTACCTGCTAATAGTTGTTTCTCTACTCCTGGTTTAAAACATGTTTTGGGACTCTCTGTTGTCAAAATAAGAGCCAGACCCTGAGTTTTATCTCCTTCCATGATGACAGCCAGCACCAGCTCTGGCCAGGCTGGAGGAGACTAGTTTGCAGCTTGGCAGGAGTCCTTGATAACACATCAGTGGCCAGCTCCATCCTTTTGTGATCTCGCAGAAAGTAGGAGCACTGAGCAGTACTGACACCCTTACAGAGAAGGCACAGACCTGATCCAGGCTGTGAGCCATGGGTGAAACTTCCCTGCTCTGTCACACAAACTGCTCATTTCAGCACAGCCCATACCAGCAGGGAGGGGTAAAGTCTTCCTCAGGTCCTGTGCTTCTCACAGTCATACCATCTGTACCTAGACTGACCTTTCAGAAAACTCAGCTGTCAACAAGTAGTACAATTCCCTATGACAGCTGAAATCGAATTTTATGTGAAGTAAAACAGAAAGTTTTTTTATGTCATTTCAAAATCGTTGTAATCATCAGACTGCATTAGGAATAGCAAAGTCTGTGTATAATTCTCATTTTGCTATTATACCAACCAACAGTAATCGACTACACCGAGATTTAAAAACAGCTTCCCGATGCCGGTTCTGGAGCTGAACATATTCTCAAACGAATATTTTACTCAGTTCCTTCCTGGAAACCCAAGACAATCTCTGAAAACCTAATCACTGAGAAAGGTGTTCCCTTTATTTATGTGACAAGCCAAATGTTCTAGCCTTTTGCCTAAGTCGAAGAGCTTTTTTTTAATTTATTTTAATTAGCTGGTCACATATAAAAGTAACAGCAATGTCATTAATCTACCAGCAACACCATGTTCCATAATTCATTCACTTTTTTCTCCCATAAGCAGGCATTTTCTTCATGTCACCTCATTATTCAAGAATCCTTTTCCCAGTAGGTTTCCTTAGTGCATCTCATTTTAAATCCCTCTTGAGAGCTTACTGCCCCTTTACAATGCTTAGAGGCAAATGTGAAGGTTCCTTTTTTCCTGGAAGTGTCATCATCAGGATAATTAATGTGCAATCAAACCAACAGCCGTGAAGATGAAGTAGTATTTACCTTCTTTAAACCTCTCTGAGGAATAGTGGGGAACCCTGAAAACAGAAACAGACGTCGCCTTCTGTCACCAAGGAGAGGAGATACATTATCAACAAAGTTAAAAGTAATGAGCACAGTAGAAAGGGTTGGACAAAACTGCTCATGCTGTGAACAACACCTGTCACCAGAGGGAATTAGTTAAAAGCACAGTGCCATGGCTGGAGACCGAAACAGAAAAGTCTATGTACTTTTTTTTTTTCCTTGATAGTTGGTTAGTGGAGTTTTTTCGGTTTTTAAACCATGCAAGCTTGGTTTCAGAGGCCTGTAAAATTTCCACGTTGAAAGGCAAAACTGATTTTGGAAAACACAAACTGTTCTACATTGTTACCCCTTACCTGGAATACACAAAATTAATGTTTCTTAACCAATCTGAAAAACAACAGGCAAAAATACCAACATTATAACACTTTCATACTTTCTCAAACTTGTTCTTTTCAAACAGCTTCCGCCTTAACTGGGCCTTTAAGCTTTTCACATTTTATTAACAGATAATAAGTAGTTAATAACATGTCTTCTATTCAGCCATTCCTCTGCCTGGTTTTTTAAACAAGGAGGAAAAGAAAAAAATCAGAAATCGTTAAATCTTTTTATTTTTGTATTTTACTCAATGCATTAAAGAAACAGCCTGGAGCCTATTTGAATTCAGCTTTTCCCCACAGAAGAGGAATTTTATTGTGTTTCATTTTAATTACAGTAACAATCTTCTGAAAAACCAACATTCTCCTTAATGCTCAATCCCCTTAAGCTACATACTACTGATTTGCCACAAATCTAGAGACTCCAGCTTTCACTGCTTTATTTTTTAAGAAAGCATCTTTGTATTTAAATGTATGAAATGAAGCATTGGCTAAGGCAATGTACTGCTGCAATTCTGAAGCTGTAACCCAACCAACATTTCATCACAAATAGACTCCTAGAATTTTCTTCTAAAAAGATAAAGGAACATTTATTGAAAAGAAACTGTATCAGAAAGGGTTAGCTGTACAGATCAGTGTGACAGAAATAAATAAGGCATAAGCTGACCTCAACACTGGCCAAGTATCTTTTCTGTGTGATAGTGATCATACTTTGCTCATGGTAAACTTAGATGTAACTTTATTATAAGTACTCATAATTACTCCCTTCGGTGCTTCATCATGCTCCTGGACTGAGTTATAGAGAGAGAGTAAAGGTTGAGAGTCATTCTCCATTTATACATACCAATGTTTAAGATGTAAAACCTTTACTGAGAAATTCCATTGTTAATGGAAAAATTAATTTATCAGATTTTTCTCCCCTTTCTTACAGAGATTCTAAAAGGGAAGTTAGCAAGTCTAAGAAGTCATCCAAGAGTTTCAATAGAATAAAACTGCCTGGTACTTCTATGCAGAAGTCCAATTTCATATTCCACATGCTACTAAAGAGGTTTTTTTAAGGCTAGCACAGTAAAATAGATATGGAACATTAAAGCGCACAACCAGTGAGAGTCACTGGTTCTATCACCGAGAGCATTCACAAGCAGGCTAAACTCCCAGGGTTTTGTTAGTATGATGCTACATCAAAGGACAGGTGCAACATTTACTGAAACAGCCATTCTCTGGCACAGCAGGGACCCTCATTACAGAGGCAACACAAGTTCCTCAGAATCGGCGAAAGAGAATGGAGGAAAAGCTTACTGGGAAATGTAAATAACTGAAAAAAGGCTAACTCCAGCACAGAAAAAAAATACCGGTAAGGCAAGAACACTCGTCCCACTCAAAATGAATGTGATCAAAAACTGTTAATCTCTTAAGACTGGAAAAAGTAAATTTATGCATACGCATGGACCCAGAGAGGCAATCCCATTATTTCAAACAGAAATTTAACCTGTGTCTTCACCACATGCACCAAAACTTGGTAAAGCTCAAAGAAAGCTTCTCAGTATATAGAGAGGGAAGAATCCGTTTTCCCAATATTTCTTAGTTAGCCCACTCAACCTTTTCAAGAATTTCATCCTCATCCCCACTGAGAACCTCTTCCTCTGAGTCAGAAGACTCTTCTTGAATCAAGTTACAATACTTCAAAGAGCAGAAAGGAAAAAGAAAAAAAAAAGGCAAACCCACCTAAGCAATCAGCCTTTCAATTGAAAATAAGAAGTTAGCAATCAGACAGCAAAAGCAAGCAAGAAATGCAAAGATTTTGACCTCCTGGAAATATAATCAGGATTCGTGTCAGATCTCACCTCACACTTCAGTAATGTAAAAATTTCTAGAACTAACAGATTTGAGAATCACCAGACAAAAGTAAAGTCAAGCATTCCTTTGATTGGGTTTTATTTTCCTAATCTCATTTTGCTTTTCATCAAAAAATGAAACAGGAGAAGAATCGAAATCCCTCTCTGATTGAGTTTCACGTCAAAAATCAACACGTGCTGCCCGCACATCGGTACACAAGATTTCCATTCCTGTATGGTACTGCCTGAGATGAAGACATCCTGGGATCTATTTCACAGTTTATCAAGTGTGGCATGAGGTTAAAGATTTCACCAGGAAACCATAAGTGCTTTCATAAAAGGCAGAAATAACTTCAAGTTATAAAATGCAGAAAGAGACAGAGAAAAACCAGTAAGATCAGCTTGTAATTTGCTGAATAATGTTTTTAGCAAAGTTTTGTTGCTCATATCTGCAGAAGAAGAGATTTTACACTGGCAACCAGAATTAAAATAGAAATATGGTCCTGTATTTAACATGCAAGATACACATTCATAAGAGAAATCTGCAAACCCCACCTTGTTCATTTACATATCAAACGTGTGTATTCCAGTGAATGTTGTGAAAATTTTTGATTGTCCTAACCTTAAAGGAACTAAAAACAGAAGCTTGAACAGTGAGTTCAAAGAGTGTTGCTCCCGAAAGCCTGGAGGAAAGGAGTCATACAGGCTCTGAAAATTTCCTTGTCTGTCACTGACCCCTTTCCTATTATATAGGCTCTCATAGATGCTACAGTAGATTAATCTGGAGTCAGAAAGAGAGGAAGAGGAGTATGTATCTAAAATACAGAGAAGGGAAACACTTCAAAGAAGCATTTCCTCTACACAATTGCTCTCCCTTTTTTAAAGGAGGTAGAAGTTAAATTGCAACAGCAAAAATTGCATAGCAAAATATGAAGTGACTAAGAAGAATAAATGAAAATTCCTTCCTTGATCTACCAGCCAGTGCCCCACAAATCCATACCAAATTTCCGTGTATTTCCCGTACCTATGGAGCTTTTGCAAAAAAGTTCAGATTTGAAATATGTAAACCGATGTCGTCACTCTACTAACAAACTTCAGCCATGCTTCTACATGCAGAATACCACTCTGAATTGCAATCGCAGAAACCCCCCTGCGTGTTTGTTTGCCCCCTCTACTAACCAACGTGATTATAAACAGCTGTAAGTAATTATATTCATTAACATTATACTCCACATGACGTGCACCAGGTCTAAACTGCTGCATCTGGCTACAGTAAGTGCTCTGGGTACAAGGAAATGCAAGAGCAGAAAATTTATTCACTATGAGAGGCACAACCCTTGTGATTACGTGCAACTCACATGGGCAGGGAGGTTGTGCTGACACAAGCAGAACATTTATGTGCAATAGTGACTAGAAGGAGATCGAGGAAGCTGGACCTGCAGGAAGGGGGATGAAGAAACTGACAGTCTTTCCGGGAAGATTGAGTCCTAAACTGAGAAAAAACACAGACATTAAGCATAGAGATAGGAAAGTCTCAAAGTTACTTCCCTACTTCGTGCTTTCTTTACAAGCAGAACTCAATGAATGGTAATCCACTTGCACCATTCACCTCCTGTAAAGAAAAATAACCTGCACCCACCTTCAATGCTCCAGACCTCCTACAACTCGGACTGCGACAGAGCATCAGAATGCTATTGCAGAATGCTGTGCACTTTATTTGCATAAATTCTCCACACTCAGTATTTCAATGAGGAAGAAAATCTGTTATATACTTGCCTGCAGCCTGTACCTACATCACATCCAGTCAGATTGGCTGCTCTTGACAGTAGTCTTTCAACACCACCTTCAGCAACATTTTTTAACTAGAACCTTTTAAAATCTAAAATCTTTCAATCCAAAAGTCACTTGAAAGGACTAATTAAAGCATTTCAGTCACACAACCAAGATGGAAGAGCACACCCAAAATTATACTTGCATAGAAGTACTGACATCTGTGTTTTCTTTTGAGAGGACATCTTCTGTGTAAACTCCAGCTCATTGCACCAAGAATAAAGGAAAATTAACACTCTATCTCTCAATGCATTACCTTTCCCTCTGTACTGAGACACTGAGATTTAGAGACCTTGTTCATATGCACAATCTCCCTGCCACAGACAGTTGTCCCTACTAATGCCTATTCCTCACAAGCTTGGATAGACAGTGTCATATTTCATCATTTCCACCAACGGGAAAGATTGATTGTTCGTCTTACCTGTAAGATGTCACTGAACCAGCCAGCACGAATTTGCAGAGTTTTGCCCATATTATTTCTGACACAAATTAATTTCTTTGTTTTAACACTCTTCCGCTCAAAGAACTGTTGAAATACCTCCTGAGTCATCTGCTTCAGAATCTTGACCATACATCATCTCCAGAGAAGCTGTCAGCTCCTGTGTATCAAGTGAATCAAACAAAAACAGGTTTGCACACCTGATGAATTCTGTGACCGCATATGACCTACTAAAATCAAGATTCATTTAACACAGAAAAAGTTAGCACTGTCTGCTGGTGTAAAATTACTCTTACTACAAAAGTCTCTTTCTATATCCAGTGAAGTATATTTTACTTTAGTTTACATTCCACTTTCCTATGAGATCAAGTGCCAGTATGTCCACTAGAAAATGCAACTCGGAAAAGAATCTCACACAGAGATCATTGTCTCTGATTTTTAAATGGAAAACATGGAAGAAAAATACACCACAAAAAGCTTAACAGCTCATAAGAACTTACTTGTATTCTCATTACTTCTCCCCAGTGGACTTTGAAGTCATACTCATCAGGATAAAGAGCTAAATGGGGTTCCATTTATGATGCTCCTCAGAGAACCACTCAAACTCAGAAAAAAAAGTCTGAAAATTAATTCAGAAAACAAAGTTAATTTGTATGAAGAAACAAGGTGAGCAGCCAAGGAATGTTTCTGAATGTAAAGCCTTTTGACCCTTGGAATGCAGAGGTAAGAGCAACCAAGCAGAACACCAAGTAAAATGACTGACATCACCACCAGAGGCTGGAAGAGCAGTGGCCTCTCCTTTCTGAGGGCTGCAGGTACTGCGGAGGTGGGGAAGTGAGTTTAACCACTTCTGTAGAACTGTGCTTGATGATGCCACAGCCTGAACTGGCACTGCAGACACACCACAGCAAAAGTTCAAATTGGGGCCAAAAGAATAAGAATTTCCTCACATTATAATTACTGAATGCAGTGACAAAGAAAGAAAACCAACAGTATTTTATAAAAATTATAGACCTACCTTCATAACAATAGCTGCTACAATGAGCCACATTCGTTCATTTCATACAGTCAGCTGTTTAAACAGCAATTTCCAACTGAGCCAAGTGGCATGAGCTTTGTACAAATATACTTCCCTATAGGAAGAGGTACTAGGAAGAGGTTTGTGCTATATTTGCAGGGACTATTTAGACCGTTGGAGTTCACAACAGAATTGCCTTGCATTTTTTTGAATAGCTGGGATTCAATACACCAGGAGACACATGGGTAGAAAATGGCAGGGCAAGGTAAAAGCCAGGTTCAAATGGAACACTCGGAAGAAGAGAGAAGAAAATCAGCCCATTTAACAGCCGCCAAAAGTGGGTAATAGAGCAGAGAAAAGTGATCAGTAAAAGTTTCATATCCAGTATCACACTCTGTTTACAAAAATAATAGCACTAGTCACACCAGAAGAGTATCTGCATGTCTTCCATCAGGCTGTCCTCAAGGGAAGAACCCTACGTCCTATTTCTTCCCATTTGTTTTTCATACTATAAACACAGTTCTCTGAAACCCTAGCAATTTCACAAGCACGTGGATGCAGAAGCAGCTTCTAGCTCCTATCACAAGAGAGGACCATCAACACTCTTAAGCTAAAGCTCAAAACTCAATCCACACACCCACTAGCAGCATTTCAGTACCCCTTCGTATGTTTTCAAAACACTCTCAAAGTTTCACTGCTGTACAATTAGCTAGAAGATGCTTAATGCCTACCACCTAGTGGCTTTGCACAGCATAACCTTTGAGCATGCACACACACAAAAATACCCAAACCAACCATAAAACAGAAAAAACCTACAAGCAGCACACCACAATTTATCTCCTTCTGAAGGAGCAGGGTGCTCACAGTGCCTCCAGCAGTAGAGTCCTGCAATGCTACCCATCCAGTATCTTTTTCAATTAGATACCAATCTGTATATCAGACCACTAAAATGAATACGTCTATCAAACATTTTTAATGGCATTAAAAAATAATTCTGCTGGAACTTGAGTAATTCCATGAAAATTCGAATGCTTCAATTAATTACTGCTGCTCCAACCTGACACAAACTTGTGTGCCGACTGTAATTGTGGTGATTATTCATAAGAATGCAATCTCATATATGTGTGGATGAATAAATCTCTGGAATTTGTACAGACAAGGTGCCCAACTAATGACAAAATGTTCCACTCTCTGCACACACTTGCCCAGCCAAAATTAAGCGAAGTAATATTTCTGAGGTAAAAAAGAAGAAAATAAATTATTTCTACTAGCAAAGGCCGGTAAAATTGTTATTGGCAAAGTCCTCTGCTGAAGTTCTTACTGCCACTATGGAGCATATTTCCCCATTTATATCCTTACTTGCTGTTGTTGGGTCGGCTGGGAGGGAAAGAGACTCTTGGTAGGGAGGCATATAATCCAACCAACCAACCAACACACTACCGCAATTTACAGGGTAACTGCATGGACTTTTTAATTGTAGGTTCTCTCATTAGCACTTGGCTTCTAAATATTCTGCACTTTGTGAAGTCTTGTTAGTCACCAAACACAGTACCATAAAAGAAAAGCTGTTGGTCAAATCCAGGATCTAGATAATAACTTGCCTCTGGAAACAAAACCTCTTGGAGACCAGGATCAAAAGTTCCATTAAGAACTTTAGCTGCAGAGCTTCACTTGGAAGTGTAACCTAGGGCTTCGTCTGCTGCTGCCAGGTCTCCAACTATAAAATGTTTCACATTGAAGAAACGCCCTCAACAGGTTCTCAGTGTTTCGAAAATCAATGCTGATCAGAGCAACATCCTCACCTGGAATGCTCTTGAGTGCTCAGAAAGGGGTGGTTAATCCACCTCCAAAATTAATTCTGTCGCTGCTGAATACAAGTTCTGCTGCACCTCATCTCACTTGATAATCAATTCATCTCTTTCTTCCTATGCAGAAGAAAAAGCAAGTCAGCAACTCTCACCCAAAGAACGTAGAAACTGATACCAAAAAAGCATGAATCCTTGTGAAGTATGCATAACACAATACATGCCTGATGAGAAATGACTGAAAGAGCAAATTTTTTTAACCTCTACTCCTGTGACATGACTGCCTTGCTTCACAGAGTAGAAATATGATCAGACAACTAAAGGAAGAGTTTCTGCATGACTGCTGATAACAGTGGGAGTCTTAACTACCACTGGAAACTTAAAATGCCCTAGTTGTCCTCCACATTTTGATTCTATTACAGAATTTAGAATTTGGATTATCCACAATTCAATACATCCAACATAACATCCACCAAGTCAGACTGCAAAAGATTTCTTGCTAGAAAAGAATTCTGTAGAATAAAAAATAATCCTTGCCTTCTAGCAGGAAAAGCAGGTGACCGTAATTTACAGAGTTCTTCCCTTGAGGACAGCCTGATGGAAGACATGCAGATACTCTTCTGGTGTGACTAGTGCTATTATTTTTGTAAACAGAGTGTGATATTGGATATGAAACTTTTACTGATCACTCTCTGGTGATTATCTGCAGGAAGATCATAAAACTACAGATAATTTCCTAGAAACAAAATATAAAGCTTCCTCGAATGACTGGCAGAATTAGTTAGAAGAGCCCCATATTCCTATCAGACAAGGTACCTATCAGACTCAGCAAAACCAAAACTTTTGAAATGGATGAAGGAAGTTAAAAATCCATACTAAGAAACAGGCTTGCAATGTTCTTTTCACTGTGACTTAACCCAACACGCCCACAGAAATATGAAAATATATAAGAATGTGGAAGACCAAGGTACAGATTGACAGACTTGCTGTAAAGATTTGCTGCTCACTTCTACATTTATCTCCAAAAAACAAAAGGTAAGTAAAATGGTTGAAGTACTTCTAACACACTGTCCTGACACATGTTCTCTTCCCTACCACACACACACATATTCACCTCAAAATCTTGGAAAGTCTGGTGTGGAGGGCAGTTAGTGAGGAAACAGGACACAGCAGAAGAGTTAACATGGCACTAATACCAGTTTCACATGGAGCCAAAGAACAATCAAATTAACATCTCCTACTAACAAGCAATATATAATATAAATGTTTCTGCAGATACATTTGAAATAAATATACAAAAACACAGGTTCAAAAGTGTTTTCAAATTTAGTTTATCTAGTGAAATCTTTAAAATGGACTTCATCAGGAATTTTTAAATATCAACGGAATACTGACTAGAAAACTTTTACCTGTATCAAATAAAGGGCAGAATGAGGTCCAATGGTTGGAAACTGAAAGATGGACAAACTCCAACTAAAAATAAATCCCCAAGTTGTAGCACACATCGCTTTAAGTACTTAGATTAGCAATTGAACAGTTGCTGTAATTCAGCCAGACATTAATGGGCTGGATAACAAAAGCCAGTGGGTTAAGTTCTACTGTAGGAGGTGAACAGAATTTATTGCTTCAACGCTTAAAAATATGAAACAACAACAGAAAAGATTTATTAAGCACTCCTGTACTTTTGAGCATCTCTGGTGACCAAAAGCACACACTTTTGTTACAGACCTCCAGCTGTTTTTCCTGCAGAAGACAAGAGCTGCTTCGTAAAAAAATACTGTAGCACACTGCATAAAAAGTAATAAGGACGCCATCTCATGAAGAACACTTTCCAAGACAAGATTTCTGCAGGATATTACTTCAAAAACTAGAGCAATAGAAAATTAATGTAGCAGAAGATTCAACCAGGCAGCCAAACTCCAGTTAATACCAGTTCAAACACTAGAGAAAATTTAACAGTCTGCACATGACTGAATGAAAATCCAGGAGCTCAACAGATGGCTTGGGAGCCACAGGACGAATCTCCTTCCAGCCTGTGTACATGAGACAGTTCATGGCTCAGATAATGCCCATTAGATAACTTCACAGAGCATTAGGTACGCAGGCAACATTTTAATAGTCTGCTTTACAAGGACGCAAGCTCTTCACACTTCCAAACAGTAGAATTAAATTCCTTTAAAACAGGCTAAAGGCTTTTCAAACTACAAAATTTAGTCTATTTTAAAAAAACCAACAGCAACAACAAAAACTGCCATGCAAACAACTGCGCAAACAACTCAACACAACCAACCACGAGACTCAGTCATACCACCTTCCAAGCTAGCTTACCATCTTGTTTCTGATAATTATAGCAACGCTTATGAAAGTCCACAAGAGCAGGTTTTGGCTTCCTTTAGTGCAAGTTACTCCTTTGCATTATATGGAACAGCTGAAGCTAGCTCTAGCATCAACTTGCATACTTAAATGGTTCGAATTATCCCACTCTCCCCCACTCTTTTATTTTAATGAGCAAGTTCACCTTTTTTAAACATTAGGATGAATATTTTTTTAAATTCTTCCTACCAAAGAAAAAATACTGAATATGTACACTACAGTCTCCAATAAGTTCCAAAATTGAAATCAGAAATTAGCAGACACATCCACATAAAACAAGCTACAGTGTCTGAAAAGTCAGTATGTAAATACACCCTATTACTATGAGTACCTACTTGAGCTACAATCAAGGTAACTTCTAATTACCCCTGTTTTTTCATCTATGAAGTTCCTATCCTCTCAGCAACATCTCATAGGAAAGCTGGTAAAGTCGTCAGCACCACTACATTCCTCTTTGGACACTGAATTCACATCAAATTCTATCAGTTTTGAAATAATTTTTAAGCATTTCCTCTCCAGAAGAACTATCTTTTTTTTTTATACACACCATATCCCAGTGATATCCCGGTTCAATGATTATCTCCTTATGTTTCCAAGATGCATGTTATATAAATACTTTGTTAAGAACAAATGTTCCAGTCACTCATCTTTATTTTTGGGATAGTATCCAGGAGAGGCACAGTTAAACCAGCGTAAACCAACTAAGAAAGTGCAGGCAAGGACAACTGAAATAATGCCATTTACTCTGCACTCAAACTTTATTGGGTTTGCTCACACCTGTGGTAGTTGTTTGACATGCACCAGGGTTCCCCAAGGCAAGACAAGACATTCAGTTCCAAGAGCTTCAAAACAAGTGAGGCTTGTGACAGGGAGAGAGGGCACCAGCACTTCGGGGATGTTGAAGGAAGAGCACATTGCTTAGGCAACTGAACAGCAAGATTTAACTCAGTAAAGCCAGTTTTGACAGTTAGGTTGACAGATTAAGCAGAATTAAACAGTCTGCTTCAGTTTAATAGCCAGCTATCTCATCCATCTGTTTGGGTTCACTGGGCTTCCAGTACAATGAATTTGCATGAACTTAATTTTAACTGAGCTGGAAACAAAATCAGTGACGTCATCACACTTGGTTGCACTATCAAAAATATTTGCTCGCCTACCTACAGTCAGTAAAATTCAAGAAGGCATGACAGGCAGAATACCAAACATACCTTTTTGCTGTGTGCATCCTGGGCATTTCTTCTGTTTGAATAAAGCATAGCCAAGATTCTGTGGAATGGTACCACACAGAAAATAGATTCTTAAAAATTACTCTCGGCAAAATAAGATGTTGAATCACTACACTGTGCATTTAACAGGACAACTTTTGTGGCTCCACAACTCTAGCACAATGCCAGCAAAACTCATGTTCTGTATCCTTCACCTACCAAAGATTTCAAAATTCTTAGGACAAATTCTGCAAGAGTGTTAAGATGGCCTGCTTCCAGCTGCTACTTACTAATCTTGAAAACTGCATTAATTCTGCAGGAAGCCCTACACTTCCACACTCATTACCACTTGCATACCCTTTGCAGCACTCAGGCACTCTGGGGGATACCTGACATTCAGCAGAACTCCTGTCTTTTTCATTGTTCCCCATTTAGAATATTTGTGAGACTGCTATGATAACGTCCCCACTTCAGATACCAGGGTTTTGGTCTTTTCTTTTACAATGGCATGTTCTCGAAAAGTCAGAAGATTTCATGTCACCATTCATTTGCACCTTAGCTTAGGCAACCAGGACTAATGTGAGAATGGGTGGGGGCTGTGGTCTTGCTAACTAAAAATAGTTTTCAAGACACACACGAGGCCACACGTTGTCAACACAAAGCTAGAGGGCTACACAAATACATTGGGAGCTACCAGCAGTGTCAAGGTGCTGTAAGCTCATTTCAGCAGCATTTCAAGCATTGTGGCAGTGTAAGACACAATGCATCACGCAGATGTGACTTCAGTGTTAGCTATGCACAATTGAAACAGGTGTCAATGTCCAGACTGTCTAATATTTCAACAGTTCAGTACATCACTCAAGCAGTCTTCAAGAATGAAAGCCCTTTACATTACATTTATCACAGAATGCTACTTGTTGGGATTGGGAACACAAAAAAAAACCCAAACGAACAAAAGCAAACCCCCGAAACGCCTCACACACACTGTCACCAGAGTGGCACCAAAGAAACTATTTCCTCTATCAAATGAATGCCTTTGAGACTCCCCAGTCACACCACTGAATATGCATCTGTTCTAACTCTGGTCCACATTAATAATTTTCTTTGCGTTTATCTCCAACCCAACTGTGTCGAAACCAAACTGGACAATGGGGTGAAAACAAGTTCCAAGGCAGTTTTCCTTCACATTTACACAGCTTATGAACCCTACTGAGCTCAATCACCCCTGTGATCTCCAGAAAACTGCCACTGCTACTATTTCATGTGGGATCAGTAAAGTTTGTGAAAGTCAATCCCTAAACAGCCCTGTCTCACAACCTAGCTGTTCTTCTACACACTACTCCCCCATACAGGAGGCAACACTATAACTCCACGTGCTTATTACCATTTACCTTAACGTTATCAAGTTTAAATGTTGAAATTGGGGTTTAGCAAAAAAAATTTTTTTTCTCCAACAGCAATCAAATGTACGCCACGCTCTAGGTGTTTTCCCTTCACAAGCAGCAAAACCGGAACTTACTTGGGTTCTCCTTGTAGCTCATTATTTTCCAGTCCGCTTCACAAGCTGTTAAGTTCCGTATTAAACAGCAAAGCTTCTTAAGCAAACACATCTAAAGCGGTTTCGGTTATACTTGAAAGTAGCCGCAACGTGTTTGCTGTCATTCTCCCGAACGCACAACTACCATCCTTTCCCTGCCTTTCCACAGCGCCTGCCACACGCGGGGGAACCACCCCGTTCCCAAAAGCAGCACATCCCCATCCTTATCGCACTGCTATGCCAGCGCACGCACGCAGGTTTCTTCCAGTCTGTGGCTCCAGAGAAGTTGCACTAGATGGCAGCTTCCCCCTGTACAAATCCATCTTCCCATCCCACCGCATTCCCAGCCCGCTCCCCCCGCGCCTCCCCACAGGAGGGGAGCGCACACGAAGTGGTGACATTCTGCTTTTGAGGACAGGTACTGAAGCTGCACAGCTGATGCGGTTTCTAACTACCACAGAACAGAAACCTTTTAGTTACCGTGTTCTGATTTCCTCATATTTCTTTACAAAAGAAAGGATGTCAAAAAGTCTAGGTTTAACACACACACGAAATAAAACTCCACAAATACATCGGTTGTGGCAAAGGTTGCAAAGCTTTTGATGTTATCTAGCAAAGGACGGATGTTTTCATGCTGTGCTGATGCTGTCCAGCTACACTTATAAAACTAAAATATTATGTCGATAGCTGTTAAATTCTGGTTTCTAAGAAAAAAATAATTCCAACAGACCATAGTTCTGTGTGATTAAATCCTCTTTTGGGTTAAGTCATACTCTGTCCAAGTCTTCTGCAGTTTTTCCAAGGAACACAGAACAGTGAGACAAACTTCTGTAACCACTTTTATGTCTTGTGAGAACTGCTACCCAAAACGACTGTTCTTTGTGATGCCTAAGCTGTAAGGAGGAAACAACATTTTAGAGGGATTTTTTTTCCACAACTCAAGCAGTTTAAAAATTGACTCTATTCAGGCCCCTAGAACATAGAGATTTTTCAGATAACACCTCCCATGTAAAAAATTTAGTTTCTTTCAAAAGGTAGCAGCAGCAATTTGTCTCATTCAGTTGTTAAATCATTTATTTTTCTTCTTCTTTTTTTTTTTAAGGGATGTGGAAGCACCAAAAATACATTCACTATACCTCAGTATTGACCAGGCTGAACATAGCAATTCCCTCCTGCTCCTAATTTCCCTTTTGTCCTATTTTCTCTCTTGGTATTTTTTTTTTAAACTCATCTTTCACACACACACATACCAATATACACTTTCCTTCTTAAAGGAGCTGATGGTCACTCCTATTTCAAGTCTCTTCCCACTGCACTTTTGTCTCTTCTTTTAAAACTAGAAAAGTAATTTGGGCTACTNTTTCTATCTTCCCCAACAGGCTACCCAAAGAGATACACCTCCCTCAGCAATACAAACACCCAAGGAACTCTGACTACCCAGTTATTGCTAGCAACTAGATGCATTTAGCATCTTCCTTGGAGATGCCTAGTAAAGGGGCAGAAGAGAACCGAAATAATCTGATAAGCACTAAGAGGCAGACAATGCAAATTCCAAAACGAGCTACCAAAAAAAACCAGGTTTCAGTCATGCTTTTGCGAAGTACTCCCCTCTCCATACATACAACACTACATTTTTCTTAGAAAATTAAGAGAATTAAACTTCTGGGAAACAAAAAAAGCAGGCATGGCTTCAAGAGATAAGCAAGGCAATGATTAATAGTCCTATTTTAGACAAAAAACATACATAGCTTTTTTCAATGCTTTCACCCTACTTCTCACCCTAACAGCCAAACTTCTCATTTTTATTTTTATTTTTAAATAAGTATGTAGGGTTTGTTCAAAGCTTTCAGCAGTTTTCTTAGGTGCTTCCTTCTCTATGAATTATTTATCATTTTTGGAGCAGCGTTTCAACAAAGCCAGGGAAAGATACATCAAAAGTCACAGCAGCCAGCCAGCGCTACTAACACACAGACCACAGTTTACACTTTTGAAAACTACAGATAGACACAAACAGAGCTGGCCCTCCTCAAAACACTAACAAAATGCCTAGAAAGACGTACAAACCAATGAGAATAATTTTACTTTCTTTAACAGCTTTGTAAAGGTTAATGGTTAATTTCCTTCCTCTCATTTCTACGCTGCATTTCTCCAACTACTCCCCATTTCCTAGCAAGTCTCCAGAAAACATGGAATTTTTTCTTCCCTGGCTGAAAATTCCTACCCATTAGTTCAGGAATATCAAGTGCAGGGCCTCATTAAACTCCTCACTTCCATCACTGACACACCTCAAAGCCATGCAGCGAAACTCTCACTCTGCGTACAGCCAGCCTGACCATCCTACAAGGAATATTCTTAAGACAAAATAAGGAATATTCTTGTCCCAAGAAAAAGTCCAAACACCACATCAGGCTATATACCTCTAGGGGCAACCTAAATTTAAAAACTCTTGCTCTCACTCCACAGAGATGTTTTTATAAACTCCCCTTCAGGTACTGAACCTATCTTTAAACGTTGTTAGCCTTTCAGACTCACTCATATGAAATTAAAACAAAAAACGAAACCAAGAATTCAACAGACAGACAAACGAACAAAACAAAAAACCAGAAGGATTTAAATAATTTCGTATTTTCAGATGCACATCCAAAGTATTATGATGGCACTTTTTTAAAGTACCACTCAAAGCCACCACCACCACAAGTCACCCTTCTCAAATAAATCATTGCCTGCCATAGTGTTTTTAGCAGTGAGCAAATATTTTCTCACTTAAGAGAATATCCACAACCTTTTCTTTCGAAGTAATTTGCTTGCATTCAACACAAAATAGTGATTACAATTTGTAGAAAACAGTCTTTTTAAAACATCATCAGACTGATTGTAAGATTTCCCTGCATTCAGATATTTTTTCTTAGCTGCAAACATGTGTTTTATGGCAATTTAGTTTGCATAGAAGTGCACAAACACTGTGTGTTCAGTGGATGGACGATCCACGCAATGACAGTCTGGTTTGTGTAGAAACATAGCTGCTCTAGGAAAAGTTAAGCAAGTAGCAAAGCTGGTTATGACTAGTTTTAGCCTGCAAGTAAAAGAAGCAGCTGTGTGCAAGTTCAGGTTTGGGGGATGCCCAAGGGATTTACACAGTGGCAGATTTCCCTTTCATATCTGTTGCTTGTACAACTTGTTTCTGAATTCATGCAAACCTAACATCTTTTCACACAATCTCTTTATACTCCTGCTGTTTATCACACTTAAGACCATTCACAGCCTTTTTAACCTTATCAGTAACTACTGGTAAGTACTGTGCTTCTCAGATAATGCCAGGAAAGAAGCAAAAACATCCATTTTCTTAGGCAGCAGTTAAGGAAATACTCTAAAATTCCACAGCTGCCATGATTCTGTGATGCTTAGGGGTTCTTAGCCAAACACACAGAAATCTGGTTTTCCCTCTCTGTAGGGAAAAAAAAAAAGATTACACCCTTACACATAAAGCACATTTTTAATCACAAAGCGATTCCATGGTCAAAATTCTGTGGTCAAACTGAACACCTACATCCAAACCAGAAGCTGCATCAGGTGTGGTGGCAGGCCAGCACACACACCAAGTGGAGCTGGGGTCCAACCTGGACTGCAAAATACGTGCTGACACACAGTGACAGCACCTCCTGGACCAGGGCAAGACAAGTGTTCACTCAAGCAGCTTAGTCCTTCTGTGTTCCAACCAATAATCCACAGCTGAACTGCAGTATGATGAGACCATAAGACAGAAATATTGCCAGAAACAGTCGCAGTGAGGAGTGTCCACTTTGCATTTCCACGTACCTGAAGTTTACATTTCAGCTCTTGTACCTTCAGTTCTTGTTCCTTCTCCCTTTGCTAAAGATTTACACTCTCCCTTCTGAGAACTTGTTTCTCTTTGGATAGCTTCTGATCTGGTCTTATTTGTACCAGTCTGGTGTCTGGCACTGAGGTAGAAGCTATCATCTTTTCCTTTTAAAAAACAGATTAAGAATAATTAATCTAAAAAATATGTAACTTACAGTAAACCCTTTGTGTTTTACCAGTCACTAACTCAAAAGTCTTCTTCATCCAAAAACCATCTTACAATACACTTATATCTTACAATATGCACTTAGAATACAAGATCCAGAAAAGTCAAGGTCTATGTAACTTCAATCTCCCATATACTAACTAAGCCAAAGCCTGTCAGGGTTAGTGTTTGGGATCTCTACTCAAAAAGTTGTTTCTGTAACAAAGACGAGTGATGTGAAGTAATCTTCCTCTGAGTACGGTGACGATGCTACACGCAGCCAAAACTCCACTGCACCCTGCATCAACTGCATCCTCACCTGCACGGCACTGGTTAGATCCTAGCTTGTTTCCTTCTCAGGCATGCCACCTCAAAAACGCCTGTGATGTGCAAAACATACAGAAATGGAACAGAGAGGCTGCTGGCTGCCGCCTGCTCAGGTCAGTCAGGGCAGCTTTGTACATAAAAGTATCTCAGCACCGTGTGCCAAAAAAACCAAAAAGCCCTCTTCCTTTTTCAAAATCAGACTCACAGCACAACTGTAGCTCAAAAAACAGGGCAGATCAGAGTATCAAAATAATTCACTATGAGGCATTTTACTGTAAATTTAGACTACTTTGAAGAGCACCTCGTTTCATATTAGTATTTGTTAACAGCACAGACTCGCCTAAATAATCTCACTTTAAACCAGAATTGGATATTGTGCTGGTGTGTGGAAGGGTGTGCCCTCAGGTGATCCATTAAAATGGTCAAGAAGCTCAAATTATGGAACATTAGCAAATTCTAAACAAGTTTTTTTGGAGAGCACTATACTGCTTACACCACCTCAACTTTCTGAATGCCAAGTACCGTTTTTCCCACCCACGAGCATTTTCCTCAGCAGCCTGTTGCCATGGCAATCCTAGCAACTGCAGGACAAGTCTCTTTAAAAAGATCCCTGACAACAGCTGTATCTGCCAACTTAGCAGCACCTCTTGTCAATGTAAATACGAGTTGCAGAGAAACTGTTATCCCCTAAAGCTTGCTTCAAACTGTGATAGCTGGCTTTAATTCATATAAGCACACATTGTTACATTCCCACACAGCTAAATCACCATAATATATCTGTCCTGGTAGGCAAGTATGCTTGTACAATCCATATTTGTGTCCTGTGAGTTTTTAATAGAGATAAACCAAGAGGGGATAGCTACAAAAAGCCTCAAGGGCAAGCCTATGGAAATTACACTGATGCTAAAATAAGTATCAACGCATTGCCTATCACTACAAAACCTGCTTAGAGGCCTAATGTCCTACAGCCTTGACTTTCAGCTAAGCTTTAGTGACCAAGGGAGGCCTTCTTTTCCTCAGAAGGGGAAGAAGCAGAGGTACTTTGTTTTCTCAGTACCAGGAAGAACTTGGGTCACACAGGAATAGACCTGAGGCAAATCATACTCTAAAAATCACTTTCCCAGCACAACCTGAACCTTTTTTGACAAAAGCATTTAATTTCTAGAGTATTTGCATGGCAACAGATCAGACAGTCCTTCCCAGCCTGCTCTGCTTTCAGTTAAACAGACGACACCTCCGGGGTACAAATACCTCCTGCACTGGTATTTGTGAGCATCTGCTACACGTCCTATCATCTAAATGCTCTAAAACTTGTTGCTCAGCTGGTCACACACATTGAAGTTCAGATCAGCTGGTATCTGCAGTGCCCAGAGCCTGTGCTTCTCATCAACACTCAGGCATCGCAAGTTTGGCAGAATTTTAAATTTGTTTGTTCTATTCAGAATTTAAGATTTTCCACAGTCACCTGATACTGCTTAATAAGATAACATACAAATCAGGAGAGATTATGCAAACCTCCTACAGAAATGTGCACTGACAACTGCTAGAATATAAGCATGCTGCAGAGATCAGAATCTCCCATGCTAAGGCCAGATGCCCTTCGGAGGAAGGAACTGAGAGAAGTCCTTTACACTGGCATTTGTCTAAAAGCTTAGTGACAAAACTTTAAGTAACAGAACAGATCTCTGCTGGCAATTTTTTTTCCTCTCAAGTCTATAATAAAGAAGCAATATCGAAGACTTTCTTCATGACCAGCAATGTAGTCTAATGTTTCCATGCCAAACAGCCTGTCTAGACATTAACATTTTAAATAGGAACTACTAGCCCTCTGTATCAGTCTCCTAATGCTGATTAGCAGCTCTTGCAGGTCATTTCCATCAGTGCTAACGTATCACACAAAGCCTGCCATTTTCATTAGTCAGAAGTTTTGAAATTAAATCATATTGCTTACCAACATTAACCACCACTCGTGAATCTCTTTATCAAGAGATACAAACAGCACTTCGCAAATACATCGTGTTTTTCAGTCTTGTTATTATCATTTTTTAAAATTACAGGTCACCTGAATTTGTGTCCCACATGTATATTCACTGTTTTAAAATACATTCACATAGCAGGTTTCAAAAAGAGAAACATTCATTTATTACTATCATTTTGTATGTAGAACTGAAATACAATTAAAAGCTTTAATAAAAGAGTTCCTGCCTATTAACTGTTGATCTGTTGCTGTACCAACATCTGTCTTCAGAAAAAACAGCCTCCATAAATTTGAAAATTAGGGAAATTAGGAAAAAAAATATCAATACCATTAGGAAAATATAAGCATACCTTGAACTGGTATTTGTCGAATGGAATACAGATCTTATTTTTACACTTTCCTATAATTATCCCAAAAGCACTATGGAAAAAAAGTAATGCATTTGGTATCTTATCTCTTATAAAATATACTCTAATGCTTCAAAAACATAATCTTCTAATCTAAAAACCATAGATCAAAGTAAATTTTGTGGCTAGAAAAACACCAACACATTACACAGCAGCCTCACATGGCTTTTCTCTTGATGTGTTGGTACATTTTATTGACACTGACATCTTAATACAGCTGACAAAGGAGCAGGCCAGTCACAAAATAAATGTGCAAGGTTTGTTTTTTCCCTTTTCCAAGAAGAATGTAGAAAGTCATTTACCTACACGGGCAAAAAGTTCAGACACATCTTTTAATTTTGGCTTGGTTTGCAACAAGCAGAACCACCAGTAGCTCGCACACAAACCCAAAAGCTGCCACCACCCGTTTTATGCTTGTCATAGAACTGCTACTAAGTACGTCCCTCTTGTCTTCCCAAGAGTACTCTGTCCAGCACATTCAACATTACACGTTTTTAAAAGACCTTTTTCACTTCTTGAGATGGAGCAAAGAACCACTTCTCTTAAAAAAGCATTTCTGCCTTGTTAAAGAAAGCTCATAGTGCATACTGGACAAAGAAACAGAATTCAGCATTCTGTATATTACCTTCCTGTAGTATTTCCTGAGTGTTAAAAAAACCGACAACAGTGTTTCCATAATTTTACTGAAGTGTGAGGTGCAGCAAGACTTGCTCACACAAAGTAAGTTTTTTCTTTAGGAGCGCCAGCATTCCTTGAAGAGAACTTAAGAGAATATAACCCACAGCATAATGGAAGATCAAGCAAGTACCTTAAAAAATGGTTGCGTAGAATTAAAGCTTTTACACCCAGGTGAAAAACAAACTCTACACATACACAAACTTCTTACCTTACCAAAACCAGGTTTGCCAAAAACTGCTTTAGTCCAAGGACAAGCTTCAGTCGACACACAACTTGTTTTCCAGGAGTCATTACATTTACTGGCATTCAGTGTGGAGAGAGCATACAAGTTATTAGCTGTCATTTTTCATAGACGTTCGATGGCTTATAGCAGCCAAAAATTAAATCAAAACAGTCGCACTACTGTTGAGACAAGTAGTGCCCCACCTTAAGCTTTCAGTCTTTATAATTTTGGGTGCATTTGCAAGCCTGCTCTCATCTTCTTCCAAGAATTAATGAATCGGATCAGGACAGGTGACGTAGCTCAGAGAAATCGTTTGCAACGAACATTTTTAACAGTTTAATTACCAGCTAGCAGTATGCAGATCTTACTTATCAATCCTTCCTCACAAATATTAGCGTGTGTGTAGTATCCGTTCTCTTTCTCTCCTTAATCAAAGGAGACAGCAGTTCTGGCATGCCCCTTATTCTCTTTACATGCGAGACTTGGGGTTTGGGTTGGCTGAGAGAAGCATCGTTTCTCTGGTTATAACTCGGTGTCTGAACCACTGTAAAACAAGGTTAATTCCAGAAACACGGCTTTTGGTAGACAACATTCTATCTGTAATTCAAAGGAAAAGATCCAGAGTTCAGAGTTGGAAAGAAAATGCCTGTGCAACCAAACATTTCAATAACCTTAGAAGAATACTCCTAACCTCTGTACTTTACAATATTAAATAAAACACCATGACTCTCAGAATGCCAGAATAAGAACCCAAAGGAGAATTATCTATGACTATTACATCTAAAAACCCCTTTATCAGCAAAAGTTATTTCATAAACAGAATGGGTAAAGTTTGGTCCACCTCCCCAAATTCCTACTGGGGACACGACAAGCAGCATTACCTCCTCCAACTGGCTCAAAGCTACACAGATTCTGACCAATATGCACACACCAATTAGCCACCAGACCAAAGAGGAAAAACAACCTGTGGTACTCCTTCTGGATTTTTCCCTCTCCCTGCTACAATCCTCACATTAAGGAAAACTATTAATTTGGGGGGGGAATTTACTTTTTCTCACTCCCCGCTTCCAACATCCTCGTGCCCATCTGCACAAAAATTGACACTTTTAGGGCAGGAGATCCACTCCCAGCAGGACTCCAAATGCCTCCTACAGTATTCTCCAGTCAGCAGTAAATATTTAAGCCCTCTATTTATTCTTGGCCAATCAAATATTCAAGAAAGGATAGCTACAAACTTAATTGTGCAACAGGTTCTCATTCATCATGTGTTCATTTGATGAACAATTCTTCTTGACGTTTCAGAAAAGACTAACTGATGGCAATTTGAAGGCAAATAACAGTACTTGAAATTCTGAAATCTGAACTAGATTCTTTTTCTTTTTCCAAAATTAAATGTTACCTTTTTTTCTCGCTTATATAGAAACTTGCTGGGAGAAGGAGGATAAGATTAAACACCTCAGTTAGAATCAAATAGTTTCAAACTGTGCTCAGCCAGTGTGTGACAGGATACTCTGCCTGGAATGGGGTAAACCAGCTTGAACAATGCCCTATTTACAAAGCCATCCATGCTGCTTTTGGTGTTGAATAATGCTGAAAGCAGACTGACTCATCAGCTCCAAAATTAAACATCCTGAGAGTGAGGTGAAGATGTAGCTGGCCTGGTAAAGTGCCTGATAAAGGAACAGTAGAGTGATAGTACTGACTTATCTGAAGCTGCTGAACTGACCCAGCTGGCCTGGAGACATCTGGCTGACCAGTCCCACTCTTTAATGGCAGGGTCTTCTGACATCCCCCGTCTTGGAGTGTGTGTGGAGATCCTCCCTTGGGTTGGGGTTACCACTCAAGGTTATTTCTCAATTCTGAATAAAAGAGATTTATCCACAGTCTTTGGTGTGAGTCAGTAACACCAATCTCTACTTATTAATTGGTTTTGTTAGCTTTCCTATAATTGTTCCTGTATTGCTTGTAAACAGTGCACTAGACTGTACTAGTAGTTACAGCTTCTACCCTGTGTAAATAATTCTGATTAAGACATTTTAGTCTAGTGATTATCATAATAAATTAAATATTTTATATAACTATATCTGGTTTGCCATCCTTAATCCCTGCAGGACAAAGTTGTGCAAAGGTTCAGTTGCGCCTGTGTAATCCTTTAGACATAAACTGTCAACTGAGTCTGGGGCTAAGATTGGATCCAGCCACACCTAGGCTCCTCTCTGAGGAGCTCAGAAAGCAAGGGAGTCTCTTCTGCACCTCGTGACTCAACTAATAACCTTTGTGTGAGGCTCGCAGTCTGTGACACAGCATCACGCAGGTGACATGTTACGGCTGAGCCTGGGGCCTTCCCTAGGGAGGTATCTAAAGGAGCCTGTGGGACTAGTGCCCAGACAGCACAGACACAGTGAATGTAAAATCAGAGCTAAAACCAGTGTAAAGCAAGTAGCAGTTCTTTCTACCAAAGGACAGATGCTAAGGGCTCCAAAGCAAGAATAGGCTTCTAGACAAAAATAGTCTATTTAGTTACGAAGAAAGCCCTACCTGCACATAACAGGTACATCTGTGCAAGGTCTTTTAGACTGGAAAACCTTTGGGGTTTTTTTTTTCAATTATATTTGTGTTAAGAACAAATACTACCACTACCTGCAAAGTTGTGTCTTTTCTTAGGCCACAGGGCTACAAACTGCTTCTAGAGAGGCTGGGGGACACGCAGTCATGAGACCCGCCAACCATTTAATATGCACATGCTGTAAAGACACTGACAACTTGACAAAGTAACTGCATGGATGCCATTGCTAGTTGTGAATTCACACATTGCATTCCCCTCGTTCCCAAACCCGAGACAGACAGACGTGGTTTATATTTAGTTCCAGAAACACACAGAACAGGGAGGAGCTCCTTGCGCTCCACCCAGGACCACTGACCAGTGTCCGCTGTCATAACAGCCAAGGTACATCTAAGCCTTCCCACAGGATGATCGAAACTAGTGAAAAAATGTTGTTGTACACTCTAGGAATGTTATAATAATGGCAAAATACTGATTTGAAAGCCACCTATTCTAAAAATTAGACATGCTTAAGCATTGCCCAGGGCCTGCGCAATTAGGCTTTAACAGCTTAGAGCGCTCGTGTGCATGAGAAAAAACCCTTTTCCCTGTGCCTGATTCCTTCGATTAGGGTCAGAAACAGTTCATGCTTCCAGCTGTAAGACAGATATACGCCCACCCAATAAATCCCACAGATGAATTGGTAACTTATCTGTCCCATGATATTTTGTTCAAAGTTCATAGCTGCTCTGAGGAAAACAAACCATCATAAAGAGCTGTTAAACTGAGCTCTTTATGTAATGGACACTGCTAATGGCACACACACTAGCATTTGCTCTCTGCTTCCATAATTTGAAAAAGAAACTCTTTTCTAACAGACATATGAAGAAATCTTTCAATAGAATTGGTAGTTGCAATAGTGATCCTACAAAATGATTATTGTTTTTTTAGGATAAATTCAAATTTCACTTAAGATATTACATCAGTGTCCAGTTTTCACAGCCAGCAAAGTTATGAATATATTGTAGCTGTTTTTTCACATATAGATGTCAATAAATTTTGAGCAAAAAATTACTATGCAAATACTAAGAAGTCAAAAACGTGCCTTCTAGTAAGGAAGGCAAGTTTCTTTTCCTTGGACATCATCAACATGAGTGAAAAGTGGTCCAAACTCCTAAGCAGTATTTAATGCCGTTGATATTTTTATGGTTCAACCTGTTTTCTAACTGAAACTAAATATCATTAAATAAATGTAATAACATTTTTTTCATCATTAGAGTGGAAACATCAAAAAAGCTAAAGCACAGAATAAATTTTTTTTAATTACTTTAATAAAACAAGTTTGTGATGATCAAAGTACAATTTAGTAGGACTGAATTTGGCAGAGCTAACATTTAATACAGACAAATATTGTCAACTCAAGATGTAAAAAAATACATTATTTCCTAAAAGTTATCAGTATCGAAACAAACACAAAATAAAAGCTCTTTATAATTATTAAAACCTCTCTGTTTAACAATATTTTGCCATGAGAAAGCTCACTGCTGCAACACATACATAGATTTCCAGGACTGCATTCCCTCACGGGTATAGTCACAGGCATAAGTAGGAAACTAGAGTAAACCACCACTATTAAGCTTGTAATAATCCCTTTGAAAAACAGAAATTTTTTTTTCCCTGTATTTTTGTTTTCTTTTCTTTATGAATGTTATTTGTATTTGCTCATTTCTTGTGATTGCATTGTGAAAACCCGATTTATTTTCAAGACCAAGCGGAGGATGTGCAGAATGGATTGTCGGCCAGCGCCAGAAGAGGGAGCTCAAATTAGTACTTTCCTTCACTAGGCTAAAGCAGCATGCAACTGTAGAATTTAACAGAAAAGGTACTTTTAAAACTTTAATTAGACACTTTGATGCATCGTGCATTTAAATTAAAGTAGCAGATTAGCCTCTCTGATTGGCATCTGTAGTAATGGCAGTATAGGTCAGAGTTAAGGTAAAAGGCTCTCTTAAAACTGAGCCTTCGCGCTGCAGCTGATACCTGAACAGAAACCAAGTTGCCCTGCAATAAATGCCTTCAAACTCACCTCTTTTCCTTTGCCCATCAGGCATATGGAGGCATTATTTCCAGTGGGAAACAAAGCTTTGTAGGCTTCTCCCAGTTCTTGCTGTAGAGTCTCAGCACACACACCTCCCTGCCCCCATAAAGTCTCGAGTCCAAGAGACACCTTCAGGTATTTTTAAGAACAAGCTGACTTAGACCTCTCTGTTCTCAAAGTAGAATAAGTTAACTTAGGCCCTGCTTTTGCGTCCTAACCTGCACTCTGTGCCAGTTATTCTGTTCCAAGTTCTTGCTGTGCTGCTTTGCAGAATTAAACCCCCACACAGCACATAAATTTTATATTTTCCTGCCCGCTGCCTTCAATACAACCTGTGCTGCCACAGCTGTGAATATGGACAGAGCATACAAAAGCACATCTCCTTGGGGTGATTCAGTCTGTGTTGGATTAGACAGGATGAATCTGGTGGATAAATAAGTTTGTACCAAACAGCATGCAATTATTGCTTTAGATATGCTATGGATAACATATCCATTTCCACTTAAGGTTTTCAGAATTGTTATAATTGTTGTGGACAGTGACAGACAAACAGAATTGGGAGAATTGAACTGGCAGAGAAATCTGGGATCAAGTATACCAGCAAGATGCCTTCAAGTACCTCATAAATGTGGAAATCGATTTGTAAGTGTACAGAATCTCACATTTAAAACAAATATTTATATGACGGCAAGAACAGAGCCTACAGAAGCGTGAGAGAAGAATAATATGTTTGACTTTTATGTCAAGGCAATAAAATCAACAGAAAGGGGGAAAAGATTTAAAGAAAATATTAAAATGTCGATATTAACAGAACAAATCTCACCACATAAAAATCCGTAATAAAGATGAGTTTAAAGCACTCTACAAATAAAGACAATATATCATAAAAGTCTAAGAATGAGACATCTTTTCTTTGCCCTCCCACAACCTAATATTTAAACACAAGGTTACTCTCTCAGACCTTAAATAACAGCTATGCAACTCTCTAAATATGCTTCACCATTCTCAAAGAAATATCTAACAGTTCTGGAGGTTAGAAACACATTGATTAAAGAAACCAATTTTATTACAACAGGATAATTAAAAATTAGTTTTGGCAAAGGAACAAAACAACAGAATAAATAACAGAATAAATACAAGCATGTGGGCAGGCACAGAGAAAAATACTCCATGTAACAATGAACAATAAATAACAGAATAAATACAAGCATGTGGGCAGGCACAGAGAAAAATACTCCGTGTAACAATGAACAATGTGCCAAATAATAAATATTCATTTATTAATCTCATGGCTTCTTTGATGGGGCTGGATTCCTCTCTTTCCGTTTAGCAGCTTTCTCCATTTTCAGCTGCAACAAAAGAAGACACCAGCAGTGGTTCAAACACTGATTTGCAAGTTGGCTAACAATGCAATATTAAATTTCTACATTTAGTCACGAATTTACCAGGGTGATACACGCAGTGGAGAAAGCTACACTGCATTATCCCAACCTAGCACTGCTTACGTTGGCACCACAGGACAAAGGAGCACTTCCATGGCGCTGCAGCTCCTCCACTATGGAAGCCAGGGCTGCCTTATCTCTGACAATGGCAATTTAAGTATCTCTCAAGGCCAGTGTGCCTCACAAATGTTCACGGGTTTATCTCTATGTCAATGAAAGGTAGAGCAGTTTTATTGCAGATGTCTAACAGACACAGCTAGACGAACCAGCACCCGTAAAGCCACGCAGGAATGGAGCTGAACTTTCCTCTCAGTGCCTCCCTGCTGACCCACGAGGCCATGAATTCCTCTTGTAAGATCTTTTCTACACAGCAGGCTCTTACAGCGTGGTAAAATTTACGGACACGTGCACGTTTCGCTCTGCCATTTTGTAGTAAGACTATTAACCCAAACAAATATATCTGTTGGTTTTAGAAGCTACAGTTTTCCTTGAGTGCTTTTGCACAAGTGAATGAAATCGTATTTAGAGCAATTATATAAAAAGGATGTGGAGACTTTTGCATCTCATCTAATACATATGCTGCTATCAAAAATGCAAGAAAAAAAAATTGACATGCTTTTTCCTCGCCATTAAATAATATCAAAAGGAAACAAGAAATCCCCATTTGGATGTCTACGAATGAACCCACTGCTAAGCAAATGTTGCTGGTCTACACAAAAATGCATTTTAAAACACTTTTCCCTATTTGGAGGCTTGAGGTTTCTATCTAAAATTCCTACTAAATTTCTTTTGCAAAGGAAATAAAATCTTGGTGGGAAAAAGAAATGGAGAAATTTGAATTTGATGCTTTCTATGAACCGATGTAATATTTGAGACATCTGTCCATATTTTGTGATGATTTACAAAACAAAGAAAATTATTTAAAATTTCACAGAGCTAGAACAGCTTTCTTCTTGACAAGCACCTTATTGCAAGCCAGCAAGCAAAACAGCAAAACAGTTTAGATTTTAAAAGTTAATTATGAAACATTGCCTTACAAAACAATCCATAAACAGTCAAGACATACTTCAGCTAAGGGGCTAGTGTGGGGAAAGAATAGGTATTTAAACATGCGAATAACCTACACCACAGAGCATTTAAATTAAAGATAGTCAGTGGGGTGGAGGAGACACCTCTAAGTGAGTGATGCACATCATTTAACAGATCAGATTTAGCCAAATTTACACAGACATTCATTAAAAAACCCAGGATATTATAAACTTTTATAATTGAAGTAGCACACACACAGTCCTAAGTGTCACAGAGGAGTTTCTGTGACACAACAACTCTGCGTTGTTGTTTCTTTGACACACATAGTGAAATGTTTTGGTTTTCTGTAATAGAGAGTTACCTCAATTAAAATCTGCCTAGTTAAGGTAAATGCCACCCCACGCATCACTGACCTCTGAAATCCTGTAATAGCTCATACCTGTATTTAAAAATTTATGTTAGGAAACTAGCTTTCTCAGGAATTGAGAAGGAATTATATAATGCATTTATACGCCACTTAAATCATACATTTATCACTTCTAGATATCCTCTTGTGAAAGTGTATTTAAATTAAGCAGTAAATGTAGTAACTTGCCCGTTCTTGATAACGTTTTTCAAAGTAAGCCATGTCATCAGCTTCTGATTGTTTTCCATGAGAAACTTGCCCTGTGGCACTTGCACTACCTGAAAAACAAAACATAGACAAAAAACAAACCCCCTTTTTTCATTAATGATACTTGCTATTTCATTAGTTATGTTTTGCATTTGGCAAAACCCACTTAAAATTGGGTTTTGTACTCACCTTTACAGGCGAGTACAAAACCCAGCATTTGGGACCAAAGAGAAATGTTTTTAGTCTAGGCTTGCACCTTTTATGAATTGTCTTAAAGGAGTTCAACAGTTATAGTAATTGCTAAATTGTTGTACTCAATAAGGGACATAAAATAAGTGTAAGTGATCCCTAATCCCATGTAGAAAAAACTTTCTGGAAGAAGGCAGTTTCACAGGTTTGTGCTGAATATGTACAGCCCATTCAGCTTCTAAGAGGAATAAAGAATTTTAGAAACTCATCCAATGAATACATGACAACATTAACGGGAAAGATAACAAACACTAAGAAAAAAATAATTTAAGGTAAAAAACACATCATGGGCAAAAATAGCAAGTATGAAGTTATTCTAAGCATTTGAAGTACATGAATGTTGTACTAACTTATCACATAGCAAGGCTTCAATAGTCATTTTAATGCTCTGAGCATCCTTTGATTCATTAATAAAATCAATTAATTTTATATTAAATTCTTTTTGTATAACAGTATTATTCTACTTATACATCACCTGCTATTTGTGGCATGGTTTGAGCAGAACTCGAAGGTCCCTGAAATGCTTTTAGAAATGGATGATGCATGCTAGTAATGGGGGCTTCTAAAAGTTCAGCAGAAGGAGCACCTGTTAGAAAATAAGTTGAATGAAAACAATAATTAACTCCAGGAGATAGAGTTCTAATACACATGATGGGGTCAAAACAAGGTTACAGATTCATATCTACAACTCTCAGTGCAGACCCCATAAACTAGAGTTAACAAAAGCGTTACAAGGATGGCTTCAAAAGGAGTGAAAAGCTTTCTTTCTTCAACTACTGCAGTAATGCTGTAGTTTCTAAACTTCAGACAAATCCAGGAATCCAGATCCGAATTTAAAAAATAGATAATGTGTATGTAGCAATAATAGATAAAACAGTATTTCAGGACAAAACGTGTGCGTTATTGAATGACACGAAATCACAGAGCAGAAAAAGTATCAAGACCAACTAATAAGTCTGTTAAAAAGTTCTACCTATTACCTCTTTTTTTTAAAATGCCGAACAGCTATTAACCTTTGAGTTTGGAAACAAAAATGCTGTAAATATGTAACCAAAAAATACAGTATTAGGCTAAAGGACTAACATAAATAGAAGGTGGAAATATTAGGTTACAGGAAGCATTAGAAGTTAGAGGTTCTTTCTATGAATATGATGCATTTCAACCAGAAGCAATTAGATTGAACACCAGAATTGCTGAAAAAGAGCTTTTTACCAGCTCGCTACAGGAAGCTGGACAACGTGATCCCTTAACACCTGAGGAGAGCTGGAAAGGAACAGCCTTTCTGCAGTCCGACTCCTATTGATCCCATTTTCCTTCGAAATTTGAAAATCTATTTTGATTTAGTACTTTTCAAAACTTAGGTGGAGAATTAAAATTTCATCTCAGGTCAGCTGCACGTACCTATTCCACTGTCATCGAGCCTCATGTAGCCTTCTGCTAGCGAGCTAAAACCAGTCAGTCCTCCCATAGCAGCGTAAGGAACATCCTGCCCCACGGGCTTTCCTTGGGCTAAGCGCTCCTCTTTCGTTTCCACGACTGTTTCGTGAGCGTATGCTGGCTGGCCACACGCACAGGTAAAGCAGCTATGAAAGCCTGAGCACTTGGAACCTAAGAAACAAATAGCTGAGTGAGATGGTGATGGAATTTAAGCATCTAGCTGTCTGAAAAGGACATATAAAAGAGAAAGGATGGCTCTTGGGATTAGATCATGAGGGCCATCCAATCGCACGATCTTACTGAGCCAAGTTTCAAGTACCTCTGAGGATGGAGATTCCACCTCTCTGAGCAGCCTGGACCAATGCTGGATCAGAAATTGCTTTTCTGATATCTAACTGTATTTCCTATGTTGCAACTTGTGTCCATTGTCATTAGCGACACCCTTCTCCAGCCACTTAGAACGAATAAAAGGAAAAGAAGTTCCAACACTGAGTAAAGCTGACCACCTGCCCACATTTTGGCAGCATTCCCTCCAAAGGTGTATGGCACGTGTCAATGTTGCATGGCTAAGAAACTTCACACCACAATTTATTACAGAAATCACAATTTAAATGTCTTTTAAAATTAGCAAAATTTTCTCAGTAGCAAATAGAGACTGTGGAAGCAACACAACGTGTTCTGTACGAGATAATCACTAGCCTGACTTTCAGGGGTTTTTTAAGCTTACACAGCCACAGGATGTAACTGAAATAGTTATACAAATGTCCTGGAACATTCAGAAACAGAGTAAAGTGACCTGTCTGCTCTAGCTACATCTAAAACTGTCATCAAAGCCCCTCTGGAGCAATGTGACCAATAAATTGAGGAAGAGATGTTGTAAACGTTTCATTATACAAATTACCCTGCTTCCAACTCAGAGTTCATTTTGTGGAGCACCAGGAAAGATTTCTTTTAAGTCTTGTGTAATATGTTGATCACATTCTTGAAAATGTTAAAGGCTTTTTCATATTATTTTGGGTACTCCTCAGTAACAGAACTCTGTGTTTGGACACAGAATACAGAACATGCAATATATACAGCACAACAAGCAGTTAAGTCTTTCTGTTATAACTTCTCTATCACGTTAGATTTATCAACACTGGACAAGACTAATACCATTACACTAAAACAGCACAAGTCCAAAAGAGAAGCAGTTCTTGGCACTTCACTGTGAAATCAGTGAAGCCCTCAGAAGTGTCTGGTATTTTTGAGAAACACTAAACAAAAGGCATTATATGTATTAATATTGAAAACACTATGTTCTATGGATTCAGTCTGAATTACCCAGCCGCACATTTAAGGTTTTCACGTTACTTAGTGCAAATTCTTGAAAGGCTGTCATATAGGTATTTTATGGTTTATTCTGTGGGATACGATTCTCAACCAGCAAAAGCTGTTTATATTTTTTTTTCTGTACAAAATAGAGATATTCTGAAAGAAATTTAATAACAGTACAGAACTTGAGCAAAAAAACCGCCTTCATCTTATGTAATTTGAGGTTTCAAACTTAAATATCTTTATGCTTTATTTATTTCCTGTGGTTAATAACTACTGCTGTTTCACTACATTAACCTCAAACAACTGTAGCAAAAAGCTTCCTCTTAATCTCTTCTCCAAGATCTTGCTGAAATTCCATTCCCATTTGCATTTCTGGACCTGCAATCCGTATGCTCATGAACTGCTTTGTTAGAATGTTAACAATAGTATTATTTGGGAACAGAGTATTACTTCCTGCTGAGTTGAGAAAAGATTTTAGAATTTATTAATGTTATAGTCAACTAGGCAACAGAGGAATGGAGATCAACACTTCTCTCTCTCAAACTACCAAGTTCAGGTAGAAAAGGCACGTGCATGAGGCTGGAAGTGACAAACTGCAAACAGGGTGTTTTCATACTGTCTATCTTCAGGCATCTGTCTCCACAAGCACCTATCTGAAGCATTCAGAGATTTAAACTCCTTCACAGGACCTGGGGAAACTAAGGATGTTGTTCTGAACCCTCCTGTGCAAAAGGTGCTGCCTTCCTTCCCGCTTCTCATCCTTCCTCAAGGATGAAAATACACCTCGGTGACAAGCGCAGCACATACCCAATACCCTGGGCAGACCCCTCACATGCTGTTCCTGTTGAGTTTCCTGGCAAAGAATGCTGCAAGCCCAGCAGCAACTTACAGGAGTTACAGGGAAACCCAGGTGCTGCACTGTGCTGGTCAGGGAAGTGTTTGCAGCGGCAGCGGATGGGCTGGGTGCCATTCAGGGGCACAAACTGGTAGGACTGGCACGGGCAGCGTTTCACTCTGCAAGGCACACAGATAGGGTGCTCTTTGGGAAGCACCTCATAGTCTGTTTTGTGTTGTTTATACCTGTAACAGGAAAAATAATAACTTCTATAACTTTGTTAGTGTTTATTAGGTAACTAACTGAAAGGCTTACAATTTACATGACAAGCTTGGTTTTGAATTAGTTTTAATTATATTGTTAATTTTCAATTAAATGCATAATATCAGGTGCTTTTACATCTATTCATTACATAAATATCACATATCTTTATGTTTCATTTTGAAAGCACTACTAGAATCAATCTGATCTACGTTAAATCATGCCTTACAGCTGAATTTATTGAGACTACAAAATCATTTTGGTCTCAAAAATATATCGACATTTACATTTACAAACAGTTCTTACTATTCAAATTCTAATTTTCTCAAGCCTTAAACCTTAAACAAACTTGCCTATGTGTTGCTGTAATGTGTCTGGGAATATTTCACCTTTTCTTGATTTTTAAAAATACTAAAGTGCAAAAGAAGGGAAGCTACCCACCGGTGAGTGCAAAAGCACAGTGTCTCTGGTCCCACAAGCTTACAGTCCATGCCAGTTGGGGATCTCCAGCTCACATACAACCTGTTCTGTAGCCGAGCTGGTAATACTTTTCTTTTGTACTCTTCGTATTCCTCAGGAGTAAAGAGCTTTCCTCCATCATCATCACCTACAATTCTGTATACATGGCATAAAAAAAGCCATAAGAAAATGAAGACAATAAAGTTGGCTTCTCCAGATTCTTTTTTCAAATAATATATAACAGTGTTTTTTCTGTAAGTGCAAAACAAATCTTGTATTTCATATTACTGTTCTAATAATGTAACAGAACTATTAGCTGATTTTTAGAGAATATTTTTTGAGTAATGCTCTTTTAAAAAATTTGCTCTGATGGACTGAAAACCAGTTCTAAGAGAGAAGGAAAAAATTAGTACAGCAAACTATTGAGGGTTCTTCCGGAAAAAAAAGCAATGAGCATCAAGGGTCATGTAACCAGCCACCTCCGCCTCAGACTTCTTGACTGACCTCTGATAAGTCACTTCACCCATCTACACCCAACTGAACTGCAAACTTGTATCAGGAGATTAATCTTAGTCTAGTCTGAGTATTCAACTGCAAGCAGGTAACCACACTGCCATCAAAGTAACAAACAGCACATCCAAGCTGTCTTCTGATTTGCAAGAAGGCTATGCCAGTTTCTGTAGCTGCAGTTGGTGGGAGCTGTACCCTCAGTTCAGACAAGCCCTTTTGTTAAAGCTATCACTATGTTCAAATTCAAGGGCACTGAATAGCTGGAAGCAGCATCCAAATTCTGCATTTATGGAAACAATTAATGACAATAAATAAAATATGTAAAATACAATTGAGACTTAACTGCAGCACTTACCTATGCTGAAAGTGATTTTATTAATATCTGTAAGTATTTCAATTATTCTGTATAGGATATGCTAAAACATACTGAACGAGTGATTCTTTGTCAGATATTCTGTGGATTTGTGCACTGCCAGCACCGTACAGCACCAGAATAATGTGCCAACACAACGCTATCATTTGCATGTCAACTCAGCCAACACCCACTGAATCACTGCACATCTTATGTAAGAAATACCACTGTGCCTTCCTCTGGTGTTTTACTCAAGATTTTCCTACACTGAATTAAGATCTCAGCACGATGACTGTGTTTATTTTTGTTCAGTCTTTTGAGAGGACCGCTGACAAGATTAGCGAAGACATGCAACAATATAAGGGATTTATACAATGCAAAACTTGGAACTCGTGATGCACCGAAGTCCTTGTATTCTGAAAGAGTAGTGCGGCTGGCAGATTATCAAATAATGGTTTGGATTGGACGGAACCTTGAAGACCACCTAATTCCAACGCGATGCCACTAGTAGACCAGATGGCCTTTCACTGCACATCGCACAGACACGCTGCCGGGCGGGCCTGGGTGCGAGGGACGATGCGCGACTTCACTGCTGACAGCCAAGGTTTGCAACGCGTCCTCACCAAGGCACGTCAGCCACGGCACCTCCGGCTGCGACAGTGAACTGCGGGCGGTGCGTGCGGCTCAAGGAAGCCTCCGCAGACCCCGAAGCATCCAATTCAGGAGGGCCGGAGGCGAGCATGCCTCCCGGAGGAATCCCGGGCCGCGGGCAGCCGGCGTGCGACACGGCTGCCACCGGCACCCTTGGGCAGGCTGGAAGCGCCCGGCCCCCGCCCCAGCGACCCCACCGCGCCGCCCCGGTNCCGCGCCGCCCCGGTGCCCTCACCGCCGGTACTCCGCGTACTCCTCCAGGGCCTGCGCATCCACCTGCAGCCGCTCCATGCCCGCTGGGCCGCCCGGGGCAGGGAGTTGGGAGCGGCCAGGGCCCCGGGAGCGCCGGGCGTCGCCCGCGCACGGAGAGCTGCAGGCGGGAGGCACCGGGAGGCACCNTGCGGGAGGTCTGTGCGGCGCCCGCGGGCACGGCCAGCCCCGAGCCGGGGTGTTGTCCCGGTCGCTCGTTACCGGGCGCGCAGCGGCAGGTCACACACCGGGGCGAGGGACTGCTTCGTTTTAATCTGGTTTGCGCAAAGCACGGAGCTAGGTGGTAACCCACAAAAGGCTAGATCATCAAAACTTTACATTATTTATACATTTTAACAAAGGCATTAGCATTCACTGACTACAAATTCCATAATTTTTCTATTAATTAGTATTCAACCCCCTATTTGCTAGTCATATCTCTCACTTGTCATGCTAATTAGTGCACAGGCATAGTTCTGCCCATTTGAGTCTGGGGTCTGTTTTGAGTAGGTGGTCGCGATTGCCCACAGATGGAATTACCTTTCCCCTAGTTACTGCTCAGTTCTGCTGGCTTCACTTGTGGTGGCTCTCATCCAGACAGACCATCCATCCATCTTGGGTTTGTCTTCTCTTTTCCTTAAAACAAAAAATTAGCCAAGCATAAAACGTTCACAATGCAATTGCTCAATCACAACTGTCCAGCTATGGCTACTGATTAACAACTAAAAAAATTGCAAAGTTTTATTCAAATCTTGAGGGGCTCGATATCAAGGACAGGACACATGTGGTGAGCACACACTCCCCAGGAAGGCAGTCACCCCCTGTGCCCCTTGGGATGGACACGCTCCCTGAGCAGCAGTGCCAGGGCATGGTCACACACACAGCCGCAAGTGCGGTGCCTCAGAAGGACACCCACAGCCACGGGCGCCACCAGCCACACAGCACAGCACAGCACAGCACCCAAGCCCTCCCAGCGCCTGCCTTGCACCCACCCTCTGCTGCTGCTACTATTTGGACCACACATTTCTGGTGGGTAAGTGAGGGGTATTTTTGGTTGGTCACTGATCCCTCATTCTTTACAAAATAAAATACATGTTCCACTAGAAAACAGATGTTTTGTTCATAGTTCAAGACTACAGGAGGCCAACTTTGGGAAACATTCCTAACCAAAGATGGTTCTTAGACTGGCAACCTGCAAGTCCCCATTCCTCTCCACGTGCCACAATTGTCACCTCACTGCAGCAACTCCTCCAATGTGTTTTTAGTGAATCCGCCACAGGCTGCTATTTCTGATACTGCATTATCTGTATAAATTGACTGCTTCCCCTTGATACAAACAGACTGGCCACAAAGTGACCAAATATTTGAAGAAAAAACACAGTACATTTTCCTTATCTGAGCTTTTCTAAATTGGTATTTAAATTGTGCTCTGCCTGCTAGCACAATCTACTAGCCTTCAGACTGTCAAATTGAGATCCATGAAGAAAGGCTTTTTCCAGACAGTGATATTTTCCCCCCATAAAAAAGTAGATACAGCAATTCAGGGAAATCTTCACATTGTTTTGAACTGGGCAAGCCACCAGCAATGCAGCAGAAGGTGAAGAGGAACATCACAAGGACCACGGCAATGTTTTGCCAAAACATCTCCCAGAGAGAGATGAAACAACAGGGACACTCTCAGGTTCCCAGCAGTATTCAAATAAGGTGATAGGGCATATGGTCTGGGCATTTGTCCTGTGGCTATGCCACTTGTATAAGAAATTTCAGCAGAGCAGACAGCACTGCAACACAACACACACATTCTGTCACACTGAGATCTGAACATGAACAGGTCACCCTCAAAGGCAGGAAAGATACGGGAGCAAGTCTCCACTGCAGTCAATTCATCCTCAAGCAAACCAGTGGAAGAAAATAAAATCACACAAAAAAAGTCGAAATCGTCAGGGGAAAATCAGGGAAAATTCCTCCTGTGACCAAAACTTTGAAAAAGAAACAGATGGCATAAAGGGGACCTTGAAAGCAGACCAGAAGCTCTGCAGACAGGGAGTTTGAACATACTGAGGAGCACACTGCTGCACAGGAGCTGCACAAAACTGAAGATCTCTGAGATACCTTATCTGTATGCACATTTTGCTGGTGCCAGAGATCTCAGCACTGCCAATAAAGGGGGAGGTGTGTGGCAGGGAAGTGCTCTGGCAAGCCTGGTTCACACTGAATGAGCAGAGCTCCTGTGTCATAGGTTGATGTGCCTCATCTGTGCGAGATCTTTGCTAAAAACAGTCCTCTGAAATACAGTTTGGGTTTAGAGAGAAGAGCCAGGTTTCTTAATAAGGCAGCTTGCAGTGAGGGGTACAAGTGTTAGTCTATACAGCACTCGTGTCAGTGTTTATGCATGAACAGCCAGTGAAAACTTATTGAGAGTAGGAAATCAAGTCAATTTTGTGAGGCATCTGTCCTATGAACCACCACCTCCCATTGAAAAAGCTGAGGATTTTTTTCACGGATTAGGTCACAGGAAGTGTTTTGCAATATATAGAGTGTTCAGTTTATTAGCACCCAGTGCAAATAAGACTCCTCCAAGATCTGCTTGGATCTAAATCAGGATCCGTAGACTTACTTGGGAACAGATATAAAAGGTGAACCACTTCGTAACTCAGAAATGGAGTTCTTAGTTAATAAAACTATCTCAAACACTCTCTTTTTACTGTCATAGCATGAGTATTGGAATACATTCTGAATTTAGAAAACCCATTCCTGTCTCTCATCCCTACCAAGAAAGTGTTAACAGACATCCAAAATAAAATTCATTAAAGACTGCTCAAGACAGATTTTTTTTCTTTATTGTAAACTATCAAATAATTTTGAATAGGAGGGAAGAAAAAAAAAGAAGGCTTTCTGCTACCATGAAGAAGCCATGACACAAGGTAAGTAAAAGGAACAGGAATCCAGATGGCATGTTTTACCTCCTATAGCAGTGATATAGCATATGGATACTGCTGGCCCAAGATCCCTGAACACATCAAAGTGGGTTGAACATATGGACACATACTTACAGTACAGCTCTGTGAGACCTAAGGTGCTGCCTACACATCAAAGGCAACAGCTTAATGCTTCATAGGGTGTTGACAGTCTCTCTCAACACCCTCTGTTAACAATAAAATGTGTGACCCTTTAAATTTTTTAAAACCCTTACAAGTTTGACAAGTGCTTAAAATTATTCTCATGAAACATCTATAAATTGAAGATAGCCACTCCACTAATGCAAAAATAATTAATTTAGGAAAAACCTGTTTTAATATTTTAGACCTCAAGTCATCATTTTGAAGTAGTAGTCAGTCATTCTATTTATGTGGATCTGGTCAATGATTATCTGATTAGCTCTTCTGAAAACAAGAAGAATTTAAGTGCATTAAGAAAAACAGAAACTGTTTCGTCAAATTGTTTCCTCCCTCCACGTGTTATCAATATCCCAATATACTAAAAAGCAAATGCAAGCAGTACTCACTTTCATAAACTTCTAACCAGGACTATACACTATGCTACAATAAAAATTAGTTTGTGTATTATTAAACCTAGTTTACAGTACTTAAAAATATCAATATGTTTCTCTTCAGTTTTGCTATCAGAAAAACAGAACCCTATTAGACACCAACTGACAGAGAAAGTTGATAAATGCCACAGGGAATATGGAATCTTGTGCACAAGAAAAGATCAATTAACAACGAAAGGTTTTTGCTGGAGGTACTGACAAACATAGTTAGGAAACTTGTAGTAACAAGATCACTTAGAGATAATTCAGCAGCATGTGATGCCACTGGTGCTTGAGATGTGATTCCACAAATGTATGCAACGGGAATTCTTTTTAACTTGGGTTTCATTTTAATAACCTAAAGGATATTTTCAAATGCCTATGTGCATCATTCTTAACAGAGATTAAAGAAATATCCATTCAAGTACTGGTCTTTTCCACATGAAAGACAGCAAAAGTCCAATTCACTTTTTTGGCTGCTAAAAGGGGAAGTCTCCCATTTCACTCTTGCCTTTGAAGGTGGCATGCTATCAGGTACATTAAATTGAACCCCAAAGATAGCAGGCTCTTTGTTTTGTAAAGTACAAAACCATGAAAGAGCACAATCATTAGGTAAAGAGGGTCATATTTGGAATGTTAAATGTGTTAATTGACAATCTGTATCACCTTTAAAAATACCACACCAATTTTATATTAAGAATGTTTTAGACATTCAGCTCATTCAATTAGTCAGCATATTTTTAGGAATTAAAGGTTTTCAAGAAAATACAATAAACTGGGATCTTAAATTTTATGCCATCATTTTTCTAAATAAACCTCTTGATAGAGGTTCCAAAATGAACTCTGCTTCTGCATTCCCACAAAGAAAGGCTGTGACAGCAGCAAATACCCCCAGAACACGTACCTGCACAGGAGGTGCTTGGTTGCTAAAGCAACTTACACACATCACAAACATGCTGTGGCTTGGAAACCTCTGCATAAGCAAAAACTTTTAATTAGAATTCAGATCTATCTAGTCAGCCTCTTTAAATGATTGTGTTACTGAAAAACAAGGATTTAGCAGTTACTTGGAAAAACAGACAACTGTGCAATATGTGATGCATAATACTGGATGCCAAGGATACTGATGTTTCACCACACTAAACATAAGAACCTGTATATCCTTGTGCCCTGTTTCTGTATCTTTAAAATTATTTCATTTAAAACAGATCAGAAAACTTTTGTGATCCTAGCAGTGTATAGGCAGATTGTTAAGAGCTGTCTCAGTGTGTTTCAGAGTCTGTCCATCCATTCATCCCAAAAGTTCTTCAACGTGGAACCACTCAGCATTTTTTCTTCTTCTTCACACACAATTGTGAGACAATGCTTGGATATCTTCATCACGTTCCGGTTACCATGCAGAGATTCAAAATTATTTATTTAGATGAGAAAAGCAACAGAAAGAACAAGAGAATAAAGAACATTTCCCCAAGATTTTTGCCTGCCAGATCGTAGAATGCGAGGGCCGTATTGACACCAGTGCTGTTTCTGTCTATTTGGACAGCAATCAATACATACTCTTCTCTTTCAATTTTTCTTCATTAGAACTTTTGTTTGCAACTGGGTCTTGAACATTTTTTTGCTACCTACATTAAGCAATCACTCGGGAGCACAGAAGTACTGCCAACTACCTAGTGAAATCAGCTGATAAACACTCATGAAGCAAATTATAGCTGGGAAAATTCAAGTTTCCTAATTTACCAAAAGATTTCAAGAACAAAACCAAAACACTCCCCCATCCCCCAAATCAGCAGTTCTTTATATAAGAGAGGTCTCCTGCCTTCCAAAGGGCACAAGAAGAAAGAAAAGGAAATAATACCCCAAACCCCATCCAGCCAAAGAACCAACCAAGTATAAGGAGATTCCATATACAAAAAACTTGAATGAGGTCACATTGGGGGGCTTTGTGATGTCATCTGAAATGGGAAATACACAAGTACATCATAAAAACTGCAGCACAGCAGAAACACCACTTAAATATTCCTCAGAAAGAAAAAATACGCTTGGCAACACAACCAAATGCTGCAATACTGGTCCAAGCATTTTGGACCTGAGGTAAGTTGTAGGCTTTTTCTTGCTTCTTCTTCACAAGCCCTTGGGTTCTTTACACAACCTCCTGCCATTGTAGGGCTGCCACACCTCTCACACATCCTATGTAGGAGGCTGCAGGCTAGAACATGCAGATATTTTCTTACTACAGTTGTTAATAGGAAAGTCAGCTGAGACCCTCCCTTTATCCCTTCCTTACCCTTTTTTACCTTAGTCTGCACACCTAAAGTTTCGTTTTGCCACTCTGAAAAGTGTTGTCATCTCAGCAAAAAGGATGAAGGTCAGCTTTCACCCTCTGCACTGCTGGAGCACAGTTCTTTCAACTATTTTCATGAATGGAACTTTTATGCCATAAGTGAGGTAGTTTGCAGTTTTCTCTATATAACTATATATAACATTTTGTCAAGTACAAACTAATTCCAGTGAGCCACTGGGCTACCAAAACATAAGAAAAAAAGCAACTTTTTGCTAGTGGCCCTAGGAATCACCATGACTGCATGTATCAGTCTCCAAATCCCCTATATAAAATAACCTGCTTGTGCCCACAGTGACAGACTCAACTTGCGAGTCTTGTAATGCTTGCTCAATACTCCTCAATAACTCTGAGGTTTCACATACTCTCACAAGAAAAAAAGGTTACTTTTGTATATACACACAAGAACTGTGTGTTTATAGCACAAAGGTTTTGGTTTGTAACAATCAAGTATCTAGGAAATAAACCAGATGGATATAAAAATCAATCAATCAATCAATCAATCTATCTATCTATCTATCTATCTATCTATCTATCTATCTACCTATCTTCATGTTGTCAACCTGCAGGATCAAAAGAAGTTCTGCATGTATCTTCTTCACTCTTAGTTTAAACAGTGAAGTCTTCGCCATTAAAGATCTAAATCAGTTCTTTTATTTTCATTTCAAATAGAGCACATGTAGCAAGAATGACAAGACCATTTAATTACAAAAAAAACCCCACCTGCCAAAAAAAAAGAAACCAACCAAAGAAACTGCAAAAATCCAAACAGGAACATTTACAAGTACAATTAAAAATTTATTTTTCTCTGCCTGCATTGAAGTGAGTACATGTTTACACACAATGTGACAAAAAAAAAAAATCATCTGGATACTAACTAACTACTAACTAAGATTGCAATTGTATTTTCCTTTACAACCATCGAGAATATCAGCAGGGAAACAGAAGAAAGGAAAAAAACACATAACTTTGCCTGGTATATCATCCAGCGCCTCCAGTTTTACTCATCCCCAAAACCTCACTTCATAGGACACTTTTGGCAAAAGCCCCTGAACATTCTGTCCCCTCCAAACATTCAGTACAATTTAAAAAACAGGTTCAGTGCACTTTAATATGATTTCAGTAACATTTGAGATACAGTGCACCCACACTGCATGCAATTCACTTTGCTGTAAGGCTGACTTAGACATAAGGCAAACATTACCTTAGCTCTCAAATATTCCATGATAAGACACCCTTAGTACATATACCTCTGTTAAATGCAGAGATGCCTTGATACCCTTCATTGCTTTTCTTTCTGATCTAGAACGCAATTCAGGGAGATGGTGTGCTATACTCAACACAAACTGCAAGGCATTAAAATGTTAAAAACAAACAGCAATGAATAAAAATAAACTGTATTCACATATCCAAAACTTATTTCTATCACTTAAATAATTTTATCTGCAATTACAAAATACATACACTTAAATATCTTTTTAAGAAATAATCATCTAGAATATCACAGATGATGATTTGCTTTTGATAATCTAACTGCCCTATCTCTGGCGTAAAGATAAACCTGGACAGTGTTACTACCTAGAATGTTTTCCTATTACAATAAATTTTCTTAAATATACAGTAAATTCTCTTTAACTATTCTGACAGATAGTGCAAATAAAGACATTCTTTGGGTCACAATTTTAAAATATTACCACCAATGCTATTCTCAATATAATATCGTTTTAGTAAATAAGTAACAAAATATTTTAAGTGTACACATTTTCTAACATCTGTTTAGCAACACATTTTCCTCAGCTACCTCAGCTTAATGCGGATCACAAAAAATGAATAAGCTACAATACTGCTCACCTATCCAAAAGATATGTTATATTCATACTTAAATAAATATATTTAGAAACCTATCTGTAAGTTTCTCATTGCTTTCCATGTATCGTTATTGTCCAATGGCCTACTACATCAAATCAATGATACCAAAATATCTTTAGAGACAACAAGGATCACTTCATAAGCACTGCTCTAAGGCAATGAAATAATGCTTCGAGAACCTAAGCACATGTTAGGCCTACATAGATCCAAGCACATCGTTGAATACAATAGTTTACGCTTGTTTTAGAATCAACTACTGCTTTGCCCTAGGCAGAGATAAAAAGCTTATCTTAAATATTATCTATCAATGACGTAGCAACACAAAGCAGCCTTGTTTGCTATCTAATGTTGCTGGCTGGCTTTACACGTTTATTTGAAGTCACTGGCACCTGATGGTTAGTTCCATTAGTGGTATTTGTCGCTGAGCCATTCACAACGATGTAATCAACCTTGTTTTCCAATTTCACGAGGCGTTGTAAGATGTCATCCAGAAGAACAGCAATTGTTCTCTTAAGATCAGCTGAAGATAACGGAAAAACCAAATCACAGCCTGTTATTTACTCTGTGTGGAAAAGAACTGCCATTTCAACATATTCACATCTTAAGACTTGCTATCCTCTCTACCACACTTTTTGGAAAGGAGTGCAGATTGGTATACAAGTACAGAATTAAACAGCTGCTTGATTTTTCTTTAATACCATTTCTTTGCTATTTCAGGGAAGGGAGATACCACCATAATAGGGAACTGTGAAGGCAGCCAATCAAATATTAGAGTATAAGAATAAAAACACTAGTTGGAGCATTAGAAGCGACTAGTCAAAGGTATTATTTCAAATTTCATCCAGACAACAGGACTGGAATACTCAGCTATGTCATCTTTTAACCTTGGGTGCAAGAGAATATATCTAAATACTTTCCAGCATAAAGAAGGTAGTTAATAGCTTTCCCCTAAATGACACAGTTAGCCCATAGAAAAGCTGCTATTAGAAGGTCTCTCATCGCTTCTTACATAAGCTACAAAGCAAGAGCAAAAAAATCTATTTACATATTTATTGACTGAAAAATAAGAGAAAAGGTGGAAAAAAAATATCATGTTCTGGAACACAAAACCAGTAACGTCTTTCAACAAAAGCTAGTCATGCTGTTGCCAATCACCATCTTCTTTCAGATTTGAAAAAAATCAACAAACTTAGCAGGTTTTACAAGGTGTCAAGATTCTCGTTACACATGAAGACATCTACAAACTCTGTCTCTACCTCCTGCCCTCTAATTAGTTCTTAACTAAGCAGAAAGATGGGGGAGAAAGATCAGAGGCATCAAAGTGAAAAAATAGGAGTAAAACAGATAAAATTAAAAATTAGTAGTAAATTAAGTTTAAAAAAAAGAAGTCTCAGGTCGGCCCCTCCCTCTAAAATTAACTAGTTCTTGTTTAGTAATGTTAACTTTAAAATAAAAAATAAATTGCTTATCAACTCAAGCCAGAGCAGGGTCTACTGCCAATAACAGAGGATGGGTCATGTACTCTGCAGTATCATTCTGTGCTCAACAATCTGAGGGAAGGAATGGTCAAGTTTTAATTCTGATGATCAGCATGTAGATCAAGAGACGACTTAATTTTTTACTGAACTTCAGACAAAACTTCAGAAGACAAGTCTCATTTGGAAATACACTGTAAGACTTAGAGAGTCTTATAGACTTAGAGAAGAGAAAGCTGCAGTACACAAGGATTTTTCGGGGGGGGGGAGGTCATGACAGAAAAACTTAATCACACAGTAAAGAAATTAAGTCCTTGATGACAAAACAAAAGGTGGAAAAAGAAAACAGGGAAGAAAAGAGAAGGCAGTCTCGTACTGTCATCAAATTTAATTTTAAGAATGAAAGGATTAAAGGTTTAAACACTTTTTACTGTCTTACTCCTCTTGGGGTGCTCCTGCACATCTTGTCATTACAGACTTGCTTCCTTCTTCCTAAGCAGCAGCAAAAAGTCTTCAGATACATTTTTGCTGCTTGCACTCTTACCAAATGTCTATAAAGGGCATCCTACAACAGGCAGAGCCATTTAAGGAAATCTTAAGAAGGGGATTGAAGTATATTACTATACATCTTTTGAGACATTATTTTTTAAAATAAACATTTTTAGTTATCTTCTCAATATTTCAAAAGATAGTGAATACTGGCCACCTGTTTATCAAGTTAGGTACGTATTCACAAGACAGGCAAATCAGACAGAGAGATATGATGCAGCAAGTATTAAAGCTCGCAAGACAAGGGACCTTATCTGTTATGGCTACTTCTAAAACAAGGGGAGATTCTGCTAAATTCGTAATTGCCTTGCAGTCTCCAGACTGCAAACTCAACTAGTATGTTGCTTTTTCACTGCATTTTTAAGAAGAAGAAAATTCAAGAAATAAAAGCAGGAAGTTAGCAATGAGGTACTAGAAGAACCTGGAATGTTGAAGTGACTTAATATAAAACTTCGTCCCTGTATCAAGCACGTGCTTATTCCTCAGTAGCTGAAGATTCAGAAAAAGCTTAATGTAACTGTTACTTCTGTAAGCAACTGCATTCATGTACCTGGAGAGACCTAAAAAAAATTCCTGGAAAGCAAAAATTTCATGTCTGAATCTTGATTTTGCAACTCATCTTAATCTTCAACTTCATTGAATAAACTAAAATCAAACCAGTTAATACAGAGAGGTTTTTTCTACTGAAGAGCAGCATATACTACTTCAAAAAAAAAGAAAATTTATAACTTTACAGTTTTCAGAAAAAGAATATATTCAAGTAACTAGTATGGCTTTTTTCCTCTTACCATATCCTGCCATAGAAGCTCCACCACCACCATTCATTAGGTTTTTATTTTCTTCTGCCAGTGCTTTGACATATCTTTTACTGAGATCTAGTATCTGTCCACGCAACTCAGCACTGCTTTGGCGTCTTGGATACTGAAAAGTGTAGCGTAGCAACATCAAACCCCAAATGATTCCAAAGACTAGTAAAAACATACTCAGTTTCTGGGACATATTTTTTCTTGAAAACGTTAGAAACATTTCTGATGAAGGCCACAGGCGTGTCCTAATTTCAAAGAAAGTAACTGATTTTGGCTTTGCCAAATTATATTACATAATAAACAAAAATAATATTTCTATGAAGTGAAAAATCTTCTGGCTGGATCATCTTGAATATATCTTCTCATGTTTTAGCTGGTCTTGATTCCTGAAATTTGTAAAGTACCACTTGGTTATTTCAAAACTGCTACAGTTGTTGAGATCAAGAACAAATATCAGTTCCCAAATGCAATATTATTGCATCGTCTAGCAAACAATTGTGGGGTTTTTATCTGCTTAGAGGTTCAGTTACATTTCCATCTCACCCTGTTATTTACAGGGTTTCCTCCTACTACTTTTACTGACTTCTTATTTTCCAAAAATTGAAACTTCTGTGCTTCCACAAATCACCTTAAGTATTTTAAATACTGGAATTTAAATTGACATTAAACCCAAATGCATTTCAAAGAAAATGCAGTATCTAAAAGAGACCTGTAAAACATCTCTATACAACATTGTGATGAGTTATACATATACATCTACACACAAGATCTTGTGAAATGATTCACTTGATTCTTATTCTTCACTTCGAAGCACAGGGCAAGTATGAACAGACAACATGGGGAATGATGCTTCTTGATTGGTTAGATGGTTCAAAGTTTCCTGTCGTGGCTTTCTACACCATCAAGATTTATTTGTTTTGGTGTCTTACTACCGAATAAAGAGATAAAACCAAAATAAATCGACACATTGCACCTACCTTCAGCATTTTACTACAACTTCAAAACATGTCTTACCATAGTACCCAATTCTGATCCTTCAATAGATTAAGGCTTCAGGAGGAAAGCAGTGGTAGGAAAGCTCAGCAGTTAAACAACAAATGTTCAGACAGCTTGAAGCAGTTTGAGCCACACATCTTCAAAGATCTCTGTACCGGGGAAAAAAAAAGATTTAAACAAAAAGTGAAGAGACCTTCATTTTCTTGTGGAGTAGCTGCAGTTGAAGGCTTCAAGGAACATGCTTTTAAAACAGCAATACATTTTTAAACCTAACTGGAAGCAATTGTTAGGGAAGAACATAGAATTCATTTCCATTTTATTATGAATGCAGGCATTTGAATGCCCAGTAACTGACTTCAACATACTTTTAAAAGAAAGCTTGGTAAGAATCTCACTCAGCATTTCCTTCTTCTTACGTTATAAGACAGTGACAACAGACATTCCAGATTCATCATATTATGTACATGCACATATATTTACATATGCATCATTCTCTTACTAATCTTTACCCCTCAAACATATCCCACATTTTCAGGCTCTTTCCATGTGTATGTATAACTTGTATTTCTCATTTTTCACCCATCTCTGAAACTACTCCAATTATTCAATACTTTCTCAAAAGAGAATTTCTATTATTTAATGTAGTCCAGATAAAGCTACTCATTTTACACAATAATTACACTTTTCCTCATTATTCCCAGTTCTTCCCCATATATTACCCAACACAAGCACTTTTTAGACTGAAATTACGCATCTAATAGAGCTCATCACCAGAATTTCCATACTGGAACTTACGCCTCGGTTTGTATCAGAATATTGACACCGAGTTTCTCATGCTGCTGAGCTCTCATCTGAACCTAACTCTGCCTCCATGGCACTTTTCATCCCCTCCACTGACCAGTTCCATCGGCCTTATGCCAACACCCCACTGTCTCCTGCCAACACAAGCGTCGCTGCCAGCAGGGCGCCGCGCCCTGCTTGTCGCTTACCCTTCACCTTCACTCTTCAGATAATCCTCTCAACAGGCCAGCCAGTGTGCCTCATTCAAGTGGCAAATTTTTGAAGTGCTCTAAAATCAACACGCGTATCTAAATTATTCTGAAAATTACTAACCCAAGGCAGGGGCGACATTAGGACTTGGACACCAAAGTTGCTGTAAAGTAACAACCTGTGTGTAAAATGCCCTATGCTAGCCACTGCCAGTACATAAACTCTTACTGCTAGGTGCACTAATGCAAGTGGCAATCCCAAGTCACTGAATGAGGAACAGCTCACTTCACCCTCCACTGGGGGGTATGACCATGCACAGGGACAGACAGCCAACACACAGTAATTTGAACTCCCACTGTAAATGCAGTGGGATGCACGTCGCTCAAGGAACGTGCTTATCCCCCCCAAAACTGCTTTAAGATACAAATTTGTCTAAAGTACATAAAATAAGAGAGAAAACAATAAAAACTTACATTCCACAGCATGAATATTTGTAATTGTGTGGTTTAAGATTTCCTGAAACATACATGCACTAACCTAAACTTCTTTTCCCTAGCTTATTCCCAAATCCATGGCTCTGCACTCAGACTTTAAAGCATAAACTGAATCCACATCATTATGTATCTACATAATCTCTGAAGAGCATCAAATATGATGGAAAACATTATGAGGTCCAGGAATAGAGTATTCATGTGATGGCTCAGAAGACCAAATTGTATCTCTGAAGGAGAGCCTGTAAGTTTCAACGCCCATTCCCAAAAGTCTATACTTCTTCTATTAATCAAAATAATAATTAAAAAAAAAAAAAGACTGAAAAGAACAGATAGCTCTTGCAAAACTTAAATGTAGTTCAGCTCTCCACAGATCTCCAGCCATATCTCATCCTGAAGCATTCAGACAATATCACGACAGTCCTTTGGAGTAGAAATAACTCTGCCATCACACTGTAAATAAGACCACAAGCCAGGATAAGAGGTCTAGCCAAGAGGAACAGATTGCATAAACTCCTGCCAAGCAGCAGCAGGAATTGCAGACTGGGCCATAGCCATGTGTATCTGATTCACAGTGCACACACTGACTACCGAAACAAATGGAAACCAAGGACTTTACCTGCTGGGAATTGCATAACACCCAAATACTGACACTAGGCAAAGGAACTGGGAGCAAGGTGTACCAAAATGATGGGAACTATTTGTACTTGTCACTTTTCCTACAAAATTTTAAAGGCCATATCCCCTTAATGAATTCTAGTGTAATCTCAAAGTTCTGGAGATTTGGTCTCCTCTTTCCCCCTGAAGCATGCACTTCTAGTGACCCATAACACACTCCCTGCAAGACCCTTCCAAGATTACACAGTGGGAGGGGCGGAGAAGGGGGTGGGGGAGGAGAGCAAGCTTATACCCACATGATTTGGAAGTAGGAAAAAGAGAGTATGGGAGCAGCAGGATCACGTATTAGGAAGAAAATAGCACAGTAAGATGGATGAATTGGAGTATTCTTGTACCTCTTGTTGCCCTGAAGTGTTAGCAGTGCTCTATGAGAACATTATAGTTTCAACAAAACTTGGACTCAGAACGGACTTTTGTTTTCAGTAATTCGGAGGTAGTATCCCACAAGATAACAGCACACATATAAGAAGGAACATTGCTTCTTCTGATCTTTATTCCCCTCATTCTCTCAAAGCACAGAATATGCTGGGTTGGAAATCCTCCCTGAGCAGAAAAAAAGGAAGCTGAGACTTCCTTCTTCACACTAATATATCCTGGAGAGAAATGCTGGCATATCACTCTCCCAACCACAACTGAGGGGCTTCTGTGGCAAAGGCAGTCAAAGCACTGCAGAGAGCAACAGGAAAAAAAGGTGCATCAGATCTACACCTTGTTGGAATTCCTACCATCCCTAATCACAGAGACTGAGACAAAAGGAAGACAACCATGAAGATGAAGCAGTACGACCAGAACAAAATTTGAAAATCTGAGGAGGGAAAGAAAAGAAACAAAACCCGAAACCAGCAAACCCAAAATAAAATATTCAACAAAACAAACCCAAATCAAACAAAACCCGAGTAGACTGCAGGCAAAATGGCAATCCAAGATTCCATGAATGTGTTGATTTGGCATGGCCTGGTTTGTTGGTAGCAGGGGAAGGCCACAGAAGTAGCTTCTGTGAGAAGCTACTAGAAGCTTCCACCATGTCCAGCAGAGCCAATCCTGATGGCTCTGAAGATGGACCTGCTGCTGGCCCAATTAGAGAGATTGGTAAAGCCTCTGTGATGACATATTTAAGAAGAAAATCAAAACAGCACACAGGAAGTTTTTTCCAGAGGTGGCAAGGCGCTGCCGCCAAGGCGTACCAGTGCAGCCCATGGCAATGCACAACGCCGCCATCATTTCAGCAGCCCATGGCAAGCCTGGCTGCCCCTCGCCAACCGTGCCACGGGCGGAAGGGCAGCGGTGGCAGCTTCTTCTTCCCAGTGCCCTGCATGAAGAGAGGCGTTAAACAGCGCCAGCACCACGGCGGCCACCACTGCCTGCACGGTGCCAGTGGGGCCGCCTGGCTGGCAGCGGAAACATGGCGAGCGACTCCTCGACGTGGGACCTAAGCAAAATCAACCTCTTGGCGCTGCGGGATCCTGAAAGAATCTTTGAATTGGTGGAACTTGTTGGCAATGGTACGTACAGGTCGCAGTTTTTCTTCTAGTCAGAGAAGAGAAGGAGGCGAGAACATGTGAGGGAAACAACATGGTGGCACCAAGGTCAGTGGAAAAAGAGGGAGAGAAGGTGCTCCAGGTGTTGGAGCCCAGATTCCTCTGCAGGCCGTGGTGAGGACCATGGTGAAGCAGGCTGTCCCCCTGCAGACCATGGGGATCCATGGGGGATGCAGAGATCCACTCACAGCCCATGGGAAAAGTGCTCACGCTGGAGGAGGTGAATACCAGAGAAAGCTGTGATCCAGTGGGAGACCTGAAGGAAGAGAAAGGGCTCCTGCTTCCAGACCTAGAGAGAGGGCCCTTGCTTCCAGAGACAGAGGGCCCTTGCTTCCAAACTAGAGCGATCTATCCTTAGGGGACTGCACGCCGTGCATGAGTGATCCACACCGCAGCAGTTTTGGGAAGACTGTTTGCCCAGGGGAGGGACTCACACTGCAGAAGTTTTTGGCAGGACTGCTGCTCATGAGATTAGAGCCACACTAATGGAGAACTGTCTCCCGGGGGAGGGACTCACAGCGTAGCAGAAGAAAGACTCCTCTCCCTGAGCAAAAAGAAAAAGATCTTGAATGACAAACTGACCAAAACTCCCAAACCCTGTCTCCCTGCACTGTCGGTGGGAAGAAGAGAGGGGTCGGGGGGAAAAAAGGTGTTTAAAAGGCTTATTTTACTTCTCATTATCCTCCTCTGACTCTGTTAATAATAAATTTACTTTATACCTTTAGATTTGAACCTGTTTTACCCTTATAGTGTTTTCTCCCAGTCCTCATCCAATTCATGAGCCCTTCACTCTCCTTTGCCCAGCTGAAAGCAAGAGAGGGTGAGCACACAGCTTTCGTGGGTGCCTGGCATTTGGCCAGCGTCAAACCACGACAATGAACAAAAGAGTATCTTCCAGATAATCCTTTCAATAAGCAGCCTAAAGTGACTGATTCAAGTGCCAGATTCAGCATGTATATTTCAATTATTCTGAAAAATACAAGCCCAAGCCAGGAGCAACACTAGAACTTGGAGCTACAACCAATTCCTGAACGAGGATCTACGTTTGCCTTTCACAGACATTAAAAAGAGCTTGGTTTTCTTCACTGTTGCCACTGCTGATTGTCTAAGAAAAATACTGCCAAAACCTACCAATGTGGATACAACTTTGCCCAGTGGTAGCACAACACTGACATACACTTGGCAACAAAAACAATTAACTAAGGCACTCATCCACTCCAAAATAAAATCATGTCTCTATCCTGTGACCTGTATTTCAAAATCAGTCATATATAAATTATATTATTGACTGAACGAAACAAAAGGAGCAAAGGTAAAAAGACACAGAACATGCATTATATGTTCCATAATAAAGTAGCATTCTAGTAGCTCTGATACTACTTAACTAAACAGTAGCATCAGACTTCAGTTTGAATACTGACCCTCTCCACGGAAACCAGCCCATACTTACAAAACAGCCTTCTTGAATTTTGTTGCAAAGTCTTCCTCAGATTTTGCTTTACTCATTCCCAGGAAAACCAAGAGCTTATATTAACATATAACACAAAAATGAAACGGTCTACAACGCAAAGGAATGCCTCACACGTCCCCTGAAACAACCTCAGGTTATCAAGAAAACAAGGCATACCTAAATCCTTGAAAGCTCATTGTACCTTACAGCACTGCCACTTCCGCCAGTCAATCGGCTGATGTAAGACTGGCACATACTCATCATCATTTTTCTAGCCTACCCAAGAGATGCCAGCCCTCCCAAACCACTAGAAATGGTTATAGGGCAAATTTAAACCTGTCCTGCAGAGATGATTGGTGTACCTTCTTGCTACAGTGCTGCCAGCTCAGTACTGCGTACCCACCCGGGCTGGGGAGAGGCTNTCACACTCACAGTTACACCCCTGTGAGTGGGCGGGGGAAGATACAGAACACCCAATGGTGCAGGAACGCGGGGTTTGAATTTGGCGGGCTGGGGGTACAGAGCCAATGGAGAGCATCGTGGGAGGGGAGAAACACACGGGGGGAGGGGAGGAGATGGCCGTGCCCAGTTTGTGGGGAGCACATCGCAACACCTTCTAGTTTTGAAAAATGTACAGGACAGATGACAATAATTATTTGTAAGAGAGAGAGAAAGCAGCAGGTCCATCAGGTATTTTTGGTAGTTATTAATAAGCAGTTTGCAGATGCAAAGAATACAGGAAACCAGAGCCTGAGAGAATCCCATTTGATTCAAAGATCAAAAATAATTTTAAGGATAAAACCAAGAAAAATGCAGTGAAAAAAATATTGTCAACATACAGTCCAATAAAGTCACCTCTTTGGTCATGTATTTTGAAAGACAGAATCTCAAATGCTAAGGCAGTAGTTCCTCAGTGATACTCTAGGGACCTAGACAGGTCTCTAATGAACTAATATATTAAGAAAATAGGCTTGATAAGTGGGAATTTTACTCAATCTACGACTACCACAATATTTATCTGTTCCTCACTCTCAATTTATGATCAAAAAGAACATGACACTGTGAACCCAAGAGCAGGTCTGGCTTTGCAACTGGTTATTATTATTAACTGCATAAACAGAAGAAGTGATTTATCAAGACAGAGATTTTTTTAAAAAGCCATATACAGTCATAGAAGCATGCATCCAATTATATAGGAAGTGGAAAAAATATTGTAATAGAACAGACAGCAGACAGAAATCAGGACAGTACAAATAAAAGCTGACAATAATTACTATAAAATAATTGTACAGTACAAAATTGGAATTTATTACCATCTCAGTGGGAGCACAAAAAGTTCATGAAATCATTAATGATTTAAAATTACCATACTAAAATAACATCTGTACAAGAAATTACTATTAAATTCACAGCAACAAACATCCCTCAGTACAGAGAGGGTACTGTATCAGTAAAAAATAAACTGTCTATAAATAAACAGGGTGATAGATATCTCATTGCAAGAGCCAACAAATATTTCAGGAAGACACTGGGCATTACAGAACACTAGGAAAAAAAATTCCACAGTACCATCAAGCTCCATTCTGTTATTTTCCCTTTTTTTGCATCTATTTACAGGGTGCACCCTCTGGTCCATTTACCTCTGTGACCTGCAAAATATTTTGTTTTCTAATTTTCCAACAGAAAACTATGAGCATCGCTCAGCTGACAGGAATCAGTCGCGCTGACCATTCTGAGAGCAGACAGTTTGGTTCTATATTATTTAGAACACTATCAGCAGTTTCTGTGCAGCAATGAAAATGGGAAGTCTAAAGAATGACTGACACACACCAAAACAGCATAGAACATATTCACCAGCCAATTAATTTTAGAAGACTGAGACAACGAAATAAGCACGTAGAAGCCCCGGAGATCACATGCTGAGACTTCTTGGAATGCCAAAAATGATATTTGTATTCTGGTAATCTGCAGTCTTAGATGGCTGTTGGTTTGGCAGTAGGTGCAATTGTTGGTTTGGCAATCTGCATGAGGTGCAGCTGGCAAACAGGTGCCCAAAGAAGTGAAGTGTTTACACAGAGCCCCAATTAAAACCAGTGCACGAGGAAGAATCACATTCCTCATACTTTTATGAGTATACAAGTTCTTCAGAAGATGCCAATAAAACTACTGTCCTGTACTGGCACATCCATACTGGTGACTGTTGCAGGCCAACATCGTCCTTTCGTTCCCAGGTTCACTCAGACAGCTGCACAGCACCGTTAAAGAACAGGATATTCTACTCAGAACCAACCATTAACAGCAATGCCAGTTCCCAGACAAGTGAAACCACATTTAGCTGTCTTTTGGTCAAATTTACTCTCCGCACTTCAAGTACTCCTATTATTGTTGCTGTAAAATTTGGTCAACAGAAAACCATCACAGCAGAGAGGGAAAGTAGGACAGATACTTTACTGACAACTTCAGCAATGCCCTACATAACACAGCCCACCAAAACGTGCTGATGAAACCCAAGGGTCTTTCCAGACTGCATCACAGATGAGTAGATAGAAGAAACTGTATACATTAATAGCTGCTAGACTCAAGTGAAAATATCAGTACTATAAAACACACTGCTATCTTAAGAACGGGTAAGAAGGCATATTTCTGGGCAAAAAAAAAAAGGCTGCTCTAGCACTATGAAGGCTGCTGGGCTGCAGGTTTTAGCAGTTCTGTACTGCTTTTGGAGCATGCTGCCAAAGCAGTCTGCCTTTGTGTCTTTTCCAGGACATCTATCTTTATAGCTTCTCCTGCAGAATGTGTTCCTTCATTCCCTGCTTCTACACGCCCAAGACTTACAATTACCTTGGCACACTGAAAAAACAAGGTATCCTTTTGCCTTATTACTTATTGTCTTTTGAGGAATACCTTTAATGGATATTCCAAGTGAAGGAAACATGAGGTTTAAGGGAATAGCAAAAATGAGTAGCTACCAAAAATACCTATTCTGCTACAAAGAAAGAAGAAAATCTTGTGTGCTCCAAACAGTTCCTGTCTCTCAACGCAGCCAAAGGATACATGGGCCAACGAAAGTCACAGCTCATCAAGCAGACACAGCGTTGCTGCTGATGAGCTGCTGGGACTACCTCAAACATATCTTAAACCAGGAACGGTTTTGCCTCCTACAGGCTTCTAAGAACAGCACCAATTTGTCTTGTAGCTGAACTTCGAGTTGAAAGCACAAACATATCGCTTTCAGCTTGAAAACCCACACAGCAAGCTTACAGTGGCTCTGGTATAAAATTATTTTAAAGCCCAAACACTAGACTACCTTTTGTCAGTATTTTAGAAATACTGGAAAGCTGTTTCCATTTAAATGCATGCATTCCTATTTTAATTGGTTTTGCTTTACACTTACTACCAATAATTATTTTCATTTTGCATTGTGTCTAAGGACTCTCCTCAAGTACCTTAGAGTATCTTTTTTTTTTTTTTCAGCACCTTCCCCCTTTATTTTGCCTACTACTGCCAATGAATGCTTTTAAAATAAACCAACCATTCAAAACCAGAAATTCTTTGTTCCTTGCCTGTGGGCAGTCAGCCAAGTTTCAAGATTTTGAGAGGGGAAATGGCTTGGCAAGGCTTGTGAAGAAAATTAAAGCAAGCAGCTATCAATAGGGACAGTATATCAATAGGGATAGTATGTTACACTTGCTGAACTTCCCCTCCTCCCACTGGGTCCATCTGGGCCCCAAAACATTTCTATATCCCTGCATCAGTTTCTTAAAAAATAATAATAATAAAAATATTTTTTAAAAAAATCTCAGCTTCATTTTCCCTGGTACACTTTTCTTTATTTTCTCTTCATGCTTTATTGCTGCCATTCAGGTCACTGTAACCCTTGCTCCTTGGTAAAAGTCACTTATGACAGAGCACAAGGCACGTTCTTGGCTTCTCATTTCCCAGTAACACTGCCACAATTTATTAATTGCAGGCTATGACAAGTACTCCCATAGTACCTCTACTCCCTTGTGAAATTTCACGGCTGTCTTTGTATCACTCTTTCCAAAGCCCTTGAGACTCCAAAACTTCCTCCTGAGATGATAAGGATTAGCTGATTTTGACTAGTTTTATAGAGAGCCAAGCCTGCAGGATGATGCATGTAGGTTACTGGTAAGAGAGGGACTTCCACTGAACGTTTCAAAGAGACCTAAAAGGAAGGCAGGTCTCATTAAAGAGAATCAAGGGGTGAGAGGGGGAAGACAACTGACAAAGTGACAGCTGCAGTGGGGGAGAGATTGCCACTGCTCACACATGTACACAGAGTGCACCACACAAACTCTATTCCTGTAGAATGGCAGCAAAAAAAGGACTTGTTCCACTGGGGAGAGAGGAAGAATTTAATTTGTCTGGTTTTCTTTCAAGAAACCTGAAGAATTCAAACTGAATATGAATTTGCCCACCAAAATTATGTTTCTATGGCAAAACTGCAATACAGATGAGGCTTTGTATTCATGCTCCTTCCCAGCAGGCTGACCCAGGTGAAGATTTCAGAAAAACAACACTGGAGGAAATATTAAAGACAAGTGATTTCTTTTCTTCTATATCTTTTCTTCTACAATCTTATTTCTAGATTGACTTGTCAGCTCATCTGAGCATAATAATGGATTATGACAGACATTAGTTAACTGTAACACCTCAGTGGTGTGCAAAATATTTTCTTCTTAACATTAAGGAGAAGGTACCCAGAAATGGAACTGGATTATTTATATCATGGTAGCCTCCTATTTCTTCAATATTACTGAAGAAACCAATTTCATTGGAATAAGTCTTACATTCCCTTGTCTAGGCCTCTAGTCCAGGCCCTATTTTACATAGGCAAAGTACTCATTCAGTTCTGAGCAATCCAAAATTAATCTTCTAAATCACACAGGCAAATGCTAATACACCTATTTTTTTTGTGAAGTCTGTAAAGTTTTTTGGTAAAACATAGAAGAAAATATAAGCGGCTACTATTAGTGATGCTCAGTTGAGAAAACCCAGCCCATAAAACAGCACAAATTATCAATCATAGGTGAAAGAGGTTGTTAAAAAACAAATAGCATATAAAGTACATTTTAGCAGTAAACTTGTACCAGGAAAAATACATTCATTTGAGTGACTGAGCCTCACAGATTTTTGACAGCTGCTGAAAAATGGCTATTTTTGACACTTACTAGTCTTCAGATACATTGACTACACAGCTGACAATTTTAGCTGACAGCATGCATTTATCCTACTTACAGTTTAGGCAAGATGCAAGAACTAGTCCCCTTTACTATTCTCGGAAAAATGTACAAATGATCATGAACTCCAGGGGAAATACCTTACTTTTAGCAGATAAATGACATCCAATCCCCAAGATACACCACAATTCGTGATTAGCTAATACCAATGCCTCCTTCAAGGAAATAACAGCCAAAAGGAGTCTCTAAAAGCAGATACTACAAAAGCTTTAAAAAAAAAAAAAAGGGGGGAGGGAGAAGGAAGTAGCTTTATTACCAACTGTAAAAAACCTTAGGAAAAAGACCTATTTACTTCACCAAGGGAATTCCAGCATAATTGCTTAATTCTCTGGAGCTCTCAAGTACCTATGAAACAGCTACATATTTTAACACCTAAAATAATAAAAAGAGGCCAGAATAATTTAGGCTTTATACACATGGGTATCTGCAGTCAAAACAGGAACACGGATAAAAGGAAATTTCTACATTTGATCTAAAACCGCAATCACACTGCTTGTGACACTACCAGAAGATGCTACTCACAATCTAATATTATCTTCATATTGTCTCCTTTCTCTGATATTCTCATGAGAGTAAAACAGCAATTCATTACATTTGTTCCAAAATAAACACTACATTACAGTTAATACAAATCACATGCATACTTAACTATGATGTACATCATGTTCATATTTTGAAGGTTCTCTTAAAATAAGAAGTTGCAATTCCTACAAAGACAACTTTTCACAGTGAAATAAACACATCCCTCTGCCCCCAGTTTGCCCACTGAGGGGGCAAAACAACAACAATGAGGGGGCAAAACAACAACAACAAAAAAACCAAAACAGCAACCAAGAAGAACTAGTTAACCGAATCTGAACTGTTCTAAGGAAGCTCCATATGATGTCAGAGCAAAACTCCGCTTGTTTTGTGGCACACAAACACAGAAATTATACTCCACTCTAGTTGTCACTATCTTTTAGAGGACAACAGACATAAAAGAGAATTTACAGGCTGCTCTATCATGTTAGGTTAGGGAACCAAAAAGAGGTTTATTAATAATGAATGATAAACAGAGCTATAGAAACAAAGTAGAGATAATAGTATGTTATACATATTTACCAAAATAAACTTAATTGAAGATAAGTGCAGCCAAAACCTCATCATATGTTACATACAAAAGTAATTTTATTACATTGTAAGAAGGAAGTGTTATTCTGTAACTCTCGCTGTCAGGAAATTTCATATACTATAATCTCCTAAAACTCAATGTTTCAAACCTTGCAGACTTCATTCAGCATTACTTTTTCCTATTTATTCAATAGTACCAAAGAGACCAATTGCAGTGAATATTTACCCGTTTGTTTTGCGTTTCTTATGCAGAATTGTTAGTGCCCGGAGATCACTTAACCTGACATTGTTAAGGATCCTGCCTTTGCCTGAATACGAATATTATTTTTTCCTTCCTGTAAGTTCCATCACATCACTGTAATCATGCTTTTGCGTCTTTGGAAGTTATGTCCTTAAAGTAGAAGACATCGATGTTGCAGAGTCACTGCAGTCATAGCTTAAGACTGGAAGACCACTGCTAATGGTGAAGGAAACCAGAACACACGCTGGTTTCCTCCACCGCTTCCTCCCCACCCAAGGACACTGCATCACAGCCCCGGGACACGGATCCCGGCCGGAGGGAACCCTGATCCCGGCACAACTCACCGCGCCGCGCCGCTCAGCGGGGCCCGCAGGGACACCGCCGCAGCCGCCACGAGAGCCGCGCAGGTACCGGGACCCGGCGGGAAGGAAGCCCGAAGGAAGACAAACCTGTCCCGCAGCTCCTGAAAGAGGGGCGGGCCAACGCGGGCGCTCAGGCGCGGTGCGGACCCGCGTGTGCGGGACAGACGTAGCCACCCTGCGCCATCCCCCGGTCCCGCCCGAACCTGCAGCCACCCCCACCCTTTACCCCGTGAAAACACACACACGGACAGGCAGGCAGGCAGGCAGGCAGGCAGGCAGGCGGGCGGACGGACGCACGGAGGGCCCCCACCACGCTCCCGCCGCCCCGGCCCAGGACGCGGCTCTCGGTCCCTGCCAGGGCCAGGG
>VZRR01011614.1:107280-148039 GCA_013398015.1 Oreocharis arfaki
AGCGGCCGTGCGTGTTGCTGCTACTAATCGGGACTAGCGTCCCCCGTTCGCCTCAGCCCCGTGGCCAGGATTCTGCCGACATGAGCGACGTGGAGGAGAACAACTTCGAGGGGAGGGTGAGTGGCCTCCCCTGCGCGGGCCGTGTTGAGGGGGGGATTGGACCCAGGGACGGTGGGTGGCCGGTGCTCGACGGCCTCGGGCCTAGTTGGGGTGGGCAGCGCAGTTTGGCTCTAAAATGGCTCCTTCAGGCGCCCGAGGCTTGCCTGGGCCGTGGGTGACGGCCCATGTCCCTCTCAGCTCCCCGCGTCTCTCGCTCGCGCGCTCCCTGCTCCCATCGCCCCGGCGGGGCGCGGGCGCCGAGTCCCGGTGCTGCGGGTCGGCCCCCGCCCAGCCAGCGCAGGCTGATCCCGTGCAAACGGCGCTGCTGTAGCCCCCGGGGTTCCTCCCCGCTGCTCTATGTTCTTCTCGCGGTCCCGAGCCGCGTTGTTGCCCGCCGGACCCAGGGATCGCTGTCCTGCCCGTTCCCGTTCCCCCGGCCGGGCCGCCGAGGCCTCCTCCCGCCCGAAAGAGGAGGGACCCCGCGTCCTTTTGTGCGAGGTGCGCGGTCTCTCCCGGCTCAGGAGCTGCCTCGGGCCGGGCCTCCTCCGGCCACTGGGGAGGTCCGGCCGTCGTTATTAAACCATTGAAACTCATCGATCGTGCAGCTGAAGGCTTCGAACGAGCTGCTGTGGCTTTGTAACCTCGTTAGGCCTGTGTCTTCCCTCTGATGGCTGCGGGTTTTCTTGTACACATGTGACAGATCCATTCTATTTTCAGTGTTTCTGTGGTTTTGTTTTTGTTAGTGATGATCAGGGCAAGCAGGAATTAGAAGCTGCTTGAAAGAGAAACGAACTGTTTGCTCCTCCATCACAGTTTACTTTCTTTTTTGATTTTGCAGAGGGTTTTTTTGTTGTTTTTCATTCTTTTAAGAGATTCTTTAGAGGAACACCTGAGCATCTTCTTGGTGACTCTCTCTGATGAACCAGTGACAGCAGCCTTGCAGTTACATATATAGTTACTGTCTGGGGAAACAAGTAATAAAATTTTGAAAGAACGGCATTACCTTCCAAAAATTTTACATGACTATTGTTGCCATTTTTGAGGTGATAAAAAAATTCCATGGGCTGCAAGTTCTTTACCTAGCTATGCAATAACTGCTGCCGCTTCCTCGCGTGAGGTAAACAAAACCTGTTCTTGTGTTGAGTGCTTGGAGAAAAGGTGGATGTGTAGCTAAGCAATACTGGGGTGAATAAACAGATCGTTGAAAGGGAAGCAGCTGGGTTTCAGAAACTTGAGCAGTGAGTATGCTTGGTTGGTTTTTTCTCTTTTTTTAAGATGACGTCAATCTCTTATTTTACAGTCGAGATTTATATCTTGAAGGATTATTTTCTTTTCTGTATTCCCACAGTGGGTTATTGTTAGGAAAAAAATTACGTTAGGTTAATTGTCAGAATATTGGTATTGGGTTCCTTGATGGATCTGTTATTCATGTTAAAAAGCTGTTACAGCTCTCTACTTTCAGTATTTCTGCACACTGCCTCCTTCCAAACGTAGAAGTAAAATGTTTTGAGAGTACATGAAGTCCGAAAAGTCCTACAGTAGCAGTTTCTGTGACTTCTTATCAGTTGTTGGTTGTTTTTTTTTTTAATGGAAGACTTACCTGTTGGAAAGAGCTGCTGACTATGTTGAGTCTTCATTTGGAAAACGTCTTTTGTTTTTACTCCTTACACTGAAATTTCTCAATCAGTATGGCATAACTGAGCATAATGGCAGGTACTTGCTTGATTTCTAGTTTGGGGGTTTTGTGGTTCTGCTGAAGAGCATTTGTAAGCCTTTTTATTTTTTTTCTTTTGCAGTAATACTGCTTTGTTGTGATAGTACTAAAATACTTGAAATAAGAAGTTGTATTTCAGATTAATGTTGTTTATTTCATTTCCATTGAAAGTGCTCGCAGGCATAAGATGAAGCCTATGTAACTTTGAGGCTGTAGTGTTTAGTGTGCTGTTTCCGGTTGGATAGGACCCTGTCAGGCACTGAATGTCCTGGTGTTTCAGTTTGCTACATCCAGGCACAGGGCGCTGACAGTAAAGTGAAAGTTTTCACTGGGAGAAAGAACTGCAGAAACTGGAAGAAAGTTTGTAAAGAACCTGTTTTCCTGGAAATTGGCACACGTAAGAATTCTGAGTACCCTTTCAGTTCTTCCACCCCCTGTCAGTTTAAGTGCTAATTAGTCTGATGTGCTTTTAAAAACTAAATGCCAAAGGAGTAAGGGAGTTTTAAGTTTAGTTTAGGGCCTTTTATATTTTTTCTGTGTAGACGCATATTGTCCCAAAAGCACTTAAGTGAAAGCTGAGTATGATCCGAATTTTTTTAGAATCTAATTTTATCATCAGTACGATAGGTATGTGCTTTGCCTCTAATTTATGGTTTTAAAATCATATTAACTAATCTGAACAGGAAATTGAGAGTAATTATGGAAATAACTTTCCAATGAAATTGCTTAGTTTGCACTCTTTAAAAACTTCCATTTCTAAAGTATTGGGTAAAATCATTGTAGATCTTTTCCTTCTTGAACTCACTCATTTATCGACTTTTTTTTTAAAGCAAATGTTAATCAAATATGCTCAGACTAATCAACATCTGCTCTGTTTCTGTGTCATTTTGTTTCAACTTAAGCAGGTTCTCTATTAAGGATGTTGCTGGTTGAACAGAAGAAAGCCCCCCCCCCCCCCCCAAGCATGGTGATTTAATGGAAAGAAATTGGCAGTAGATTTAGAAATATAGTGGATGTGCTAGAGCTATGTTTATGGACATTAGGATGAAGAAAAGATTTAAAGTTGTGCTTCTTATCCAGTGACTTGGTTTTGGAAACATCGAAGTATTTTATCACCCTTGAGTACTTTTTATAAGAAGATTAGACAGCTTCTGTCAGATGACAGGCAACTCTTGCTTCCTTTCATTTTTTTTTTTTTTGCAATAGGCTGTTGTTTATTTGGTGTCCAATCTGTGGTGCAGCTTCAAAAGTCTCCCAGAGCAATGAACAAGAGGGAGTCTGGACTTCAGTAGTGCACTTCAGTAGTTCCACTTGAAACTTTGATTGGGTTGTGTTGGTTTTTTTTTTTTTCAGCTTCTGGTAGCATTTGATTTCTGCACTCTTAAAAGTTTTGTAGTTTTCTACCAGTATTAGTGTGCTGTTCGTCTAAATAGGTAAAACATTTTATCAGAGCAAAGGTAAAATTCCATTTTACAACTCTGTATTGATTGTCTTCATTCTAGTGAGATGCCTCCTCCTGCTCTGTGCAGGATCTTACAGTGAGATAAAAAGTATAATCTAAAAAATACTTGAAGAAATAAATGATTTCGCGTGTGACCCATCTTGTTGAAGGAAGTACGCGTGTTTCATAGGTATGTAAGTGGCTTTTGGGTTAGTTTAGCAGCGAAAGTGCCTTATATTTGCTTCATGAAGTTTGGAATTACCTAACTGATCAACTTCGAGATGATTTCTTTGGGAAAAAAAAAACAACCCAACAGTGTTGGGGTCGGGCTTGCTCAGATATTGTATTCCATCTCTCCTGCAGTGGCAGTCTGCCACCTCTGTGGAAAGGAAGGCGTGTTGCTTCCCATACCTTTTGAAACACAGGCACAATGGACTGATCATGCTCAGGGGTTCTGCATTCTCTTGGAGTTGTGATCATCCTGCAGTGTCTAATGACCAGTGTGGGTCATCAACTCCAGAGAGTTTTTCTGGAAGTCCAGTTTTTATTTTTTGTTGTTTTAATCAACGTTAGTAAATTCTGGATTGTTTTGGACCTTGTCAGCTGGGAAGACTGCTCCTTTTGAATACAAATTCTTTTTAGTGTCTTCCATGTATGGTAGTGGAGTGACTACAGAATCCTCCCTGAAGAGGTGTATTTTCAAGCCTCAGTGAGAAGATTAACTTGTAATTTTAAAAAGTTTATTGCTGAAGCCTCTTCTTTTTTTTCCTTTCTTCTCATAAGTGGGATCATTGAGAAATGTATAAAGTTTGTTTATGTTAGTAACTTTAAAAATATCCATGTCTTCAAGGTAACAACTTACAAGATGCTTTTTATACAGAAGCTTATTATGTGTACTATTGTAATATCTATGGAAGAGTAGCTAATTACGGGATCCGTTTTATTTTTAATGTAGTGACAGATCATAGTATGAAGCCAAAAGGATTTAACTTCTCTTGTAAGTTTCGAGGAAAGTTGGTAGATTCCTGTCAAAATGTCATCTTGTCCTCATAAGTGAGATGTCACTAGCTTAACAGTTTTATCCAGTGAATGTGGGCTGCTGCTAAACTCATGTTTCTTTTTTGACTGCTTATATTTTTCCGTCCCCTTTTAATAGAGTTTGACTTAATTTATTTTTTAGTTTTGGTAGGAGTTTTTAACAGGATTTTTGGAAATGGTATTGCTAGACTACTTGTCTTGTCCTTTTTTTCACCTCAGGTCAACTGAATTTCACCTGAAATTTCTGTGTGATTTAATGTTTGGGGTTTTTTTCCATTTCCCATGCTTTGCTGTAGAAAGCTTAATTTAAACTTACATCATTATTTTTAGTTAGCATCTCGCCCTAAATTTTGATAGCCTTTCACTCATATGCTGAAATTGTAAGGTGGGAGTTGAGGTAAGGCATGATGTGTTCAGGACAGAAAAGTAGTGTGAAAGAGCAGGGGGTTGTTTTAGTTGGTTGGTTGGTCAGTTTGTTTTGTTTTGTCGTGGTTCCTGCCCATGTTCTTTATCATACCTTCTCTTGATGGGTGGAAAATGGAAAGAATACTACTTCAAGACTTCTGCAATTCTCCTCTGTGTAAAAGGGTTTTAAATGCTTTTAAAATAGTAATTATATTGGAAAGTAGGATTTATTTTGAAAGATGCAAGGAATTTAAGTGGTAGATAGAACTTGGATCAGTAAAACAGTTTTACCAGTATGAATGAAATACCTGGACTGACTTATGCCTTGCTCAGATGGATCATTTAAAGTTGTTGATAGTTGTTCAAGACTGGGTTTATATGATCATGGAGTAGTGGGGGAAGAGGAAAGATCCTTTCCGTATCGCTTTGGTTTGTTATTCTTCCTGGGAAGAAAGAAGGGAACAAGGATTAAAAGTACTCCTCAGTGCTCTGTTTAAATGCTTCTAGCTGTGCATTTTATCCAGAGAATCAGTAACTGAAGCTGCAAACCTTAGATATTGTGTTTGTCTACGATTTTGGCTCCAACTTTCAATTCTTGGTGAATCATTAGTCCCATTTCCTGGTGTGTATTTGAGGAAACCACTGCATCTTCCTCTGAAGAAGCACACTGTTACAACTGAGTTGGGGTTTTTGTAATTGCTATTGGGGGGGGTATTTTTTGTTTAAGTAGAGGGTGGGGTTGGTGTTTTGGAGAGAGATGTTTCCTGGGAAAAGTGTTATTGGCAGATACAGGGTTTGTTTCAAAAGGGAAGTCTGGTCTGAAGAATATTACAAAGCTCTATTTCTTTTCCTGCAGGCTCTAGTGACAGCAGATCTAGGTCGTTTGACATGGGGATAGGGAATTATCTGCCTACAAGTTTGTAAGGGTGAAAGTAGTGACTGGACAGCTGCATAATAAAGCCCAAGGCATTAAGATAGGTACTGTTCTGTAGGAAGGTGGTGGGATGAGGAGCTGAGTTTAAGCTGAGTCTTATCTGTGGCCCTTAAATGGCTGAGGATCTTTAGAACAGAAAGATAAGAAGGTGCTGAGGAGCCGAAGTGCGATTTTAGTATTTTCTCTTCTACACAGTATTTAGTGTCTGTGCTAAGAGTGGAGCTATGGTCAGACTGGTACAAAATTGAGAGATTTTAGTGCTTTGGGGTAATACAGTTGTCTGTTTTCTTATGTTAAAGATGACATACTAAGAATGTTGAATACTTTTGTCACAGGTTTTGCAGAATAGATATGAATAGTTTATGAAGAACAGCTGGGTTGGTCTGCAGTATATACTAATATACAGCTTGCTAATTGTTTCATTTTAGTAGGAAGTAGAGGAGAAAAATTCTTTAAAATCTCCCTTTGTGACTCCTTGAAGCTCTGAATGCCTTGATCCTTGCTGATATAAGTATTACTAGGTACTTTTTCAGCATCATCCTTAAACTTAAGTCCTTAAACTTTTGCAGGTTATTGTAATTCCCTTAGTCTCCTTTTGAAGCATTGTAGGAGTTATAACTAGGTGAACTATGTTGAATCAGAAGTTGAGATGTAATTGCTTGCCAATGATAGTGTTCAGCTTATCAGGTAATCTTTCTTCAGCTGCAGTTTACATCTACAGTTACTTGGTTGAGGAAGTTTGAAATCTCTCAGAATTTACACTCTCCTTTCTGTCACACCAGTTTTCAAGTTTTATATTAGTGAATGCCACACTTAAGGGTCTTAAACATACTTCCAAAAGGACTTAACCTATATGAAATGATGTCATATTTGCTTTTTGTCAACTTAATACAGCTTTGCTGTCATAGCTGATATTATTAAAGGCTCTATAGGTGGTATCATAAGATGCTTCAGTCAAATAGCTAAGGACACTAAGCTGACTTCTACATTGTACGGGAGCAATTGGGTCTGTGGTATTTTTGGCACCTACCAACACTTGTAGATTGTGCAGGACCAGGGCGGGGGGGTGGGAGGGGATGGGGGGGGTTGCCTTTGTTCAAGTTTCCAGAGTTCTTGTTCAGGAATTGATCTTTCAAATGTGAGAAGTATGGACAGTGCAGTATCTTTATGAAGAAAGAGAGTGAAGAGGAGGGTGAATTCTTTGTCTTTTTATTGAAGGGTGTTTTCTAAGTCTGGTGTTACTTTGAATGTTTTTCTTTATTGCTGATCGTTTTTACTAGGGAGAGAAATACCGGTAGTTCCCAGAGAAATTGGCAATTGTTGCAAGGGATGAGTTATAAGGGGAAGAATTTAGGAGGCTGTCAGACATGGAAGAGCACGAAGACAGAGGCGAGGTGATAAAAAAATCATGGTAGTGGTTCTAATAGAATTTTTTCTTTATTGCAGACCATGGGTTTAAAATGTCAAAACACCAAATCAAATTTGGTAATATTTAAAGGCATGTACATAATTTATTTCAGTGAAGTCATGTAGTTAGCTCAGCACATAGACATCTTCATGAAGGTAACCTGTTATGTAGACCTGATTACATGGTCCACCTGTCACAGCCAAGCCTTGAACTTGGCCTTCGTTGTTAAAGTTGGCAGGCCTATGATCCTTATAGGTGACATTGTCCATGTGTCCTTTGTCCTTTTTTTTGAGGCAAAGGGGAATGGTAGTGTGGCTGTAATAGTTGTTAGTAATGAGCCTGTTAGGTTCCATTTCTGGTGAATTTACTGTCTTGAAATATGAAGACAGCATCCTTTGAAAAGAACTCCAGCCCAAAGTAGTGAAGAACTTTAACTGCAGAAGAAAATGCAAATCTGGACATAGGTAGACTAAGAAAGAAATTGAGAAAAAGTTGTGAGGACAGTCAGGAGGAGAAGTCATGCAAATAAGCATGAAATGTAATGTGTTTGGGAGGGGAACTTGCTATGCATTTTTTCATTAACTATTTTGTGGAGTTACAGATGTATGTAGCATACTATTCTGTAGGGGTTTTTATAGCTAAGCTCCCCAGAAATGCTGTGCACTGTAAAATGTGAGGAAATCCTAACCTGCTCTTTGTTTGCTTGTTTTCCTAGTTTTTCTCTTGTGTGCCTTACCATGCAAGAAAAAAACCGCTCCTGTTCTTACTTTTATTGGATTGCTTTTGCTATACGATTCTACATCTTAGTTTATATGGATTATATAAGGAAAACAGGATAACAATGAGGAAGAAAAAATAGGAAGAATAATAATTTATATTGCTTATACCTATGTGCATGTATTATGCGAGTAAGTATGTGCATAGATAGGTTTTTGACTGGAAATCTTTGGCCATTCTGTTGAATTGAGATTGTCTTAGTAATTTGTAGGAGTAAAATTTGGCATATTCAATACTGAGAAGCACGTAGTTATTATTATAGGGGGGGAATCACTGATATCAATACTTCAATATATTTGTGCTAATTAGTTTTTAGTATATCTATGTATCTTACAAAAAAATCTCAGAGGGGAGGAGGGTAGCTTTGCAAATACAGTAAAACACTGAGAACTCAGTAAGCTTATTGTTAGAACATAGACACTTATACAGTTTTAAAGATATATTTTTTTTAAAAAGTTGTTTTATAAAATAGTTTCTTGCACTTTACCTGCTGGCTTTTCAATTTGGTAGATAACATCTGAACTCCAGCAGAGTTTTATAATCCCCACGTGCTTAAATATACTAAATGTTCTTTTTCCATTAAGGTTAATGTTCGTGAAGAAATTGAAGAGTTTTTTCCAAGAATGTGGAAGATAAATCAAGATAAAAGAAGGCTAATGAAAAGTATTAAAGATCAGAAAATTAAAATTGAATGGGGGAAAAAATTGAACAGAAGATTGGTCAGATAGAAGCACTTGAATATTTTTTTAAGGCTATAATGAATTGTTTGAATTGGGGAAGAATACACGAAGTATGAAAAATGAAAAACTCAATGAAGAATGAAGAAAAGTAGAAAGCAAGAGTGAAGTAGAATTAAAAGAATCTGGAAGAATGAATGGGTCCTAGGTTAAGTAAATGTATGGTTTATGTTCCAGTGTCTGTATGATCAAGTTGTAGATGAATTTGCATGATTACTTAGTTAATAGAGAATTGGTGATCTGGTTCAAGCAGGGAACTATTTGAGGCAAGCATACAATATTAACAGTGGGTTAGCAAAATGAAATTTGTTTTGGAGGGTATTGCCTAACCATTTGTCTTTCAGGAGCAATCAATATAATAGAATTACTGTACATTAAATGTTAGGAGTTAGGCATTTGCACAACCAATACCATTTTTAATACTGTCTTTTTTGTTAGGAGTCTCGCTCCCAGTCAAAATCTCCAGCTGGGAGTCCTGCTCGTGTAAAATCAGAGAGCAGGTCAGGATCTCGCAGTCCATCGAGGGCTTCCAAACATTCTGAATCGCACTCTAGGTCAAGATCAAAATCAAGGTATGTTCAGAAAGTTGTTCATGTCGACTCAGTGTTACTGCTGTTATTTTGGTAGATTGTTGAAATTTCCCCGGTGTAAAACTTATAGACTTTTGGGGATGTATTAACAGGGATATGTTAATTTGCATGTTTGTGCTCATATAGGTGGACAAAGTTGGGAAATGCTTTCATGGGTATGAATAGAGAAAGTACTATAAATAGCAATAGTAACATAGAAATCACAATTGAAATGTGTAGGTTTGTGTCTTCCAGAAGGGAGAGAATGGATGGCATTTCAATTTTGTGAATCTCCTGCTTCCTTCTCCCAAAATTTTTCCTGGGGGAATTCTTGTGTGGACCTCTCCTTTAGGGGGAAGAAGAAAAATCAAGTGAGACCTAGTGCAAAGGCAGTCAGGGTTAGATAAAAAGAGTGAACTCTCTAACTATTGGAAATACTGGAAAACACTGCTTGTGAATGTTCTTTACGTTCTTTCATTGGGGGCTTTAAAAGCATAGTCAAAAACTACATCTTTAATTGGGTGTGCATCGGTTCTTGATTTGTAAGAGTTTTAAGATTTAAATTCATTTTTCAGTGCTGCACATGTCCTTCTCTGTCCTTTTCTACCACAAGTATGGCTGTGTGGAGGTAAAACTTCATAGCTCTCCATTCTGACAGAGTTTGCATGGATCAGAAGAGGAATGTCCTGGGCTTTTTTCTCTAAATATGCCATAAATACTGCCTGGTTTATACTACCTATCGTCTCTATTCCCTTTTACCAACATACTGATGAAAATGGGGAGAGCTACTGAATCTTTCTTTACTCAACCGAGAGAGAAACCAGAAAACAGCATTTGTAGCACTAGAGGGGACAGAGGAATAGTCTTAAGTTATTTCTTCTTCCCAGAGACATCAGTAACACATCTTCTCTATTTATATGCTTTATAGGAGAGCAAATGAAAAAGTTGCTGTGCTCTGAATTGCCAAAGTTCATCTAATGTTACAGTTTCTCTTCTTGAAATGTTTAGCCAGATGATTACCTACCTGTTTTAAACTGAGCTTATTGTCAGCAAGATGTGTGCAAAGAAGTGCTTGAGGAGTTCAGCAGGTGTTTGGGTTTTGCTTTTTTTTTTTGGTCTGGAGTAATTTTCATGCCTAGACAAACTTCACTTGTAGATATTGCAGCACTGTAGTCTTGCCAGATTTTTCAATTTTTCAGTCAAAACGGTACTTTACAGTGTGGCATATCTAGTTTCTGTGTCACTGTGCAATTGTTAGTTAGATAAGCAGCCAAACTTTGTTCAAAGTTTAAGCTTTGAAATTCCTGAAAATTGTTGTGAATATCATCCTCATTTATGCCAGAAGTACTCTCAAAGAGTTAAAAGTAGTGCTGCCGAGCAGGTTATTAGAGATCCATGCAATCTTTAGGTATGCAAGGTAGAAGAAACTTAATGGTTTTAATTGTAGAGATCATCTAAAAAAAGATTTTTCTCTAGAAAACATATGGTTTACAGTTCAATGCAGTATGTGCATATAAGCTGACTGAAGGCTTTCTCTTTGTCGAAGATCCAGGTCCAGAAGACATTCGCACAGACGTTACACTCGTTCCAGATCCCATTCTCATTCCCATAGGAGACGTTCTCGAAGCAGATCGTACACACCAGAGTACCGTCGTCGAAGGAGCCGTAGTCATTCTCCGATGTCCAACAGGAGAAGGCACACTGGCAGCAGAGTATGTCATGTTCATAAAGGCTGAGTATCAACAAAACAATTGCTTCTTGCATCAGTGTAGTGCAGGTTTACTGCAGGCTGAGCTTGACCTGCTGTGTTGTCACTGGGGGATACGGGAATTGGGTGGGACTGGGGGGTATGTGTGGAGCAGTATCTGTCCTTACCGCTGAGCTCTTATTTCTTCGGCCTGCAACTGGCAGTGAAGTTGTAGAAGTAATTGAAAAACATTCTATTGCAAGGCAGTATGTGCAGATGCAGTGACATCTGTTTCCATCAGCTCTAGAAGTTGAGCTCTTCTGATGCTATTTTTTTGTTACAGTTCCAAGTATATGTAACCTTTACAAAAATGAGACCACCTCTGTGTGTGCTGGCAATCTGACAGTATTGGTAAGACTGACATGGGGGTCCATAGAAGGAAATTCCTAACTGCTTATTTGCTTGTAGAGCATACATTGAAGGTTGCTTGTAATTTTAGGCTTCTGATTATTTAATTTGGAATAACTTGAAATAAAGCCCTGTGTTATTAGGTAATATGTAAATCATTGTAATAGACTAGAAAAATTTACAATTGTGAAAAGGTAAGTCTCTCAAAATGTAAATGAGCAGTGTCTCTGTATGAGCAGGAGAAAGAATAGCTACAGCAACCAAAGTACTAATCTTGTCATTCTCAGGAGAGATTTCTCCCTGTGTCCTTCTTTGTAACGGCAGAATGGTTGGGGTTGAAAGGGACCTTTGGAAATCGGGTAGTCCCACCCTCCCTAAAGCAGACTCACCTAGAGCAGGTTACCCAGGATCACATGCGGGCGTGTTTTGACCACCTCTAGAGAAGGAGACTTGGCAGCCTTTCTGGTCAGTGTGTTCCAGTGTTCAGACAGCCTCAAAGAAGTTTTTCTTCATATTTAGATGGAACTTACTGTGTTTCAGTTTGTTCCCATTGCCCCTTGTCCTGTTGCTGAGCAGCACTGAAGAGTGTCTGGCTCCACCTTTGTGGTGCCTGCCCTTGAGATATTTGTATGCATTGATAAGATGCCCTTTCAGTCATCTCTTCTCCAGTCTAAATAGGCCCAGCTCTCTGAGCCTTTCTGTATGAGAGGTACTCCAATCCCCCAGTCTTCATAGTCCTTCACTCCAGTTTCTTGTCTAATTATGTTTCAGTGCCTTAGCTTCTGGTTTCACATCACTTCAGGCTGATCTAAATGAGTGTCATTTCACACACATTTCCACAGCTCTGCCTTTTCCTTGTTGAGGGCAGTGGTACATTTCTGATCCCTTTTAGTTTTAATCTGATTTAGTCCGCAGATTTTTTGATTAATTCTGTCAAAAAGCATACAGGTTTTTTTTGCATGCCAACCCTGGTGAAGCAGATCGCCAGGAGCAGGTAATACCAATGTGAGGGAGAAGACAAGAGTGGGGAAAGGGCAAGATTCCAGCAGTGCCAGCATGCAGTGGCTTAAGCTGTTGTGAAGCAATGTTCATAGTAGCTTCTTATGGATTGTTGCCAGCATCTAATCACTGTGAAGTAAATATTAATCTGGTGTCTTGAAAAACTGGCCAGAAATAGCTGAACTTCAAGTGGGTTGGCCGTCTTTCTGGTGAAAGGTGGAAGAATCCACTTTATTGCTTTAGGAAATATTAGTATGCTTTGCTGTGTGAAGACATTTTTCTGTGTTGGAAATGGCTTTGTGAAACACTGCGAGTGTTTTCACAGTGAATTTCTCAGTAATTTTAAGGAGTAGTTCTAGCAGTGTCAAAATGAAACTGAAATCAGACAGATTTGAAATCCCCTTAGTAACAAGGTCCTAAAGACACCAGGGAAATTGGTAGCAATTTTGCCTGTTCTTTTCTTGTAGGGAGAGCTTGCATACTGGGTTGACGGGAGGCAGCACAAAAACCTAATACAAAAGCTGCCCTTTTGTCCTCCGCTGTCAGTTTGGGCCATCCAGTGGTGATGTAGTTGGCACTTGGCACTTACAGTCTGCAGACTGATCTCAATACTTCTCTTGCCTCAGAAAAGTTAATAGGGTTTAAGTGTAAAGAGGGGTGTTAAAAAAGGGCAACAGGTAAGGATGTGTGGAGGAATTTACTCAAACAATGATTTAAAAGACAAGATTTCATTATATTTACAGGAGTTCAGTAATAAAATTAGTATAGCTGCCAGTGCAATTGAACTATCAGATAGATTGAAATATGGAGTAAAAGATACATATCTTGATGTGTATAATTAAAACTTTTGAGTTACAAACTGCCAGGCCTTGTGCTCTTCAGCTATAGTGAGGAATTTCAGAAGATTCATGTCTTAAAACAAAAGTTTGAACTTTGACAAATGGAAAGAAAGGTACCTCAAATATATGAGTAGTGCAGGCGTCTTATTTTCACAGTAGGTTCCTGAACAAATGCACTGAAAAAAATATGACAGAAGATCTAAACCTTTTCACTCATAGAATCAGGCTGAAAAGCAGGCTCTGAGGCATAAATTACTGTGCACAGATGACTTGTCTGAAACAGAAATACAGATTTCAGCTGTGTCAACTTCCAGTCGTTATTTTGACAGAAACATTAAATCTCTGTGCTTGTTGCTGGTGTTTTAAATTGCTGCATCTAGTATTAAAGGTGCCAGAGGCTTAACTGAAAAACGTGTTGATTTTGATCAAAATAATTCTAACAGAGGATTTGGCGTTAGATACCAATTCTCTGGCATGTAGAGAAATTTTGAACCTAAAAGAGAACTTGTACCTTGTACTATTATATATTTCACTTTGTCTAGTTGAAGTGAAATCTATTAAGTATCCCACATCGTGTTAGAGTCAAGAGTTTTACTCTAGAGAAGTATGCATGCTCTTGGATTACAGTTTCACAGAATTGGCCTTCAACACTTCTAGATGAAAGAAGCAGGTGACTTTCATCCAGTTTACAAGTGGAAAGATTAACTTTCAAATGTAAATATTGACTTTCAGTATAGTTGGATAGGAAATGCTGAGGGGGAGGAAGTTTCGGTAGAACCTAGATTATAGTTCAATTGTCTGTGCTTCCGAGCTCAAGTGCTCACATGTAGTGTGGGCAGCTGGAGGCAGTGTTCACTCTTTAGTGCCTGGGATGACCATGGAAAAGGGCTGAAGGTGGGAGTTCAGGCTGGCAGAACTTTTCTCAGCACAGATTTGTATGTAGTGTCTGCCCCTTGTTTGTAATTTCAGTATGAAATACTAGTAACATGGCTTCCTGTTGCTCTGTATCTTTTTGTAAATCAGAATGCTTAAATTTTATCAACTGAGTTTTCTACCAGCATGAGAAGTTTGTCTTGGTCTTTTTTCTAAAATAAAAACCACTGAAAGTAGTTGCTTTTCGAAGTGATTTTAAAATTAGAATGATAACTGTTAGAGTGCTAAGCTTTGTATTAATGTTTAGTTTCCTTCAGATTAAATTTTTTTATAATTGATAGTTTTTTATGTAAGAATTTTTTTAACTAAAATTAATTGGAGTTGAACATTTGTGTTACCAGGCTAATCCAGATCCTAATACCTGTCTTGGAGTGTTTGGTCTCAGTTTGTACACTACTGAGAGAGATTTGCGTGAAGTCTTCTCCCGTTATGGACCTTTGACCGGTGTCAATGTGGTTTATGATCAACGGACTGGACGATCAAGAGGATTTGCTTTCGTTTATTTTGAGAGAATTGATGATTCTAAAGAGGTAAATGCATGCTTTACTGCCTTTTTCAGGTGTGCTCTTTATGCATGATCTTCGTTAATTGTAAAAAAAGAAAAACCAAGTTTTTGAGTGTGTATTCACTATCAGATTCTCACAGTGAGGTTAATTTAAAATGCTTTGTTCAAGCAACGTGGCACTTTTAAACAAATGAAGCATTTGAGTTCAGTGTTGAAATGCGTGGGCAGATTTTGAGCATAAGCTGTCTATTGAATCACTAATGAGCACTGGACTTCGAGTTTAATCTGTTACTTCAAAATGCAAATTAGTCTTTTTCGCTTCTATGTCTATAGTATTTTTGAAGCATTTTGGAAGTTAACTTTTTAAAAGTTGTTTTCTCAATCAAAATTCTGGAGATTCCCTTGGCATTTTCTTCTCTTAGGCGTGTTGTACATTTGAAAAATAGTGGGGTTTGTCTTGATTTATGCCTTAGTCAGTTGCTTTCCTAGTTGTTAATCAGCTGTTAACAGCTAAGCTGAGTTGTTAGTACAATTGATCTGTAAGGAAAGAATCAAAGAATATGAGCAGCAGCCTGTGTTAGATTCACCACAATATACAATAAGCAGTAGGTTTTTTTACCCTTGTACTGATACTGTGAACTTTACCACATTTACTGAAATTTGGAGATAAAGTTGCTATTAAAAGTAAAGACACACCCTCTAAATAAAGTCTTTAAGCATGTATTGTGTGATTATCTCTTTGGGACAAGCTGAGTCACAGACTTTGTCTTGTTTATGGATTAATAGGTTTGGGCAGATGTTTCAGATTTGCTGTTTGATCCTGTGTGCATTTGATAAGTTTTTTTATAAGGAGATATTAAATATGTCTCCTCTTTACAGATCATTTAGCATTGAAGGCAGGAAGGATGACAACTCTGGAACGTGTCAGGAGCTGAAAAATAAGAACTCTGATGCTATTTGATGATATTTTAATGAAAAAATACAGTTTTGTAGGTTACTTGATTGAACTATACTTGTTTCTTGTCTTTGACTTTCTGTATCCAACTGACAATCAGTTTATGAGAAGAGTAGTCTTTGTAGATGTATATATGTGTGGTTGTTGCAGGTTATAGAGGTGAGTGAAAGGACACAAAACTTTCTTTAGTGTCCCTTCTGTCCCTTTTCCTACACTCTCAGTTGGACAGCTTGGTAGAGAGGTTCATGGGGTGGATAGCTGTATATCCATCTGTCTTTAATGGCCTACTCTCTTTCAGCTTCTAGCCCTGTATTTCTTTGCACACTGGATTTGTTGGGATTTTGAAAAAGTGACTGTTTTGTAAAATATTTCACATCCAAAATGTTTGCACAGTATTCCTTGGCACATTCATGTACCAGTTTTACAGCTTCATATGTCTTTAGAAGTAGTTTTTTTCCTGGTTGCCATGGGCAATGGTCATGCGTGACACCCTGCATTTCTTAAAATGTTCCATGTAAATAGCATGAAGTAATTTGTTTAGTATAAAGCTGTTTTGGCAGATGGTATGAAACTGGAATGCGAAGGAAAACAAAAAAGGATGTTACTTGCATTCATAAATACAGAAGTAAAGATTAGGGCCTTAAGCAGGAACTGAAATAATTTGGAATGTAATTAAACCCATTTTTCTTTTCCCCAACGGGTTGGTGCCTGAAGAGGGGGAAAGGATGCAAACCCTCCCAACACCTGGAACTTAAATAACTTAAATACTTTGGCAAGAAGGACAGAAGAGAAACTTGTTTATTTGACTTACTTCATGGGCCTTGAGGACACATTTGAAGATGGTAATAAGTGGCAGCTGGTGTAGAAAAAGGGGAGATACATAAATATAGATAGATATAATAACTGTGGGTGTGAAATTTTGTGAGAGGCCCTGTAGGAGAATCCTGAAGGAAATGAAGCAATTCTCTGTTTGGAAGATAGTTTGAAAAGTTGAGTATGCATAAAAGCAATGACACTTGAATTACTTCTGTTCTGAGTAACTTTCCTCTTATAATAATAATAATAATTTTAGAAACTCCAACCAACCAAAACCAATAACCAAAATCCCAAACCCTCAACATCCTAAACGTCTAAATAAAGAGTTAAGATGTTGAACTAAATTCCAGCCCTTCAAGAGATTGGTGGATTAAATGAGAGTAGGACTCAACAGAAAAATGAGGATTTTCCATAATCTTCACTATTGCTGTTCAGGAGGGCTAGCACAAGGAAGCTTCTCAGCAGACATGCTCTGAAATACACGTAATACTAAAATTTTACATCAAATTAATTGTGAGTCGTTATGTTTAAACTTTCATAATTTAAAGATTGTAAAAGTGGTAACAAAGATGGCAAAGATCCTGAGGGATTTCAGCTGCAAGAGAATCCACAGAAGTGACGCTGATCAAACTGGATCGGTTATTGCACTAGTTAAAATGATGCTGTAGGTTGTGATTCTGAAACCAAGTGGTACAGTGTCCATATAGTGGTAAAGATATTTTGAGTTGTCAACTAGCTCGATGTGTTGGAACTCCAAAGACAATGTAAGATAGCATTTCTTAAAGGTGATACTTCTCTGTGTCCAAAAAGCACCAAAGGAGCAGTTTTAAAGTTTATTTTACTTAAACTGTTTCAGAATTTCAGATTATGACACCATAGCAGCCTTGTTGTTAGCTGTTCATGATCATCTTGGTTCTAAAGTGGAACACAGGCTTAGCTTTTGATAACTACTAGGCAGAGAAGCTGTCAAAGCATCACAGTAGCTTCAGACATTCCCCTTTAGTAGGACTGTGAAAGACGTTTTCAAAGCTTGTGTCCAGTCCAGGAGATTACTTGCAGAATATGTTCTATTCTGTTTAAAACTCTGCTGAGGTTAAGATGAAACTTTATGAGCAGACAGAAAGTTCCTTTTCCATCAGATGTCTTTCATTGCAGTGGTATAGTGTTTGCAAAATAACACTCAACAGGAATCTTAGGTTTTGACCCATATTGAAGATGCTTGTGGACACTGTCTTTAGTTCAAAGTGTGATAGCAGACAGTAAATGTCAAGGACTGATGGATGTCTAGGAAACATCTGATGAATGTCTGATGGTTGTCTAGATACCTGAGGTTTTGCTGTGCCAATGTTCTTGTCTGTGAGCTTGTTCAAAGCCTGTTTGAAAAGTTTCTGTTATTATCTACCTGGTTTTAGAATGGGTGTAGTGGGTTTCATTTTTTGTGAAGTTGTTATATTTCAAAAAGTTGTTGGTTTTTGAAAAAATATTTGGTATTGCTTTTTTGCTTTGGGTGGTGCAGTGTCTTGTCTTGGCCACCCTTTTCCATGTCCTCAGAACTACATGTGCAATATGAAGAGGACAATATCTGTAAACATCTTTTAAAGACTTGTTTCTCACGAACTCTTACGTAGTTTGCAGTATTGGCAACACTGTCATGGAGCCAGTGTTGTAATGTTGTTTTGCAGTATTTTCACTGAATTATAGAGGATATTCATGTGCCCATCACATAAGGATTTTCTTCCTGTGTTTTAAGAGGATCACAAACTTCTATTTACTATGATGAGACAAAAATTAAGTTGATGGGGGAGGAATTGATTGTGTCAGGGTTAACAGTAAGTTGAGAAGATCGTGAGTGAAAAGTGCTGGCTGTTCTAGGGACATGGTTCTTACTACAGTTACCAGGGACTTCATATGCTTCTAAACTAACTTTTCAGTAGCTCAGACTGTGAAGTGTTAGTTGTTTAAACTGAGGCTACTGTGAATGTACTGTCTGTAGGGGGAACTCTTCTTAAGAAGCGTCAGCTACAGCAGCTGTTAGCAATATGGAATTTTCTAATGCTAGTTAGATGTTCTTCTTCAAAGAGTTCTGACCATCTTTCCAGAGCATTCTGAAGTACTGTTCATAAACAATCAACACAAACCATTACCATCATTCAGTTACCAAAGACCAGAATAATAATGGAGTTCAATTTGAAAAACGTATAATCTGTGGTGCAAGCTTAGAACCAACATTATTGAACAAACCTCCCATGGCTCATTGAAGAAATGGTTTAAATATTGTTCATGAGATCAGAAACAACTCTTGATATACCAGAAAAGAGTACTAGAGGGTCTCATATGTTTCAAATTACAAGTTACAGACTTCTGGAGACTCTGAAATACCATGAAATTGCTAATACTTCAAGAAACATCCAGTTCTTCATTCTGGTTCTTTGAAATCCTGTATTTCTTGACTCCGAAGCTCTAAAGTCTGCTTTAAAGATAATACATTCAATCTATCAGTGCTTAAGCTCATAATTATATATGTTTAAAAGTTATCATTGACAATATTGTAATTTTTTTTAAATCTCGGACTAGAGAATGTAAATTGAGTGTTGTTCAGAAGTGAAATGGACACTTGAGTTGAACTTGGCAGACTGTAGCAAGTGTAAAAAGATGAGTTTCTTAATTTCTCTATTAATTCCATCAGATTTTTTTTTTCCCCCTAGAGTTTTCCTTCAGTTGTTCTCAGTAAATCCAGAACCGAACAAGTAGTCGATATACTGGAGGGACGATCTAATCCGTTATGTCTTTCATCCTTTGCTGTACCTGTGATAGAGTGGAGATGATGTTTTTATCAGTGGCATTAAATTTATTAGGGAAGAACTTCCGTTCAAAAACAAACAAGAAACCCCCAGAACAACAGTGAGAAAAAAAAAAAGACAGTATCTTGTGTAGTTATTTTTAAATCATGAAAACACACTTTCAATACAAGTCACAATATAAATTGTTTGTTTGACTATTTAAGTGTATTCAGCCCGTATGTTGCTAACTTTGTAGGGATGTGAAGTCATTAAAGTAGTTATCCAGACTGAAAATCTTCTGATTTTTTCAGTGAGTTCTTGATTGCTTAACTAGTACCAGCCATGCATGTAAGTTTGTGCATTTAATTAAAAGTTGTATTTCCAGACTTGTTTTACTCTACCTAACTGCTCATACATGTGAAAAACATCACATACTGTATTAAATATCAAATGAAATTGAAGTCTTTGTTAAATTTAATGCTTTCTGACTTCTTTGAGCCACTGGAGATGATGCTGTAGTTCGGGAGCTGCTCATTTTGTCAGATTAACACTTTATAGATAATAAGTTTTGTTATTATGGATAGTCTGCTGGAGGTTTCAAACTCTAAAACTTTAAAAAATGTGATCCAAGATTGAACCTGTGCCATTCCCAATCCTAATTCTGTTTTCTGACTTCAAACATATAGATATGTATTCTAGCCTACAAAAATCAATTTTTCCATAGATTTTGCTACCTGAATTAGTATTATATGTTGATAGGAATCCTGTTTTCTTGCTTACTGTCCTCTTGCAAAAGCCATGCAAGTCTTCTAACAACATTCAGATATTTGGAAAAGAATCCAGGTTGTAATAAAAATAGGTTGTTGACAGTTAAAGACTCCTAAGAGGGATCTGTGTGTCTTAAACCCCAATATTATTTGATTTTTTTCTTTAAAAGTTTCATTGGATCATCTTAAACAGTATTTGAGAATGTCTTCTACATTGTTAGAGAGAATATGCAATTTTTTTCTCTTTGGCACTTAAATATTCTTAACACAGCAGTCACGCATACCCAAAAACAGCAAGAAAAGGAAACCGAATTTTGTTTTGAATATGACATACAATAAAACTGTAAAATCCAAAATGTTCTTGTAAACTACTTTAACTTTCAATAAAGTGCAGAAATGCCAGTGATTAGGATCACTAATATATTTTCACAGCCTTCATACAAAATAAATACTGTTGTATCAGTTATGTGAACATAGGTTTTCAGAGAGGGCTTTTGGTCATCTTGCAGCAGTCTTTACCTAATAATGTCAACTTAAGTACTTCAGAGACCTGAGATGTGCACATTAAGAATGGTGCAAGGAATCTGAAAACATCTTTAGAAGGAATTTCCAGTTGCTAATTACTGCATGTGAATGATCCATACAATTAATCATTATAGGTTTTGGCTTTTCTGCATTTGAGGCATGCATTCAGAACTGTAAGAGGCTTTATTATTTTTGTATATGTGTTAAATATTTATGTATTTTAAATTTTTTAGTTGGCAGTTATTGCTGGCAGCTGCTGAGCTATAAGAAAATTAATGTTTTAATATTGGGTAGGGCATTAGACATTATGACCAGGGTGTCGGGAGTTCCACACTGTCTGGTAACCATGAACTAACCTTTATCCACTGAAATGTAACACATTCCCTGGTATTTCTAAAACAAACAGTCAACTCTCAAGATTAGTTCTTCATTTCTCTTCCTGGTGTGTTATTCTTCTCTGTACTGCTCCCTCTGTCAAAGAACTCTTCCTCTTGAAGAGATGTTTGTTGGCTTAACTAAATAAGACACATGCCAGATGTTCTGGATTTGAGGTGGCTTCTTGTCAGCTAAGCTTACTATTCTGCAGGTTGTTGACTGGACTTAAAAATGCCGTGAAGCAGAAAATGTCTTACAGGTTAACTTGATGCATTTCCAGAAAGATGCTTTTCATCATAAAGTTAATTTTTCAGCCAGACATTTGCAGCCTTCCTTTTTAGGTTTGTGCACACATACTTTCCTAGGATGCATGCACAGATTTATTTTAATTTAATGGTCACTGTGGAACAGGACTTCAAAGAAAAAGGTGTTACGGCTAGGAAACTAAAGCTGAGGAGCATGTTTTAGTCACAAAATATACTTGAGTGTATGTTGGAAGATATGCTTTCAGATATACTTTTGCTGTGCCGTGCGGTTGGCTAAATATAGTTAGTTTTGTACGGGAACACAGATCACTAGGTGGCGATATAGTATGGACACAAACAGCATTATTAAAATACAAACTCAGTCTCGATAAATATGTTGGTGATCATCAGTCACTTCCAGTTTGGGCACAGCAGTTAAATTATGTGCATGTCAGGTTTCTATATCTCCTGTATCTCCTTTGTGACTTGTATGTAAGTTCAGTAAGGCTCTTTTTAAGAGTTCAGATTTTTGAATAAAAGTTTTGTTATTAAAAAGGAAAAAAGAGAAAAATTCTCTGCTTAGAGGCACCTTCATGTTTTGAGGTTGGGTGTTGTTTTTTGCAGGTAAAAAATAGCATCGTGGTAATGTTCTTTAACTCAAGATTGTAACAGCGTCTCTTTTCTGCACATGAAAAATTAAAAATAATGTGTATTGGACTAAGTGCTGTGCTTACTGTTGAGAAGTATGCGGTGTGTATTGGTATTTCAGAGATCCTGTAGCAGCTAATAAAAGCTATTAAAATTCAGAAAGCAAATTTTAAAAAATCCTTTCAAGTCTGGCATTAGCTGTTAGAATTAACTGTTGTGGGTTTGTTGGGGTTTGGGTTTTTAGGTTACTTTGGCATGAATATAACTCTGAAAAGTACGCTGTGCTCCTTTGAAAAACTTACTTTGATGGTTTGAGTTGTGAAAGGCCATTGTATTGATTCTCACAGTGGAGAAGCTGGGGCTGGAACACCCAGCGAGTGCGTGCAGGGGCTGCAGGCGGGTCTGAAGGCACGGGCGTCTGAGCGCAGACCCTTGTGTGTATCACTTAAGCGAGCTGCTATTGTGAGAGGGAGTGGGGAGGAAGGTTGTAATTAGGTATCCATGTAGGCTGAACCCGCCATTTTACTAAGCTCTGCTGAAGTAGGTCCTTGTGAGGGAGATGGCAGGAGGCTGGGAGAGCATGAAATGGCAGCCGACGAGCAGTAATCCGGCCATATGCACCCTACAGGAAGCCACTGTTTTGCACAGCCTTTGAATCCGCCCGGCCCCTCTGGGTCAGAGACGGCGGTAGGAAAGATGCAGTTTGCAGAAAAAAAGCTGTTTTGACTTTCAGTTTACCTTTCAGATGGGTAGAATATAAAGTCTAGGGAGAGTGGCTGTGTTAGTGGTTAGGCTGTGCTCCCTTAAGAAGGGATTGAGAGTCGCATTAGTCCGGCACCCCAGTGCAGTCCTGTAACACCACCGGCAGACAGGCATGGGGACAAGAGATGAGCCATTCGCCACAGTGGGGCACTAGTAACCAGTCTGAACATGACAAGTTCAGGGCTTGTTTTTCTGGTGGAAAGTAATGTGTTTGTACATAGCTTTCCATAGTTACCAGTAGGTTGGAGATTTCACATCCCTGTTCCTTGTCTATCCTGCAGGCAATGGAGCATGCAAATGGAATGGAGCTGGATGGCAGGAGGATTCGAGTGGATTACTCAATCACCAAGAGAGCACATACCCCCACTCCAGGCATCTACATGGGCAGGCCAACACAGTAAGTTCAATGGATTTAAACTGAATGCTGGAATCTGGTTGAAGAAATAGAGCTCCAGGTACTTCTGAAAAGATTTAGATTTATGGCAGTTCATATTTTATAGCAGAGTTACTGATATAAAGAGTGCAGTACTGTGGATCACATACATTCTTAAATCCTACTGTAGTTTATTGTATCTTTATTTATAAAAATATTGAAGGAGCTATTATTAAAAAATAATATCCAGCAAGATCAATTAATGTATCCTTAGCCTGCTGAAATACTAAGGTGCTCATTTGCCTTTGATTTTGATCGGAATTAGACTCAAATCCCTCATTTTTCTGGGAGTTTTTGAGGGTATTTTTATTATGTATTTTGTTTGTAGATTTGTTTTGTGGTGTAGTCGTAAGTGTCTGATTTACTAGAGGACCACTTTAAAAAAGATTTAAAATAATTTATATTTATTTATCTAATAATTTAAGTCAAGATTAAGAACAGATATATAAAGGGGGTTTTGGTTTTGTTTTTTCTTTTCCCCTAATAGCAGTGGAGGAGGTGGTGGCGGTGGAGCAGGTCGTCGCCGGGACTCATATTATGATAGGGGGTATGACAGAGGATATGACAGATATGAAGAATATGACTACAGATACAGGTACCTACTCTTTATTTTATTTCTGCAAGAACAGTGGATTTGTAGGGAATACTGAAAAGTTACATGACAGGACATGTTAGTCAGTTTGTAGCAATATTCTGCATACATGCCTGTTATGTGTTAGAGCCTCATTCCCTTAGGTTTTGTGAGATTAAAGTAGTCAGAATCTTGAGTGTTTATGTAGTTTGGTTTTTCAGTCGGGCAGGGGGTTAGTTTTGCTACGTGAAGGAGGTGGAGAGCATGTACCTCAGGAATCGAGTAGACAGATAAAAAGGGAACTCATTTTTCTATGCTGTATATAGAACCAGGGACAGCTGATACACACTGCTGTTTAAAAAGGGATTATTTGTAGATGGGATTTTTAATGCTTGACATTTCATAACCATCTTGCTGTTTTCTAAGTTATCTGGTTTCAGAGAATGTTGTTCAACAAGAATTGTAGGCATCTGGAAAAGCACTTCATGTGTTTGTAAGGCTAGTGAGGGTTTATTAAATTCTTTGTCTGGGAATATCTTACAGTTTTAAACACATCAAATAGAGAAATATAAAAGCATTTGTTAAATAACCATAAGCCACAGCCAAATAAAGCAGAAATCATTCATGCAGGCCAAGTCTTTCAGTGCTAAGGAAGTGGTTCTGTTCTGCAGAAGTGATGTGAATAAGGCTTCTTTCATAATGGATGTTGTTTGGTTTCTTTTTTAATTTCCTTTAAAGGAGACGATCACCATCGCCTTATTATAGTCGATACCGATCGCGATCAAGGTCCCGTTCCTATAGTCCAAGTAAGTAAATACAAGTGAATAAACAAGAGTCTGGCTGACATAAACACTGTTATATGAATTGGTCAATGAAAATTCTGAATGTGAAAGCAAAAAAAGCTGGGCACGCTTAAGCTGAGATAACATGTGTACAGTTTGTTTATGGTTGTGTAATTAGTAATTGTGTCATCTTTTGTTTTTTCCAGGGCGCTACTGAAGATCAGAAGAGTTACAGTTGAGGACTTGATTTTTAAATACAAAGTTCAGATCTTTAGCATCCCTACTGCTTTCCCTTCCATCTTCCCTTTCTTGTCCTCCTTCCAGCTCTTTCACAAGTCTTGGGTTCATTTAGAATATACATATTTTCAGTTGAAGTATTCCTATTTTCCATCCCTCCTTATTGTAATACTCTTAAATATTGTACTTGTTGTAGTTTTTGTGTAGTAAGACATCTTGAGCGAAATGAAATAGAGAACCCCAAAGTGCTGATACATTTTGGAAGTCATTCCTATTTCGTTTTTAAAACAGTTGGACTCCTGACTAATCAGAAGAGAGCATTGATATTTTTAAAGCTTGCATGTCATATGTAGTATACACACTCGGATACTTTAACATAAACCTGCATTTCCAAGTAACTTGTTAATCTTTCTGTTAAAATGTTTACCTATTACTTTGATAAACGAGTAATGACTTTGAGCCTTTTCTGTAATGATGAATTTGCTTAGATAGTCATGAAACAGGATTTTTTTTTTTGTAATTTTTTTTTGTCAGGTAGTTGCTTTGAGAGTAGACTATTTGAGCTAGAGCAAAATTTGGTATTTGACTGACTGGGAGAATAGATCCTTGTACACTCAAAATTAAGGCTGTGTTTTATAGAAAAAAGTTTCTGGATTGCTACACAGTGGATAACAATTGAAATTAAAATTGTTAAATTCTTGGGGTCTTTGTGGTACTTGGTTGAATATTTCCCCTTAATTGGTGCAGGAGAAAAAATATTTATTGAACATAGCAATTAGTTATATAATTTGCTGTTCATGAAAGAAAAAATTGCCAACTTTTTGGTATTGAAATAATGATGGAGCAAGTTTTGTTTCCAGTCCTTTTTGAACTTTTGAAAGTATGGTTGGAAAAACTTACGGCTACATGTAAACCTTTTTTTCCCTCAATAAAAGTTAAGTCCACTGGTCTGTGGTTTCTTGTCTTTCGTTCTGTATTTTGTGTCACTTTGGAGTATAGGTTAAACAATACTTGATACTGGGGTATGGGTGATAAAGTCAGCTTTTATCTGTCTTCTCAGGAGCCTTGTCTTCCCTGAGAATCAGCATGTGGTTATATGGGATGGCTAAGCAGGGTGGGTAATCCAGCTGTCTCTGGTGCCATCCTTGTCACTTGCTGGAGTTGTGATGGTTGAAAGAGAAATGCTACTGCTTTTGTTTAACTTTCTGGCACGTGGCTGGTTGAATGTCGATGTTACCACAGCAAAAGGAGTAGGACCACAAAGCCCTTGGAGCAAAATTTCATCCTGATTGTCAGGGAAGGCCACGGAAGAGCTTGTCATGATTTTAAGAGGGTAAGTACATGAAATGTGATTGCATTAGCTATTTCTGAGTGTTGGTGCCAGGAACTATTAACAAGTAGTTAAAAGAAACACCAGCACACATCCAGCTATCTTAAAAGCTTGATAAAATATGCCAGGAGAAATTGGTGACAGAACAGGTTCTAACTGATTATTGCACAATACCTTTGAATCCATGATGTTACATCCATAAATTGCAGTTGAAAACTCGTAGTAAATTGAAAGCAAAGTAGCTGAAATACTGAAGTTAAATCTTTCAAATCTGATGAATTTACCAGTATTTACTGGTGATCAGACAAATTAGCATGGGTTTAGGAAAGGCGGGTCCTGCCTGACCAACCTGATCTCCTCCTATGACCTGGTGACCCACTTAGTGGAAGAGGAAAAGTCTTTGGATGTTGTCTACCTGGACTTCAGCAAAGCCTTTGATAAGTACTGTCTCCTATGGCATTCTCCTGGAAGAGGTGACAGCCCATGGTTTGGACTGGTGTGCTCTTCACTGAGTAAAAAAACGAGTCTGGATATCTGGCCCCAGAGGGTGAAGGTGAATGGTGCCACATCCAGCTGTTGGCCAGTCACAAGAGGTTCCCCAGGGCTCCGCACTGGGGCCAGCCCTGTTCCATATCTTTATCAGTGATCTGGATGAGGGGATTGAGTGCACCCTCAGCTCCCAGGTGACACCAAGACCTCAGGGCAGGTTGATCTCCAGGAGGGTAGGAAAGCTCTGCAGGGACCTCAGGGCAGGCTGGATCGATGGGCCGAGGTTCAATAAGGTGAAGTGTCAAGTCCCGCACTTGGGTCGCAGCAACCCCAGACAGCACTACAGGCTTGGGGCAGAGTGGCTGAAAACCTGCCTGGCAGAAAAGGCCCTGGTGGTGCTGATCCACAAGCTCTGGCTGAACATGAGCCAGTGTGTGCCCAGGTGGCCAAGAAGGCCAATGGCAGCCTGGCATCCATCAAAGATAGTGTTGGTGGCCAGCAGGACCAGGACAATGATTGTCCCTCTGTACTTGGCACTGGTGAGGCCACACCTTGAATCCTGTGTCCGGTTTTGGGCCCCTCAGTTCAAGAAAGACACTGACATGCTGGAGCATGTCTGGAGAAGGGCACTGGAGCTGAGAAAGGGTCTGGAGCACAAGTCCTTTGTGGAGTGTCTGAGGGAGCTGAGGATGTTTAGCCTGGAGAAGAGGAGGCTCGAGGGTGACTGCATAACTCTACAACTGTCTGAAAAGAGGCTGTAGAGGGGTGGGGGTCAGTCTCTTCTTCCAGGCAGTAAGTGATAGAACAAGAGGACCATGGCCTCAAGCTGTGCCAGGAGAGGATCAGGTCAGACATTAGTAAGGATCTCTTGACAGAAAAGGTTGAATGTTGGAGTGGACTCCTGCCCAGGGAAGTGGTGGAGTCACCATCCCTGGAGGTGTTGTGTTCCAATGTGAGACACAGTGCCAAGGTGGTGATTGGTCGAAGGTCTTTTTTTGATTGATCTTAGAGGTCTTTTTCAGCCTGGATCATTCTGTGGAAATTATGGAGAGTAGTGTGCAGAAGCAGTAAGACAGCCAGATGAAAAAGCATGGGGAATAGCTGCAGTGCAGTGAGGCTCAGGGAATTAGGGTAACAGGAAGCAAGAGAGAGAGGTGGCTACTTACTGCAGTTTATGGTATTTATGGCCTGTAATTGTCAAGGCTTGAGAAGTTGTATTCGCCAGCTAGGGAGCAGTTCAGCAAATATGTTGCCTGAAAGCTGAAGGAGTGTTGGGATTCTTAGCTTGGAGATTGTTGCTTCCAGCAGTTCTGTCTGTTCATCTAAATGTCCTGCTTAGCACAAGTCCATACGAAGTTATCAGTGGCAGCAGCATTGTGTTATGTGGTGCATTTTGTGCTTCATGTTCAGTGATGTAAGGCAGTCCATTTGAAGAACAGGTGAAAGTGGTAATTCTTGCTGTACTGGACATACTTGTAGATGTCTGAAATGTATGATACATTGCTGGACTTAATTGGCCATCTCTAAAACTGACAGTCCTGAAATGGAAAGGATAATTTGCAGCTGTTTCCTCATTTGTGGGTGGGGTTTTTTTGGTTGGTTGGTTTGTTGGTTGGTTGGGGGTTTATAACTGAGGTCACTTGGGCAGAGATCTCTGTGTTAGCAGGGTTTTTTTTTAACTTTTGTGGCTTGCATTCTCCCCAGGAATGGGAGTCTCATCTCTGCTTTGTTGTGAATAGATTTAGGAACACTGCTTCTTTAAGCTCCAGGTTCTGTATATGAAATTAATTAGCCGGAGTAATTTTTACACTGTTACTGTAAAAACAGCTACTGAAAGAGATACATACTTTTCTCTAGATGTTTTTATACTTTGTTTAGTCCTAGATCAATTGTAGTCAGAACCCTGAACAAATACTACACATTTGCAACAAAGTAAAAACAAGTCAAAGTAAGTAAAAAAACTTGATGTTACTCTGTGCTAGTACACAAGAAGCTGAAGTTCAGAATGAATTGCAGGGAATACTTAAATACTGACTTCAGACAAACCTGACGTTTATCTAGGTTTATGTATAGCCTCAATTCTAGGCGTAGCCTAGAGAATGCAAGATAACACTTGCTCTTAAATATGCCTTGTTCCCAAATGCTTCCAAGAAGTGGCCACAAGAAGTTCACAACAGCTGCTACCCAGGCTAGTCTGAGACTGTATGTAATGGAAAATTTGCACCCGATGACAACAGTTAAGAGACATACTGGTTTACATGTGGAGTCAGAATAACTTCCAAGAGGGGGTGTGTATATAAGGGCAATGTACATGAGATGAAGTTTATTAAGACTGTTGTTTAGTTGTTTGTCCTATGTAACTGTACTTCAAATCTGTAATGACATTAAGACTTGGTATTGCAGTACTCGGCAAAGCATTTGACTGTGGTGCTGCGTGATGTGGAAATGGTGAGGCCCAGGCAGCTAGAGCTTGCTTTTTGGGAAAGCACCTTCTGCTGCAGGGCTTCACAAAGTAGCAACAGTTCAGGCAGACTTAACGCCACTGCTGCCCTTTATTATCAGTCTACTCAGCTTAGCTGCTGCAGTCCTCTAGAACTCATGTGAATAACCAGAGAAGAAAACAATCTGGGATAAACATTTTCTATTGCTTTCTACAAAAGCAATTTTTTTTTTTTTTTGGCTAGGCAAATGATTTGAATGAATTTCTCTCGTTCTCACAGTCACTGCCCTTGCCTATGCCCTTAAACAGCAGCATAAAGGAGAACACCAAATGCACTTAAGCCACCTCACGTGCAGTACCTGTAGACATAATTTCTTGCTTTGCTGACATTTTACTTCTGCACGAAATCTTTCAGGTAGCACTGCCTGTGTACATGGACTGTTAGGTTCAGCAGAAGAATGTTTTTCTGTGTCATACATTTGTATTTGTAAATACAACACTTTGTTCAAGTTAAGGTAGAAAACAGTTTTTCCTAAGTAGGTCGGTACATCCAGAGAGCACAAAACATACCATCATCACACTTTCTCAGTTTGAGGTAACTTTCTACTGAACTGTAACAAATAAACCTTAATACTTTTACTTCTACTGCTTTAGATACAGAAGTTGAAACATTCATTAAAACTGGCAGATACACTAATGGCCTTGGAAAGGCTATGAGCCACTTCAGCGGGTCTGTTACTGAATTTCCTGAGGAAGTGAGAGACCACCTTACACAGAATGATTTCTTAACCTTTGTGGCAGCAACTGAAGCTACATTTTTGATATCTAATGGTAGACCTCCTTTGCATTCAAATAGCAACTAAATTGTTTTGGCAAAACATGAAAGAAGATCTTTGTTAACAAAGGTCTACAAACCTTTCTCTAGGTCAGTTCTTAACAAGCAGCTATGGTACAAATAATTTTCCCACTGTGCAAAAGGCTAGTTGTGCTTCCTGTGTAAGACTATTTTTTAAATTTAAAATGTAGTTGTTTCTCTGTTCCTCCTTTTTCTCTTTATTTCTTTTGTTTTTGGTGGAGCTTTCTGACTGTGAAGGTGCCTGATACATTAGGGATCAAGAATGGAGAATTGTGATTACCAAGAACCGATACTGGTGTAACTGTTCCACCAGTCTGATCTGTGATTCCACCCTTGTTCTTCTTCCAGTACTGCATTAGGACAAGGATGCACTCTCTGCCCAGCACCTCAAGTTTAGTAATTTAGGATCTGCCAAAACTTCCAGGCTCAATTTTCTCATGCTGACCCTTTCCCATAATACATGGATTATAGCAGCAGTGTTAAGCAGCACAGGCACAAGGTAACGCTCCACCATGCTTCAGTATCTTTGTCTTTCAAGGTTAACCCCAAAGGAAAGTACAGACAGAGAACTCCTCAAGTAGCTTTCAGGTGTATCACAGGGGCTTGCACAGACCTTTATATTTGCTTTAAATAAATAAATAAAACCTATAAACTACCCACATATAAACTAACTGGGGTAAAACAGTGGATCAGTTCTGTGTGGAGTCCAACCTTGCAGCTCTTGCCCAGACCCCTTTTTCTCACTGCTGTATTTTTGCTTCTGTTCTCAGCATGATATGTAGCCAGTCTTCTGCCGGTTTGGTTTGTGGATCCAAGGTTGTGAGAGAGATGTGTATTTGCAGTACTACCTCAATAATGGTAAGATGGCCCTTTTTGTCTCATGGTAGAAATCCTGTAAAACTCGTGGAGGTAGAGAAAACTGATGGATAGCTAAAGGTAGCTGGTGTTTATACCCTATATGATGTTGGGATTTAATAATTTGCAGTAACTCTACTGTCTTTTGCAGGTTCTGTGGAAGCAGATGCCTAACTCCCAGAGCAGTGCAGGAGAGAGGAACCACGCAGCATTGATTACTAAATCACTGTTGATGATACATGATTCCACTACGCTAACAACACACATCATTACAAATATTGTCTAGTATCTAATCTCACAATAAACATGCAAACTGCCTTCAGCAGGGAACGTTCAACTGGTTGATGACTTTCATTTGCACTGCTGGGATATTTTGGTGTGGTCTGAACCGTGGTAGGATGGCAACAGAATTTGCCAGCCAGCAGCTGTCTCCTGCTTCTCACCTTTCACAGTCTAACATGCTTTCCTAGTGCTCCTATTTCTTGTCTCCTCCTTGATCTAGATGTCTGTTTTCCTGTCTCTCCAGACCACTGGATTCAGTGCAGGATTGGGCAGAGAAGAGCAACATCTAGGGAACAAAGAGGTGATCCCTTTCACACTGAAAAATCCCAGATGCCAAATCCCATGGTTACTTTACAGCTGAATTCTGTCTGGTTCATGATCCTCTCTTCCAGACAGAGCTGCTACTTTGGATTTCTATGTTGTATTTTTTAACAGTTTTGTGTGGTAAATGCTTAGAAACTGGTCTCTTAAAAAAAACCTAAAAAACACCCACAAACACAAACAAAAAAAAAAATCAAACCCAAAAATTCCCCAAAACAATTATCCTCACCTCCACAACAAAAAACCACCCCAACCCCCTAAGATTTTAACAGTGCATCATATACAACTTCAGTCTAACAATTATTTCTATAATTCCAAGAGGCATGAACTTTTTCTTCCTTCAGAGCAATTAATTAACTTTAGAGGAAGGTTAATTACAGGTAGTCAAGCTTCCCATTAGCTAAACACTGACTTCCCCAGCTGCTGCCCCTAGCCAGGTATGGAGTTGCTGCTCAGCACCTCTTGCTCTCACTGGCTCTCTTATCCCCTCACTGCAAGGTGTGGAGCACAGGAAAGTGTGCTGAATTCTCTGTCCTCTTTGGCAGAGAGGGGAAAAAAAGCAGAGATAACAGGTCCTAACCTGCATTTCACATTCCAAAGCCTTTCTTCTCTGTGCATCAGCGGACACCTGAACAGGGAAGATGTCAGCCCCATCCTGCTGGACTATGTCCAAAGGAACATCTAGCAAACCTGTTTCCTATTTAGAGCAGGTAAAGCAGGGTTATTTGCCAAGCTGAAGACCAGCTTCTTGCTTGTGTCGAAGTGTCCTTCACACATTTACAACAAATGTAAGCAATAATTAAAATGGCTGATGCCAATTCTGCTTGAGGAGTGGCAGTAGCACAAGTAAGCCCAGCTGTTGCTGTGCAGCCAGGGTGGCCCTGAATGTCCCTCCAGTTCAGCTGGCTCTGCTGGGGAGTGTTTGATACCATCACATCCACTGCTGGCACTTGAGAGAAATGGTAGCAAGAGCAAAACTTCTCTAAAAAATACCCAAAATCTGGTGCTGGGCTCGCACAGAGAGTGGAATGTACAGTGTTGGGGGTTTTATTGTTTTAAAATAAAACATTCCATTGAAGTGTAGATTTCCAGACTGGGTTATATACAGCGTGTTTAATTTCTATCTACTGGAGGCTAGAAGGGAACCCATGCAGCAACTCATCTGCAAATTTCATGGAAAGGAGTTAAGAACAATAGATCTTCAAAGTATAAAGAAGACAAAATCTTATGGAAGTTAACAATGGGACTAAATATTGATATAGCTGAAAGTATTCCCTGGAAAGGAAAGTTCATGCAGGAATCAAGTCACCTGATGTGGTGGGAATTTAGGAGAACTGGATGGATGCGTGGGTAACCTTGGAGAGAATATTTACTCTCAGTTTTCCACGTATGAAAATGAGGTTCATAAATGCTCTCCTTACAATGTTTTTTTTTTTTTATTTGTTCTGCCCCAGCTTTGGAAGATAGTGGGAGATTTGCAAGAGAATCTGTGAAAGATGATTAAACAACTTTATATAATCATAAAATAAGTTTATAAAGTGTAAGCTAGTGCTGACAGATGCAGAACACGTAAGAGTGGCCTCGTGCACCGGGATAGCCTTAAGGACTGCTCTATCTGGTCCCAAGCAGATGTCACAGGAGAAGAGGAGTTTTCTGGGGGTCCAGTTCTGGAACTGAAAAATACAAGATGTTTCTTTCTCGCGTGGATTCAGATGATGAAGGATCAGACAGATTGCTTCAGTTTGAGGATGGGGTTGAGCCCCACATCTCAGTCCGTGCTTACGCCACCCCACCCGTGATGTCCCCAGCCCCGTGCTGGTGGGGAGGCCCCTCCTTGCTGAGCACCCATGCAGTGCCTGCGGGCTGCACACTGCAGAGCAGTTGGAAACACAGGCTCAAACGCCCAGACATTTAAAAACATTACAGAATCCGCGTTTTAATATTCCCTTGAACTTCTACACTTTAGCACATCTTTGATTGTACCACATAGTTGATTTAGGTCTTCAAAGCCAGAGAAACCTGAGATCTTTACAGGAATCAGAGTTGCTCAGGACAGTGGTTATCCCTGGTTTAATCAAAAAGCAGTTGCACAGCCCGGTCCAGAGGCTGACCATACAGTCTAAACCTCCCACCAGCATCACCCAAGTGGGTTTAGACTCACTCTCCCCTTCCACAACCCCCCAGCCTCTCACTGTCAAACAAGGGTCCCTAGGCTGCAGCTGTTCCTCACCTTGAAATCTGGGGGACAGCTGTGGGCAAGACCTGGGAGCTCCTCTATCCACCCCCAGCCCTAGGAAAGACGAAATATTCTCCCAATACCCTGCTCCCAAAACCAGGGGTTGAGGATTTCTGAGCTTGAAGACCTCCTGCAGCTGAGCACCTACCAATGCCAGCCAGGAGCACCTTGGGGGATTCCCCATCCTCTGCCCTTGCAGTCCCAGGGGAAGGGGGTGAGAAACGTGCTCAGTCAGAGACTCAGCAGCTCCATCCCCTGCTCTGGGGCAGCTCCCAAATCCACCAACCACACAGTGCTGCAAGCCCAGCTGCTCCAGTGGCTGTCTGAGCCGGTAGGATTGGAGGTAACTGGTATTGTGTTTGGGCTGTGGGGAACAGAAGTGCGTAGAAAGCTTGGATAGTGGCCATCTTGTTTGAACCCTTTGGAAAGAAGGTGCTACTTGTGCTATGGATTTTTATTTCTTTTCCAACGGCCAGAGGAGTCCAGAGATGAACGAATAAAAAAGTTCATTTTTTCTTCATGAGGGTCCTATCTCTGGTGCCCATCTCTGACAGGGGAGCACAGAGAAAGAGAATCCACATCTGCTTCTGCCCCCTTCCATCTGTGCTTAACCCCTGCCTTGCCATTCCTCTGACCTTTTCTTTTCAGTTTGAGAAAGATATTTCTGTGTTGCACCTGTGAGGAAGACTCAGTGGAGCCTTCATCCGAGGCACACCCATGCTACAATACAGCACTGGCTCCAGGCAAGCCTGCACAGTGGTCAGCCAGAATGGGGGCTTGGACCCCACACCTGGGCACTTCCCCTCTGCTCTGTGTCCAGGTGAAACAGCAAATGATAGTTTGGCACCTCCACGTGTGCCTCGAGATGAGCAGGGTGCCGCTGGCTCTCTGTGCCTGTGTGCATCTCAGCTGTCCCCAAAAGCAGGAAAGCAGAGGTTTTCACTCAGACCCTGGTGCGGTGACACAACCAGGTCAAACCCTGTTCAGACAGCACACATGAAATCCTGAGGGGAGAGACAAGAAGAGTGAAACCCGGAGGATGGTACCTGGCTAAAATGCATCAAAATGTTAAACTGGAAAAACTTTGAATGAAATCATTCTACCTGAGTTCCCAAAGTGCAAAAAGAAACAACTTCTCTGGGCAATAGTGGATTCCCAGCTACTCACAGAGAGGAAATCTTCATCGCCTGTTGGAACAGCACAACAAGGGATGCAAAATTAGCATCTGGCTGCTTCTTACTCTTCTTCTTTGTGACTGTTGCAAGTCTTTTTTACTAAGAATATCATTAGCCAGTTTAATTAACTCACAGAAGCAGGTAGCTGGGAAGTTGCTTGACCTATGAAGGATATGCCTGTTTTTAAAATGAACTCCCCACAGTGGGCAGACCCTTGTGTATTTCTTCATTTAGCATCTTCTAAATATTTTTTCACAAGTGAGCGTTTTACAGCTCTCGCTTTTTCTGATTCTTGTTGTGGCCACTAGTGTCTGACTGTCTGGGGTATTGCAAGCTGTGTAGGAAAGGAGAAAGTGGGCAAGACATCTCTAAAGCGTAAGAGGAGTAAGTAAGCAAATATGATGAGAATTAGGTAGACGATAGGGATGGAATATCCACAGCAAGGGAAGTGTGGAGGAACCAGACAAATTAAAACTTTGCTAAAGTTTGCAGCAAAATGAGCAAACCAAACCTTATCTAAAAGCAAAACCTTTGTTTTCTAACCAAAACAGATAGATGGACCTATCCCTCTGCAAGGGATCCTGAGCCCAAACTCCATGGCGGAATGAGTAGGAGAGCTGATGGTTTTGCATTAACCTGCCTCAGAAGATAGGGGTTCCCGTGCAGAAATGTACCTTTGAGGAGATGGAGAGCTTTAACACGAGCTTCGGACCTCAGCAGGGAAACAAAGTCGCTGTCAGAGAAAGTTTTTGTTTAATGAGATAGGCACCACAGAGGTCTGAAGGAGGCAGACCTTCAGACAATGCCACGGAGAAGACTCCTGCAGTAAGGCTAGAGATGAGGAGTAAGTTATTGATGGAGGTACATGAACTCCCGTGTCCTGCCCTTAGTGATATAAGTCACTCAAAAATTTTTCTTATTTCTCCACTTTGGCACGAGGAGGAAAACCGTGGCTCCCTTCCACTATCATGTGGTCAGAAACCCCCTGACAGACCACAGAAACTGGGACCCCTCCTTCCAGGCAGGAGACAGCAAAAGTGAGTGGGGGAGCAACTCCATGCATCACCAGGGACAAGACCCCAGCTTTTGCTTGTCTGAATAGGACCAAAATCTGCTCCTGCCTGGCTCCAACCTCTCTGATCTTTTAAAACACATCTTCATCTTTTTTCCTTGACCAGAACATCTGGTAATAGCTGTTTTATAAGGAAATTTGAATGGCAACTCCCTTTGTCTTGGAACAGGTGCAGATTCCTAAATTCCTGTGAGAACTGTTAGTCTGCTGAAACAGAGGTGAAACAATGAGAAAGCAGAAGGAAGAGAAGGATGAGGAAGAAGGAGATGGGAGCAGGAGTATATCCATTCCACAACTTGTTTCCTGGAGAAAACTGCAGCTTCTTCTGACTTGCTAGAGCAACAGACTAGGAAGGGTGGCAAAACAGAGTGTAGTGCTTATTTACGTTCTTATTTATAAACAAAACTAGTGAGGTTTGGCCATCCTCAACAGTCAGTTTTTATTTATATAAAGTGTAGTAACCTTCTAAATGATGATGCTTGGTTCAAAGTCCACACTGGACTAACCACTGGTAGAGACTCGTACGCTTTTCCCTCCTCTGCCCCGAAAAAAGCAGTGAATACCATCTTTAAACAGCAAGTTTCCGAGGTGTTGCGGGTGTTGCCCTCTAAAGTAAGCAGCCCAAATTACCAACTATCCCCTCTGAGGCAGTGTCACTCTGTCTCTCCACGCAGATGGTCTGTGTTGCCCTGAGGATGAGCTGGGCTGGGTTAGCAGAGAATAAGCAGAGCAGGTCTGATGGCTTCCCACCTCTGCACTGTCTCCTGGGTTGAGACTGCTTTGCCTCTTGGCTTCTGCACCCAGTTCAGCCACTGGGTATGTGAAGTTAAGCAAAACCTCTGACACTCCAAACATTTAAGGTAACTTTTTTGGATAGGCATGTATTTTTACATTAATAAAACCTTTCCCCATGTTAATTTTTGGCAGAAGGCTGAAGAAGTAGAGAAGTGCCCCAGGAGTGCTCTAGCTGTTGAAGGTGCCCTTGCTACCTTCACAAGTCTGGAAATACTTGCTGCTTGCAGGTGATTTGAGTACAGGATTCACCCTTTAGTCCGTGCACTCTTACAGGAACAGTGGTTCCAGAGATGTAACTGGGATGTCTTACGAGCACCAAGTTATTAAGGTGTTTGATGGACAGGAAAGCTGTGCTTATCATGGGGACACCACAAAAAAACCTCTCCAGCTTTTATAAGAGCTTGCTCTCTTTGGGAGATTGGTCTGGATGAATCTTTCTGCAACACTTATTTCTTATCTCTTCCCCATTTGTCCTGTAGAGCACACAGAGGAGAGAGCATAGGGAAAACATCCCTGGAAGCACAGCAGAAAGCTCAAGGTTCCCGCCCTGATGGGCTTCCTGCTTGCCTGGGTCAGACCTACAGCCACAACCCTCCAGCACCTGTGTCACAGGGATTCCTGTCTCACCCAGAAGGAGCACCTGGCTTCTGCCACTGCCCTCCCAGCTTGTCCAGCCCCATGGAGCCAAGGGAGGAGCTGTGTCCCCCAGCTTGTGAGCAGCTGTGTGGAGGAGCTTGTGAGCCAGCCCAGCGTGTCGTCCTGAGGCTGCAGGTGACGAATGATGGCTGTCTCTGGCAAGGTCTGTGTCCCAAAGATGAAACTCACTCCTTCTACAACTTCTTGAGGAAAAAGTAAATCCCAGCTGCTGCTTCTGTTGCTGCACACCACATGGGGAAGCTTAACTAGTCCAAGGAAGGGGGTTGCTATGGTCTCTGGTTGAACCAAGAGCAGCTGTCGATGTATCCAGTTCTGGGCTTCAGCACACACCTACCCCATCGGGACTGGTGAAATGGATACGGGGAGGTAACCAGGCTCTAAGAGCAGCATCTCTGCTCAGCTCTTGCTGAGCCTGGCAAGTGGCAGAGAGGATTTCCACTTGAATACCTACCCAGATAGCTAAAATCATCCTCTGCGGCATGTGGAAATATAAACCTTCCTTTTCCCGCCTGCTAAAGCCACCTGCTGTTGTCTCCTCCTGCTTTCTACTTTTAGCTCATTAGTTCCACCACAACTACACTCTGCTGTCTCACTGCCTTTTACTGAAGGCACGTCACAGGCAGCTAAATGTATTTGAGCAGCTGTTTGACCTGCTTGCTGCTGAAAAGCGGCACGGACCAGTGTTGAGTCCCTAATGAGTAACAGCCCCAGGGAAAAAGCAGCCCCAAAATCTGACAGCTCCAAACACTGCCAAGGTCTTTTTCTCACACTCTCCTTTCTAGAAGTTGGATTTGATGATCCTTAGGGGTCCCTTCCAACCCAGGATATTCTATGATTCTCTGATTCTATGATTTCTAGCTTGTTTGGAGTAAGAAAGATGAGCCTCCATGGCTATAGTGATAATTTTATGAGTTAGCTTCTTAAATATCAGCACGACAACGGCTTATTGAAATGTGCTGGCAGCTTACTTTCTTGATGGTGATATCCATGCAAAAACTTCCCATAATCTTCTACTAATCATGAGGAATGTGAATAGAACTCAGAGGAGGTACCCAAGAATTTCCAAAATTTCACTAGGTGCCCTAGATCAGGCTTGATCAGGGAAGGTTCTGCTTTGATTCTCTTCCTTTGCTGGGAGGGTGTTGTTCCCCTCTAACAAGAGAAAATGTTGTCTAAATCAGCATCACCTTTATAATCAAAGTGCAGTTCCTCCTTGGCAAAGATGGAAGAAGAAAATTTTCGTGTGTAAGAGAGAGATGGGCAGTATTTGCCAGTCATTTGGGTGTATGGCAAAAGCTAAATGACGCTTGTGAGCTTCAGCAACGGGAATAATGAATGCACCAGAAGTGAAGAGAGAAAGGATGTATAAGGAAGGAATTTCCTGTTGCTTTGCTAAACTTCACTGGAATGTGGGCAAGGAGAGGGGAATACAAGGTGCAAGGCTGAGGACAGCAGTGCAAACTGGAAAATTCAGAAATTGCTCAGGAAGTTACGGAGGGAAGGGAAGGGAAGGGAAGGGAAGGGAAGGGAAGGTAAGGGAAGGGAAGGGAAGGGAAGGGGTTACTGGAGTCAAGAATTTGGAGAGAAAGAATTTGTGGAAAGAGGACATTTTGGAACACACCACGGGACAAGCACACTGTGGAGCAGGTGGCTGTGGAAATTTTGTTGTCTCTTCCGGTGGAGGAGAGTGGGACTGAGCATGATGAAGATGAAAATGAAGAAGAAATGGTGCTTGTCCAAGAAGTCACTTCTGGCAGTGGATGACACTACCTGGAGCTTTCTGCTTGATCCACTTTCTGTTACCAGTGCTAAGATTTTCCCTCCTGCCAGCCCTCTCTGTATCTCATCTCTCTGCAGCACTGTCACCTCCTCACTTCCAGCTGCAGTGAAGGTTCTTATTACAGAAAGTTGATTTGTGATGAATCCATTTGTATGGTATATTGCTGAGTACAAACTATTAACATTTGAATCAATAACCATGGAACTTGTAAAATTACATAAACAGCAGAGAGATTTGCAGGGAGGAGAGGTGATGTTTACCGTCCTAAAAGTCATTAATAAAGAAGCAAAACTCCAGTTTCAGAGCAAGCTACAGAAAGAGTTCTATTTTTCTTCTTGCAGCTAATACACTGTTTTTCTTCTAGAATCAGACAACTCTTCAGTTACTGAGTGAACAATATGGATTTTTAACTACCGCTCTCCTCCTTTTTTTGCTTTCCTTTATGCTGGCATGAATTTGCTCTTCCTGTCAGACATCGGTTACTGCAAACCCACAAAGATCTCATCTGCTTTTAACTTCCTCCTCTCGGCTCAGGGTCTGCACTGCTTCTTCTCCAGCATAGTGCCAGTATCTTGCCAGAAACTGCCTCTGCTGTAGTCAATGTCTGCCTGAGCTTCAGAGCATGCTGACCCCAGCTTTTCCAGCAGCAGCAGCTTCCCAAGCACACAGCTGCTCCACCCAAACTTCTGCTGAGATGTTTCCACCACCAGTGTCCTACTCATGGGAGACCAGGCATCAAAATATAGTTGTGAGATATCTGAGCACTGTTTTTCAAGAACAATCCCGTGAAAGAACTGCTCAAGCACGTTATATTGAACCCGTCTTTCACTGCCCCTTGAGGCTGCTCCTTCTCTGCTCCCTCCAAAACCCAGTTTGAACTCGCAGGGATTCCCTGAAGCAGCAGTAAAGCTCCAGCAAAGCCTGACATTCACCAAATCTGTTCTCAGAGGCAAGCAGAAACCCCGCAAATGGGGAAACCTACATGAGGAGTACTTCGCCCCATAGTTCATTGCCTAAATGGGCTTCCAGAGGGATAGAGGCACCAGATACTGTTCAGTAAGGAGAAGAGGGGAGGGAGGCAGGGAGACAGAGAATAACAGCTGGGGAAAGAACATTAGGTGGGAGATCAAGGTCAAGAGTCGTAAAGGGAAGGAGGGGGTAGAAAAGAAACCCGGATGAATCAGAAAAGGCATGGCTACAAGTTGAGCAAAGAAGAGTAGAGACTGAGTAGGAAAATAAGCGGCACTAGAGGTTTGTCATGCTTTTCCTGTGTAAATACACGTCAAACTTCATGACTATCTGCCTCTGTTGAACAGCAAGGATCCTGCTACCCTGAAAATGAGAATGTGAAGGCACCGGGAAGGATAGGACTGTATTTCATTAAAATAAGAGATCCTGAACAGGTCTGCAGGGACTGTGCCAGAACCCCGCTAGTGCTGAATCCAGCCTTTTTGTGGGGTGCAGCTCCCACAGGGTGACTTGCTCTCTGGCTTAGAGCTTGCTACCCTTTTCCATTTGGCTTTTGCTGGCAGAAAAGGAAGCACTCTGAAAATCATTGTCTAGGTCATCAATCTTTCTGAGATCGGATTTACCTATAGCACTTGGGAAGAACAGTGTATTTTATCTATGCAGGGATGTGAAATCCACCTTCTTGGAAACCACACATGTACTCTTCTTCCTCTGTCTCCACTGTCTTCAACAACACAGTCGAAGAAAATGTGAGGAGCCAGCACCCCTGCTAAGGGCATATGTCTGAATAGGCACAAGCTTAATAATGTCCCAATTTAAATATGTATAGAGCCAAGTGTGAATTGTTAATGTAAAAGCCTGCACATGCTCAAACATTTTGGGGCGGTTTGGCTTTTCCTTGGCGGTGATGTTGGGGCATCTTTCACGAGGTCAGCGCAAAGGAAAATAGTGGTGTCTTCCCTTCTCCCACTGCTTGGAAACCGGGATCTCTGTCGTCTTTATCCTTGGTCTTTTGTGGCTACTGCAAAGGAGCATCTTCCAGAAGGCACCGTGTGCTTGTCCTCCAGTGGCTGCTGCCCTCCCGGCCCTTTTCCAGCCGGGGGCCCCCCGCCG
>VZRR01011614.1:160158-280969 GCA_013398015.1 Oreocharis arfaki
CGGGCGCCGAGCTGTGCCGCCTTCCCCGGCGCCGCGGCCGCGCTCCGCCGCTGCCCGGGCTGCCGATGAATGGGCTAACGTGTTGCGCTCCTGTTTCCTGCTTCGCACCCCTGCGAGCCCGCTCCTGGAGATGGAGACGCACAGCCTCGCTCGAATATTTTCCCCTTTCTGTTTATCTCGGCAGGGAAAGTGGAGCTGCATGGGGAAACCAGAGAAGTTGAACATTCGGGCCCGAAAAGACAAAGGTAATTTATTTTTATCCACACCTCCCCCCAGCCCCCCCGCACGGCCCCTTGCCCTTAGTTATCCAGTGAGAAGCAATTTGAAAAATGCTTAGGTTTGTGTTTCTCTTCCCTGTAGATAAATGGACCGCTTTCTTAAACCCATAGGCGTGCACTCAAGTGCTGTCCGAGAGGTTTTCTAGAATCACCCCATGTGTTTCCAATGTAGTGTCTTGGCCAGGCAGCAGTGGTACTATTTAATTCATTATGAAAAAAAAAGGCATCTTCCTAAGGTAGAAGCAAATTATTATGGTCTGATGGCAAATGATTGTGTAGATTTTAAAATTTAAAGTTCCATGAAAAGAGTTAAAATCTGAGTGCTGGCAGGAAATGAAATGTGGTGTCGTGCACTGTGTAACGGGCAAGCACGTGAGCTCTGCTTCAGCAACAAAAAGCACCTTGTAAATATACTGGTGGTTGTATTTTTTTGATCCTGCCATGCTGGAGTCTGCAGTATTTTACAGGCATATAGTAGAAGTCTCATCTGTGTTTGAGAGGATTTTAGCATCGCTATTTTGAGCTGGTCTGTAGAAGCAGCAGGAGGACTCCTTCCCAGTAAGGACAGGATTTATGCATCCTTAGTTTCTAAACATACGTTTAATTTCTGCAAGGCAGTAATTTTGTTGGACCTCATGTAAAAAAGCAATATTTGGAATAAAGCAGTAGTATTTTTATGCTGCCTGTAGCAATTCAGCCTGCTTCTTTCACAAATATTTATGTGATAGAAAACCTGGCGTGCACTAGAGAGTAAAAAAAAAAAATAGATCAAGCTTTCCACGTGCTTGTTCCTGTACTCCATTATTCAATCTGGGAAGTATGTCTGTCTGTGCAACTTTATTAAAAGAGGATTCTACTATTTCAGGATTGTTTGGAAAATTGCAGTCTTTTAAAGATAGTTGATTGGAAAAGATGGTTTATCTGTCTCGATGGGCATTGTATCATGGTATTTTGAGAATTAGAAGTTTGGTTATCTGTTTAGTGTTAGACGAAAGCTTCACTCGAGAAAGTATGGAGGATTTTTACTCTAGTTAAGAGAAAGAGAAACCCCTCTCTGGACAAATTAATTGCATGTGAATCTTTTTGGTTTTATTAATTTGATACTTTTCATTGAAAATTAATGTGGTGTATGTGCTCTTTCTCCTTCAATATGCAATGTATATAGTTTTGCATTACAGCAGCCTACATTTCAGTTATTTTGTATAGAAAAATACTGTTGCAGATGGAACATGCTTTTAGATTTAAGAAGAAAATTCCATGGGGCATATAAAAATTGATAATTTCCTATTAGTCTAATAGATAAACTTACTGTCATGCTTATTAATCTTAAACTTGCACAAAGAGCATTCTATTTATGCCTTTGAAAAGAAAAAAGGTAAATTTAAAATCGTTGGTGCTTCCCCAACATTTTTTTTTTTGAATCATTGTTTAATGTGTTTAAAAGCATTTTTCTGTTCTTTCAGCTGTCAGCTGAAATGGTGTAAAAGTCCATTCTTTGTACTGGGTACTGTGTCCTATTTGTGAATTAACAATTATCAGAAACCTTTATCTGTCTGTAACTTGTTGAAAAGAATTCTGCTCTGAACTTAAGGCACTTTTCTAGGCATGTGTTGCCTACATATAGGCATATTGAAAAAATTGCAAATGTAGTTGTATCAGCGTACCCATATTGCTTCTCCCAAAGCCCTTATTTGTTAAAACACTGTTTCATCGTGCATTATCATGTTGGAATGTATTAGATATAGTTCAGATTTATACTGCTGTTTAACAGAAAATTAAATTGTATTTCTCATAACTGTACTTCATGTCCCTTTGTTTCTGCTCCCTCTCTCCTGAAATCTAATATAGAGAGCCACTTAAAATTCATTCAGTGGCCTCCATATGTAAAAGTGACTCTCTTGCTTCTTTTAGAGATGTCTAATTTTTTTGGGGGGGAGCGAGGGTGTCAAAAAGTTGGAGATCTTTTTTTCCTTGTATTTCTAAACATTGCTTACTGGGTGGATATTTTGAGTTGTTACCTACATGTGAAAGCACAGTTTCAAATGTTGAGTACTGTTGGTGAAAGTGGTTAAGGTGGTTTCGAAGTAACTTTCTTGAAGCCTTTGTATCTTTTTGCACCAGGGAAAGGTGTAGAAGCAGCTGGGGTGAGGTGGGGGGTGTTGCTGGCCAGGCCCACCCAGTGTGTTTGCAGGCTGCAAGGCCAGGGAGCGCTTTCCAGAGAGCCCTGTGCACTCCAGCGTGTGAGATATGGCTAGAGAAGTGACGCCATTTAAAAAAAAAAAGAAGTGGATATGTCAAGTCTGTCTTTCAACATGAGTGTACGATTAGTAGTTTGGTCAAATGATTGCTTCATAAGAGCAAAAGTTGTTTTGTAGTGCAACAAAATTATTCAATACACTGTATTGACCTCTGCTGCTGTGAGGCTGCTTCATGGAGACTCCTAGCCCCCCTCTCACAACCTCCTTAAACATGATTTTCAGGGGGGTTTCTGTTGTGTGTTTTTTTTTTTTTTTTAACCAGAGTGTGTAGGTTATCACTCCAAAAGTAGTTTGTGGGTGTCTTTCTCCAGAGAGAGCTGAGGTACACAGGAGGAAAGGGTAAAGGTTTGGTAATCCATATCCTTGTCACATAAAGGAAGGTCAAGAGGTGGTGTTACCTAGGGTTGCCATAAAGTTGAGCTGAATCTAGAAGACATGGAGTGCGCCTGGCTTGTTATTCAGGGCGAAATTCTTGGGCCCAGTAGTCACTGCATTCCAGCCCTTGCTGGATCTTCTGATTTGAAGTGGGCACACCCAGGTTTGCAAAATTGCCTTCCTACCTGCCGTGGAAGGAAGGAGAGAGCCTGTGTGGGGCTTTCTCCCCCCTACTTCCCTGGAAGCATTTGAAAAACAGACAAGGGGATATGGTGTGGTTGAAAAGAGAGCCCTGGTCAGGGTTTCCTTGATGGGAGGGTGGGGAATTATTTCGGGGGAGGTGCGAAGTATTTAATAAGCTCAGGAGTAGATTCCTGACTTACTACTGAAATCTCAAGGGAATGCCAAAGGAATGCAGCATTTCTGCATTCAGACCCCTCGGTGTGGAAGGCTATTGCAATATTTAAGGGTTTAGGTCACTTTATGCAGAAGTTAGAGGAGGCACTGTAATGATTTTGACTGCGAGTCACGCTCTGCGAGGGAAAGCAAGTCAAGGCACCGTTAGTCACATCCACTACTTAGATGAGTTTTCTCCTCACAAAGCGGTGGTGCGGGAGGAGGATGGTGGCTGCCCATGGCATACGTGGAACTCGTGGTGCGAGGCTTTGGGTACTACCTCGCTGCAATCCAAGAGCAGCTGGTATCTCACAAGGCGATGTAGGCTGCAATCTGATTATTCAAATGGCCCTGATGTCACTTGTGCGCAATGAGGGGGGAGGGCAGGCGCTAACTCTGGGCACCTGGGGGTGTGCCTGGCGCAGCCTCCCGGCCTGGCTTCCACATCCAGGTGGGCTTCCCACCCAGACCTGATCCACTCTGCCTGCTCCTGGGGCCCTCGGGTACCTAAAATGCTCACAAACACCTCCGTTGTGGTAATGATGAGGTGTTTTTCCAGTTGGAAGGTTAATTTTTTTTTTCCCCCACCTCGAGGGCTCTTTGTTGAGAAAATAAATTCACTGTGTCTCTTCTGGGGGATTTGTTTGGGAAGGGAGCAGGAAAAGTGGGTAGCAAAGGTGCACCCTGTAGGTAATGCTGCTCTATGGGGAGAGCAGTGGCCTGCCAGCTGTGCTTCACCTCTGATGCTGAGGTGTCTGAAGGCTGATGTGAGGAAAACAGGCCCCAAGTCCTCCTTGCGCAGCCACCTCCATTCCATGGGTGACCATTAGATGGGAATTGGATCGTGTTGCTAATTTTCAGTATAATGAGGGTTTGTGTCTAGTGTGCACAAGAAGGTGGGAAATGGTTTTGTGAGGCTAAAGTATGCATGGTGGCTGAAATGGTCACAGTTATTAAAAAAAAAATTTCGTGACACTGATCTTTTTAGTTTTGCTTCTGTAAATATCAAGTAGGTAGAAATATTCTCAAAGTAAGAAGACATGTTGGAAAATACGCCGTTTCTTCACTGTGTTTTTTCTCTTTTCTGTGTGAAAACTTAGCGTGTTTTTGAGAGCAAAGGGCCAAAACTTCACATAGTGATTTAAAGTTTTTATTCTCTTTCCACATTTGTTTTTGCAGATGTGAACAGAAGATTTATTTTTTGTTTTAATCTTTGAAATTTTACAATTAGAGTGGAAACACCAGTTGTGACTATTCCTATACAGACAATGAGTCATTATGGCAAAACCAGACAATCTTCACCAGCCATGTTAACTGTTACATTGTGGGAAGTTTAATTTTTATAGCTCCTCATACTGTTTGATCATTAATTGAAAAAAAAAATCCCTACTTTCTCCAGTTTTAAAAAATCAGCTGGAACACATGAAACACAGCTGTAAATGTGTGTTCTGAAAGGTTGGTCCTGTTCTCCTTCTGCTGACTTCCCTTTACAGAAGGTACCCTGAAAAATATACTTGTAGTGAACTTTAAATTGTGCATAGATATGGTAAATTTTAAAGGGGTGGAATAAAAAATAACATTTTGGAAGTGTAATTTAAGGGTAATAAAAATATGATCAGGAAATGTTTAAGATTTTTTTTTTCTCCCTTTTTTTCCCTTCAAGCATGGGGTAATAACATTTTCCACATTTTTGAGACCTTGAAGGTGGTATTTTTGTAAAACAGGGCTGTGTTCATTTCAGTCGCTCTTTTAAGTGCGGAGCATAGGACTCTACAGTGCTGGAGTCCTTTCATGGCTTCTGGCTAGCTACTGGGTGGACTTCAAATGCTTAGTTTTGACCTGAAAAATTCTTAAACATCCCCCGATTTACCTACCTAACAGAAAATGTGATGCTTCCCATAACGTTCATGAGAGAGGGACCCGGACAGAATTAAAATACATCTAATACTTAGCCATGGACAGGGCTAGTCCTTTCAGAAACCTCACAAAAAAGATTCTTCACTCCTTAAACCTGTTCATCTCCTCAGTGTCACCTTATCTTTTAGTATTTTATCATCCTGGGATTTTGGTAAAAAAATATGCAGTGGCATAGACCATAGCTAAAGACGCTTTCTTCTGGTGATTTCATCCTTACATGAGGCCAGTGAGATAGGCACAGGGCAATATTGATGTAGGACCTTTTTTCTTGCAATTTAAGAGTAAAATTTATTATTGGAATTGGATTATACAGAATCAATAAATGGATAGAGAACATGTGGAAAAATTGAATGCTCTAAAACCTAAATGTGGATGATAACTTCACGTTTTATATATAGAGGGGGATGGTTTGGAGAATTTGAATAGTTTTGATACATTTAGCAATATCGAGGTGCTTCATGTGGTTCCAGAGTACTTCAAGATGATTCTCTTTTAATGCACTTTTATTTTCATATGCAAAATGTCTATCTCCACATCAGTCCATTTTTCATGTCTAATGATGCAGAATATAGAATTATGTAAAGTTATATGCTAATTACTGTTGAAAGTTAGGATAAAACCGTAACTTTCCCTTATTTTGCCTAGAAATGTGATGTAATCAGAAATACTTGAGCATTATTTTATAGTTTTAGTCTGAGGCTTCCATACTTTCTCCTTTTTTTTTTTTTTTCCCTTTCCTGGGCATGTTAAATGTAGGCACCTGTATGCCTTCTCATCCTGCATCTTTGCTGGGTGAGTGTTACCTCTGCTGTCCAAATGAGGAAAATATCTTGAATGCGCCATTCAAAAATCTCCCCGGGTGTCTGTGTTTGGGGTATGCTGGGGAGATCAGCTAGCCCAGTGCTTACTGGTGCTACCCAGCCTCTCTGGGCATGTCTATCCATCTGGATACTTCAGTGACAGTTGTTCCTTGTCATCAACTGGAATATGTAATTTGGCTTCGAAAAATTTCTGTGTGGGAGCAAGAGCTCCTGTGTGTTTGTGGTAAGTATCAAAAAACTGTAATTTTGTATTACCTCCCGGTTTTGCTTCTTTCCAGATCTGCAGCATTGGTTTATGAGTGTGTTTTCAAAGACCCGTATATTTAACAGAGAAGAAAATCTTGATATATGTAGTGGGATATGTAGCCAGTGAAGCGCATTACCCTGATATTGACCCTGCTAAACCTTAAAACTCTGTATGTGTAATGGCAGTAAAAGAGTGGTGCCAAAATAGGTGGTTTTCCTTTCATTTTTTTCTGCAAGCGCATTGAAATTTCAAAATTAGAAATGATAGTATTAGTTGTTATTTTGCTGACTTGTATTATTGTGACAGCTAGCACAAGAGGAACCTACAGTGTGAAAGGTCTGCTGTTCAACACAGCACTAGCAGCCATGTGCTTCCTCTATAGCCTGGCTCTTCATGGCGCAGTGGAACCAGAATCCACTCAAACTGTCCTTCTGCAAATCTGAATGAATGGAAAACTGCCACTAACGCGTAAAATGAGGTGTTCTGTGCTTTTAATTAGGTTAAAATTTGGATAAGAGCACAGATAATGAGTCAAAGAGGGATCTGACTCTTCTTGAGTGTGGGACTAAGTACAGAAATGAAACTGCCTTGAAACAGAAGATCTTCAGCTGGGAAGGGTTTTACTCCATTTTATATATTTTGGTGTCTCGACTATTTTGTGACTGTAGCCTCTGCAGTATTTCTCACCAATCAGTAGTTTCAAAGAGAATGTGTATGTATATGTGTGTCTCTTGTGTGTGTGTATATATATACCCACATATGCGTTTTAAAAGATTGTATTACCATAAAATAATTCGCACTTTAAGAAAGGACCAGCTAAAAATATCTGGAGAATTTACAAAAATAGTAAGGTTGGGAGGTTTTTTTGTTGTTTTTTTTTTTTTCCTAGTACCACTACCCTTGAACGCAACTGGAGCTGAATGTTCACTTTTGAAAGATTAACTTTCATGCTCAGCTGAACTTTAGGAATGTTATTTTAAAATATGTAGTCTACACCATGTGTCCAATACATTTTTTCTCTTTGAAAATAGCAGTGCTTTATTGTTTCAGTGAATTGGTTTTTTATTTTTAAATGTTTAATGTACAGGTTCTATAGGTTTTCCCTCAAAAATGGAGCTCATTTCACCTTAATAGAGCCTTAAAAATTATAGTGCAGAAATCAGAATTCCTGATAAAGGGAACTCTAGTGTGCGTGAACAAAAATTTCTGTTGGAAAAAAATAATAAGCTTAAGTTATTAGTTGGGTTTGCAGTTACTTATTTTCCTGAAATTTCATGTTAAAGACCAGCCGGAGATGGAGTAAAGAGCTTGTTGGGCTTGGATTTGGAGTTATTCATTAAATATCTAGCATGCATTGATCAAGCTGGGGCTCTAATTTTCTAGGAATAATCAGGGCAGGAGGGCTGGCTGTGAGAAAGGGGAGGATGGGGGAATCCCTACCTCGGGTGAGTTTTACTGCACAGGTGCCCCACACAACTTGCCTCCTAGGGCCTGATCCTGCACACTCTCTGCCCCTTCTTCCCTGCCATTAAAGGGAATCCTGAATCCTGAGTGTGCTGCAGGGAAACTCTTGGGAAACAGAGCTGGCTAAACTTCTCTAGCTTTGATAGGGAGAATGCTTGTATCTAGCAAAGGCAAAAGACACCAGCTGTTTGTTTGGTTGTTTTTTCTTTTTAAACAGTAGTTTTAAAACAGTTACAAAAACAGACCATCCAGAAATTTATTTTTGGTGATAGGCTGGATTATTTAGTTTATACACACTGGGGAAATTGTTTGTGATGGTGGTTTCATGGTTATAATGGAAGAATACTTCAATTTTTCTTCCTGCATCTAGAGCAAAAATTTCAAAAAGTCTCTTTAGGACAGTGCTTGACAAATACAGTCTGTGGGATGCTAGAGGAGTTTTGCTAGTAGTTTAATCCATGACCATAGCTTATATTTATAATGTAAACGTTACTTTTTTTTTAAAATATGAATTCTGATATACATGCTTTAAATGATTTTCTGGTGAAAATTTGGTGGCAAACTCATGCAGGTAATGGCTAGGGAAAATAATTTGTCTGTCTTGGACTGTTGCTGCCAATTCAGAAATAATTTTTCGGATGATTTTGCTAACTGTACGCCAGCTTGCACAGGCTCCCCTCGCCATTGAGGTACTGGTTGGTTAGAGCTGTATACTTCTGTGCTGTAGAGAGCACAAAGGTCTCTCCTACCAAGGCAACAGGATTCCTGAATGAACCACTCTTTCTTCATGGCAAACCAGTGCTCTGGTGTACAGAGGGAGCTATTCACCAGGGCCAAGCGAGAGGGATTCAATGCTAAGTGTCTCTTAGTGGTATCGATGGCAGTGGGTGCTGGTGCTGATCAGCAACAAGAGCTCTCACATGGTGAGGTTTGTGTTAATAGAAGCTAGATTATTTAAGTGAGTTCTAGGTGGTGGTGGGCAGCAGCATAACTTGGTGTTATGCTAACCAAAAATGTTAAAAACTGCATTTGCTGATCAGGAGGCACTACTACTGACCCAAGAGGAGTGCTGCAGTATCTCAGTACTTGTTTGTTACCTGATTGTATAAATTTTCCACCTGCACAGCAACTTTTAACATAGATGAGAAATAAATGAGAAATGGACAGCTCTTGTTGTTGGAGTTCTTTTAAATACTGTGTACTCATCATTAAATTTCTTTTCAGAGTTTAATTCTGGAACTCAGTAGGAGTGGTGTAAAACTGTTCTTGTACTGCTAACACTAGTTCATTTGAAGATGCATCAGAATGATTATTCTGCTAAAATACTTCAAAAGAAAAAAAATCCACCCCCAAAACAACAAAACACCCCATGCTGTTGTAATAGTCAAAAGGTAGAGGATCCTTTATTTGTTAAAATCTAAGGTTTTTCCTCAGTGATGGTTTGAGTCCTAGTAGCAAATGGTGAGTTTCTGTTCCATTTGATGCCTTGCTCTGGGTTGCTGCTTATTATATTTATTCAGAGTGAATTATATACCTCTATTTAGAAGTTTTCAATTTTTTTTCCTGTTATGCATTTGAGAGTGACTTTTTATAAATAATGTAATTTCTACCCCTTCTTTTACTTTGGCTACTCTTAAACAAGAAGTGATTGTTGACATATAAATACGTCCCAAATTCTGCATTTAGCATAGAGTGGTAAGCTTTAGATAAAAGTGGTGTACACACCCTTTGTACAACTGGGCTTTATGGCAGTTCAATTGAACTCAAAGCAAAATTATGAGCAGAATCATGTTTTTAGGTATGAAGTATGTGTTTAACCTATTTATAGTTGAAGCTACCCATTTTTTCTTGAAAGCAATCTTGGGAAAACAATTTGAAGATTTGTCATTAGCTAACTCTAAAATCTTGAAGTTATGAAGGTTGCTGTACCTTTGTGTTTGACTAGCTTCACTAAAATAATGGAATTGCATTCACTGGCTGCGGTTGGATTTTGCCTGCCTCGGTGGCAAATAATAAGCTTATGTACATTGCTTTTCTTCCTGGCCCTTGGTCTCACGTCACCTGATCCACACAGTTCACCCAGTATGACTGCTACTGGTTTTGCACACGCCAAGTTCAGCCTCTTAACGTGAAAACGCTGCTTCTGAACGCACGTTCTGATCCAGCACCACGTGTGTGGTTGTGCTGGTCTCCCTCTGTGCAGCCGTGTTGTGTTTTGTGCTGGAGCACTTCAAAAAATGATTTCTCAAATTAAAGTTGAAGCTGATCTTAACCTTTTTAGCTGGAGAGTGCTGGTGGAAATCACACGTGATTTTGTATTCCAGAAATCCTCTTTGACATAGTTCTCACTTGTGTCACTGGAAGTATCATTTTGAGTGGTACCTTTGGGGGAAAAGGGCAGAAAAATGAAAAAAGAAAAGGCGAAGCTTGGGAAAGTCTGTCCAAAACTTAGTCATGTTTTACCATGATGAAAGCCTGTAAATTCCAGAGGAAGAAATGGCATTTGAGCAGTGATAGTTTCCTGGAGGTGGCTGTGGTGTGTCACCTGCCTGTTGAGACTGGGGCTAGATGAGGAGAGCTTGGCCTGGTTTGAGGAGGCTGAGCAGTTGTCTTGACCTCTTTTCCCTCTAACATTCAGTTCTGTGTATTTCTCTCGCACTCTGTGGATAACGGGTATGTGGTCGTGAAGCATTAAGGCATGTCTTTGAGGTTTGGGGGAGGAGAGGGAGGGAGTGATGGCTTTTTGAGGCTTTTGGTAGCTCCAATTCTGGTTGTTACTGGTAGTTGTGTCTCATTGTGTAGCCCAGTACTAGGCACGAAGATGGCGCCAGCATGGTTTGAAATAAGCTGAATTTTTGGGAGATGATCGTGGGGAGTAAAGAAGACATACAAGCAGCAGTGTTAGCAAAAAGTGGTTGGTAACCCCTAAAGAAGGATGACTTATATCTGTGGTTAAACATCTTACAACACCACAGTCTTCTTTAAGCTTTTTTTTTTTTTAATTTAGCTATTTTAACATTCTCCTGTTCTTTTAAAAAATGTTCCTAAATCCTCAGTTGTTTGGTATATCTACACGCAGGTGGAGTGGCTGAGTTTAGAAGCTTTGAAAGGCTATTTAAACTGTACTAAATGGTGCTGTCAAGTAAAAGAAACTTGATCTATTAGTGGGGGCAAGTACCACCTAATTTAGGTATCTCTGTTTATAAATCAGTACCATATGATTGTAAAAATAAGATAGTAATTACTGTCTTGGTGTGATAATAAGCTTGCACATCTGTATACAAAATAAATTCAGACTAATTATCTGCTAAATAATTTATTAAATGTGGTCAAAATTATCGTCTTCATTCACATGAACTTTGTTCATAATCTTCATTTAAGCACCCAACAAAATGCTATGTCTTTGAAAACTGCAACTTACTAAATATAAATAATCTTGAAGTTAATGATGATTAACTTATAAATTATACTTATGATTTAACTGGTTAGCTGTAGCATGTTATAAGCTTTTCCCTGCTTTAAAAGTAACTAATCCAGAATTGTAATTTGCTTACTTTAATATGAAGAGAACTAAAATAATGTCAATGTTAAATGCTATGTAAAGAGTGCGCTTTCCAGTGCAGAAATGTAAACTCTATTTTTTGTTCTCTGGTCATGGCAGTGTATTCAAATCTAAAATGACAGAGAAAAAGTCAGTGCTATCTGTGATATTCATCCTCAAAACATGTGCTATATTCTGTTTTCTGTAAAAAAGAAATTTAAAATAATGAAATTATTTAAAAGGTGATAGTATTTATCCTATAATTGTTCTATATAGCCCTCCCTGAAGTCAGGGCAGATTTTTTAATAGTATTACTGACATGGGGGAAATTATTATATATTAACTGTAAAGGTTTCTAAAGGAAATACACTTACACCTCTTATATACAAGCAATTTTTCAGCAGAACTTGCCTTTGAAAGAAATTGTAGAATTGAAATGTTGCATAATTTAAAGTCAGTGAACAATTGAATTTTAGTTGTTGACTTTTCCAGTTGAACAGAATGAAATGATACTCTAAGGCTTTAATCATGCCCTGGTATAAAAGCTCAGGGATTGCTTTCATATATTATACTATGTAAGCTTGTGTGCACTAATCAAAGCTGCCATGACAAAAGCACAGATGATTGTTTTAGTAATTCTTAAAAATGAAATTTAATGCAAGATGCAATTAACAGCATTTCTATTAAGTAAATATAAAATACTGCAAAAGACTCTTTGCACACAATCAGTGATGCTTTAACTATGGCAGTACAAATTATTTACTGTGCATGGGGATTTACTATCGCAGATATACTTAACCTGACCAAACTTACTGCTCCAGGAGGAAAAAAAGAGAAATTTGCAAGTTATTATTACTTTATTAATTTAATTTCTTAAAACATGTCAATTAAAAAGTTAATTTTTTTTCAGTAACCAGTCTTTAGATCACACATAAATGTAGAAAATACTGTGTATATGTGTGAAGTGTGACTCTTTAGTTCTAGGTACCAGCTGAAGGATGATGTGTTCTATACTTCAAGAGTATTACATTTTTTGAGGGGAGAATGTGCAGGTCTTCCAAGTAACATGTAACATTTTTCTGAAAGTACAGCTATGAAATTATTTCATTTGTTGCTGTTCTCCACGAAATGTTTGTTTAATTGAGTAGGATTAAATTTTTGGAGGAGAATTCTTCAGAGAAAATTACTAAATAAGTGAAAAAAATGTTTGAAAACCACACACCAATTTTGTTTCTCTTTGCAAGTAACAGAAATATAGAAGAAGCAACAGCATTTAAAATAGAAATTTCTGCATCTATTGACATTCAGAGTAAAAATGACAAGTCGAACAGCAGAGTGGTCACTTTTGATGACTTTTGGGTTTTCCCAGGGCAAGAGAAAGGAAAAAAAAATATTTGGTGGTGATAGTGCAAACCCCACTCATTCTAGCACTCCTCTGGTGAAGGTGTTATATCTCATCTGGTTTAGGTCACTTAATCAGTTTAAGACCACGTGGAATTGCCATTAGTAAGGGCCAGCACTTGAGTGCTCTTCTTGCTGGTATTCCATTAGTTCAACAAAGTGTACTAGTGAAATAAGGACTAGAGCATCAAAGTGAGAATTGGTATTTGTGCAGTCTTGGCTACAGTGTGCATCAATTTGTACTTTAAAAGTTTGTTTTAAACTTGTGTTAATAAGGCTTGTTGTACTGAAGCTATAGAGACAGAAGAACTCATTTATTTCAAAGATGATAGGATATGTACAGTAAACTTGATATTTCTGCTGTAAAACTGGTAGAGTATTCTACTTTTTTCCTGTTAGTGTGGTCTAGAAAACTTGAAAGAAATAATTTGTCTTTCCAGTACTTTTAACATTTTTCTTGATTTCAATCTTGAGATTGAAAGGTAGATTTTTTTTTTAATTAAAAAAAAAAAAAAGTCGTGTGAACAAATTAACTGCAGGTCATTGTTAGGCTTTGCTGGAACATTAGATGATGAGCATAGTATCTTTCAAATGCTCAATTATCATGTCAGCTGTCCTCTTGCAAAGTCGATTAATATACGGATTTCTGAAAAACAGTAATAGAAATGGAAGTTTCAGTCAGTACGGATGCAGAGTGAAAGCCATGTGTGCATGTACACACACTCTAAATCCTTGGAGTGGCTCTAAACACTGGAAAGAGCCTGAAACCTGTGGCTGTTCACTTGAAAGTGTTGATTTACACTGTGCATTTGCTAATTTTACTTTTAGTTTATTTTGTGCTTTTAAGCACTAGGACCATTATTCGTATTTTTAGATATTATTATATAGACAGTTGCCTAAATGATGTAGTTTGCCCATGCTGATATCCTTTTATATTGTGGAAGAGACTTGAAAATGTCAGGGAGCCAGTATGGTAGCTGAAGTATACATATACACTTAAAACCAGACTAAGAAGATATTTCAGCTATTCTAGTTATAGCACATAAGCTTTTTGAAATTAGATGGTGTTTTCAGCAGCACGAGTGTCTGTGTTTCCACTTCCTAGACCCCACACTAATCTTCATTTATTGAGATCCTTTTAGGAATTGGTCATTAATTTGTGTCAGTTTTTTGTAAAGCAGCCTGAGAGAGGCAGCAAACAGGCTTTTCTTTAAAAACTGCATGTGTGGGGTGAAAGAGTGAGGTGGTGGTGGTGAAGTGGGACGAGTCCCCGAACTACCCTAACGCCATGCTCAGTTTAAGTTCTGAAGTAGCTTGTTCTCAGCCTCGATGTTTTAAATCTGATAGCTGATAGCAAAAAAAAAGTAGCAAATGCTGAGATTGTGTAACAGCGTTCTTGCAATTAAATGCTGTAAGTGTATAGGAGGAGCAACTCTTGTTATTTTGTTTCCCCTCCAGTCCCCGCCCTGCAACCAGAACTGAATTTGTTTAATCTGGAGCATACAGTGAACTCAAATTGAGTATGAACAACTGTAGTTTCACTTAAGTGTGACCTGAAAGAGACCAAAATAGGTTGGACTCCCTGTCTATCGCTGTGGTGTGAGGAATCTGGAAAGCATTTCCGATGCTCTCTGCACACACAGGCTCGCGGTGGAGCAGTTGGTCTCAGCAGCATGGTGGCTACTGAATTCATCTACGATTGCTGCTAATTTTATTTCGATATTACAGTCTGAGAAGGGTGAATCACTGAGTTATTGTTAGATGAGATCTGATCTGGTGCCATACCTCCCATACCAAAAAAAAGTTGCCGAAATTTTACATAGTACATGATATCTGTGTCACTTATTTCCATTGGGTTTCTGACTGGTTCGCAAACTCCTGCCGAGTAAGAGACGATGGTAGGGAAGATGTGCAAAACAAAAACACTGTGAGGCTGTATACAGCAGCTGCTTAGAACAAAGTATCTTGTTGGCTTTTTAATTATTGCACTTTTTTTTTTGCTTCAGAAATGACTCTGAAGTATCCTTCACCATTCCTTTTTGCTCCTTGGGCCTTTAAAGGGAGCTGAATTCACTGGAAATTAAGACAAAAAAGGAGAAAAGACCTTTTTTTTTTTTTTTTCCCATAATCTGCTGCTCCCCAGCCCCTAACATGGGCACGTACTGCAGGGGCACCCTATGCAAGTTTGTCTGTGGCTGCTTCTTACAGCTGATGTAGATTTTCATAGCTAGTTCGTAATGGAAATAGTGACTGCTTCAAGTAGCACACCCTGTGGGCTTTAGGAAAACAGGTGATGGGAGAGAAGAAGCCTTTGGCTATTCTGGTGCCTGAAGAAAATGAGGGGTGGGGAGAAGAAAGATAAAAGCTGAGTGCTGTATCCCATTAAGGATACTAAGTAAACAAAAATTTTTTGCTTGCTTAGAAGTATTTTTGCTTTAAAAGGTGTTTATTTTCAATCTTTCATGTACCTCATGGGTATTTTCACTTTTATCCACATCCCAGTTAGTTGCAAGTTAGTGGTGTGGTGAGAGAATAAATGGTGAGTGACCATAGCTTGAAAAAGTTTGGTCAACAAAATCAGCTCCACAGCACAGTTGTTTTAGGAATAGAGACCCCTGCTCAGAGGAGGAGGGAAAGAGAAAATGTGGCATCTAGGAAAAACACACATACACCCCCACCCCAAACAGAGGCGGAGGAACCAAACTCAAAACCAACCCAACCATAAATGTCACAAGCCACTAAGGTGGGCCCATTTTTCTGAAGGACAATAAAACTTCCCAATAGATTTAAAGCAGTGTTTAATTCTTTATTTAAAAAAAAAAAAAAAAAAAAAATCTGAACAGCCTTCTCTCATTAACAACACCTGAAAAATGAAAGGGTTTTTTTGAATGAGAAATTCGACATTAATATGGTAATGGCAGAATCTTCAGAATTTTCTTTTTAAAATGCCTTTATGGTCCACTCAGGGGAATTCACAAATAATGAATATAAGCTTTTAGTCCTATTAGTGATGTGGGGAATTGTTGGGCTAAAATCCTAAAGCACATGGTAACAGGTGAGTTCCTCCTATCCAGGTAATCCACATAAACAGGAGAACTACAGCTGGGCTTACAGTGCTTGATTTGTCTGTTCTGCTTGGTGTGACTTGGATGTGCCAACACGAATTTCTGGCTGTGCCTGTTGAGCTATCAGTCTGTTCACAAAGGTGCAGATCCTTTCAGGGTGTCCAGGTTACTGCTGCAAGGAGAGCGCAGCCCGGTGCCCGCTTGTTGGGCTTTGGGGTGCGGAGCTGCGCGGCTGCGCTGGCCCCGTGCGCGCCTTTCTGACTGCTCGTCCTGGGGAGAGGCAGTAAACAAACCCCGTGGTTTGCAGGCGGTGGTAGGAAATTTGATCATCAGCACAGAGGGATCTGTGAGGTAATCCAAGAGTCATATTTTCATTCTGAATGCTGAGATAATGCACCTCTCCAAAGCGGCTGCTTTGGTGGGTTGTACGTGCAAGATGAAAGGGGAAAAGTGTAGTTAGGAGCCAACTATTATGCCTTGTATGTGCTCTGAGAAAAAATTTTCTTTGTCTAAATTTTATGGAAAATCCTTATTCTGAGTGGTAATACAGACTGCTTTTAAATCTGGTTCTGGGATTAAATGAGTCAACACAAAGAGAAGCATTGCTGCACTTTGCCTGTGGCTTAGCCAAGCTTTGTCTGCTTGAATTGCTGAATTGGGTCTGAAATTGGAGCAATAACATTTCCTCTTCAAGTATTGTGCTGACCAGATCAGTGTGTAGAAATAAAAAGTGGTGATGTTCCTTAACAAGTCAGTGTTTGAAACCCTTCTCCTTTCTTCTGCTAGGTAAGTTCAAGATGAACTGGCTGTTTCACAAGCTAATGGCTTGATTGGATAAAATATAGTAACTGTGTCATCAGCATGCCCTGTAATATATACCAGGAATTAAATACCTTTTAATATAAGTGATATAAACACCTCTGTTTGTCAGTTAACTGAACCTGAGTTTGTTTCCGAAAGAAATTCAAAATACCTCCATTTTAGGTAGGAAGTGTGACCGTTTGGTTTTGTATTTATCAGAACTACTTGTTGGGAAGAAGCATATTGAGATATATAATTGCATGAGTATGTGCATCTAAAATTTTATATGAAAAAAAGGCTTAGAATATCTGTTCAATAAGCTTTATTTGAATGGACTTACTGCTGTTTGTGAAGTACTTTCAGGAATCAAACGTGTACAATTCAGAGTGGAAAGATTGCTTAAGTCCCTGAAGTTTCAGTGTGAAGAGGGGGGAGGCAGACACTGCAGCACCTCTTGCAGGACAAGCCACCCCAGTGGCTCAATCTGTGTTGTTACCTACATTTACCATGGAGAAAATAATGAGAATTCTCCCTCCCTCACCCTGTAACTACAAAACTACTGCCTTTCCCCCCAACCACACTGATCCGAATTGAGAGTTAAGGATTATTTATCTTGCCCTGTAAACTTAGCTTCTTTTTTTTTCTTTCTTCCCACTAGAAGAGCATTAAAACCACTGATTCACTCTGTTGTGCCCAAGCATCAGCTACTTGAAGCAACCCGAGGGGGAGAAGCTAATGAACTGTGTGTGTGGGTAGCTTTCGTGTGGGTTTTTTCTTGCCTGTTTTTATTTTGCTGGCTGCAGAGTAAACAATAAGACACCTTTTTCACTTCCCCTATAAATTCAGTTGATTACCAGCAGTTTTCCACTTGGCCATAAGAGTTGCTAACTTTGTTTCTATCGCTGTTCCTGTCAGGACTTTTTATACAGAACTCATTTCTTACCGTATGGCGTTACCCACACTCCGTAGAAGGCTTTTTGCTGTGTGGTGTGTTTTTTTAACATTTCATCTCCAGCTGTCTATGTTCAGTTTGGGTTGTCAGTGAAGTAAGCCTGAGAACTGACAATTTTTGTCTTCATGCCATTCTTTGGCGCTCAGGGAGAAAAACGGTTGTTTTGGTGGGTGGGTGGGTTTGCAGTGGCATCGCCTGTAGCTGTCAGAGCTGGGGACCACGAGCTGCGAGGCAGCGCTGGGGAGCACCAGCGCTCGGTGCTGGTGGGCACTGGCACACTCTGCACCTGTGGTGCGAGGTGCCAAGGCTTCTTCCAGGTAACCAGCATGGCAGTGCAGACCTAGAACGGATGAAAGGAATAAGCATTTGCTCTTTGCATGTTCTTAAGAGTGGAAAAGGTGGGCCATTTGCTTTCTATCCCATAGGTATTGAGTTCAAACAGTTGAATGGACTAACATTGTCGATGTTCGCTCGATCTCCTTTCAAACGTGTTTAACTCTTTTTCCATAGGCTTTTGTTTAAAAGGAGTAGGTTTGTGCTCTGTGGCTTTAAGGCATTTGTGTTGTGTGTAGTTCATATGGCTGCTGAAATAAGAGACTATTAAGTGGTGTTATTTTTGAAAAATGGGAATTAAGGAGTAGTAGGCAGCATGTCTCTTGGGGGGAAGGAGGATGGTCAGAAGGGTCTGGTAAGAGTGTAGGTACAATTGTATGGAAGTGCAGTCACTTCGATACTTGTGTTTCTTTCCCTCTGAAATAGTAACATTTGGACATCTATAAATTTTGTTTCTATGAAGTACAAAAAAAATGGGACTGTGAGCAAAAGCATGATACTTTATTGTTCTTTGTGTTATAATTGTCTGTCTTAAAGTTATTTTCACCTAAGGCGAGGTGCAGGTCTGATATGATTTGCCTTTGCTAAGTGTCATATAAAGCACAGAGGGAGATTGTATTAATGAAAGTGTATGGTAGATTTAATACAGGGATGCAAAAGTAGACAATTTTGAGATCCTTTTAACTACAGGACAACTTGATATATTGAAGGAAAAAAATCTGGTGAATATATTGAGGGCAGAGAGAGATGGAAAGGGTATACATAAAAGAAATGAAGAAGAAAAGCCACCATTTCAGCATTTTCTTTTTCCCACCACCTTTTTCCTGAGACATGTTTAGTATTGTTTCGTATGTGTGGAGGGTTCTTGTGGGTTGGGAGCACTGGGTGTCCCTGTGCATGTTTGTTCTCTGCATTGACGTAAGAGAGATTACCCCTTCAGAGATCACTAAGATGGCTTTTAGTAAATTATCCATCTTTATGGTACTTTGCCCTTTCTGTCTCTGCACACACATGTAGCACAAATAGGCTGCTTGTCTTGCACAACGATGGCTGCTTGTTTTTCTTGCTTTCAGTGTTGCAGAGATATTCATGTCCCCAAAATACAAGGCTCCAGGTCTTGACATCTCCAGAATAAATATGGTGGCATATGGTCATCAGCAGTGGCTTAAAGTAACTGAATCCTGTTACCTGGACAGTACCTGAAAAGAAGAATCAGAATGTGTGCAGTTCCTTTCAAGAAAAGTAAATTATTGCCAAACAATTGCTTATGGACTAACGTTGTAGAGAAACCAGAGAAGTCTCTTTTCTTCTTACCCCAAACACCTTTCCTTGGGTAACTTTGAAAAAGAGAAATGAGTGGGAATACCTGTTCACATGCTGTGAGTATAAGTAGCTTTCCAAAACCCTAGTACGATACAGAGCACAAACCTAATTTGCCCAGACTTTTTTTCAGTTGACATCTATTTGCAATGCCTATTTAGAATGGGAGAAATGAATTAAGAAATCTGCTTAAACTGGGAAAAGTGCATGCACAAGGCTTATGTGAGTCACATTGATGAGAGATGCTGGCAGAGTTTTACTAAGGATTTAAGACTAGGTGAGCTATATATTAAATGAAACTACTGTGATAAGATACCTTCATGGGATGAGAAAGGACTATTTCTTGTTTTACCCAGTGGGTGCGACTGCAAGTAGTCATAAAGTAACAAAACTTGAGATTATTTCAAAGCAGAACATAACAAAACCCTCTGTAGGGTTCTGCTGCCTGGGATATTTGTATCTATAGCTGTAGGGTCTTTGCATGTGGCATATTTTGCCAAAGATAACAGGGTCATGAGGAAGATGGAAAGCATCCTGAAAGAGCTAATGGTGCCTGAGATGGGAGTGTATTTCCAGGACGATGTTCGATACTTTTCTCTTTCTTTTCCCCACTTGTTGTGGGGAGTTTTGACACTGTACAAAAGAGTGCTTGCTGAAGTCAGAACCCATCCTCGTAGAATCTGTTGCTGCTCTGGTAAATTCAGTCAGGACCCAGCTTTGTCCCTTACTCTTTGCTATCCTCTTGCATCTGGTTCGGGGTTTTTCTCGAGGAATTCGAGAGCTGATTTTCTGTGGATTCACGCGCAAGCAGTGGAGAGAGTGCCCGCAAAATCGCTCCATGCTGCCCTGCAGCGAGGAGCTGTGCGGGGCTGCCGAAGTGCGGGAGGAGGACGGGAGGAGCGATCTCCGAGCGGGAGCTGCATCCGCAAGTTCTCGCAGCACGTGGGAGGCGGCCGCTCTCTGCCTGCTCGCTGCCCGTTCTGGTCCTGCGAACACGAAAACAACGAGGTCGTTTCTGGCTAGCCTTCCTGTGTGTAGAGAAGGGTAGAAGTAGAAAGAAAGGTACGAGCTTCCTGTGCTTTTAGGCATTCTTGAGGAAGTTATTAGGATTTCTTAGACAGGGGCTAATAGTAAATGAAATTGAAAAATCTCAGATGTGTCCATGATCTTTTATGCTGGTTCTGTGAGATTCCTCTCTTGGCCATGCAAAGCTTTATTCAATTATATTTTTTCCCTATTGCTAATTGCGATACAGAAATAATACAAAAACATAAATTAATTTTTCACATGCATCAGTAAACACCAGATTTCAAACTTGTGCGCTAGGTGACAAGTTCAAATTATTTGCAGCCAAGAAACTGATGAAGGTACAAAGAGTTCCAAATTAAATGGTGTGTGTTTAGCCATTCTTGTATTTTTGAAGTGGCCTTTCAATTTTGTACAATAGGTGTCTCACTATTGCCATACATTGAGGTGCACAACAGGACCATACCTGTTTTGTACTTAGCTTGCCATTTTCTTTTGCTCTTTATGAATGTGGCAGGGCAGCTAGTAATTTTAAGGTGGCATTTCTTTCTTGCTTGTCTCCTTTCTTTTCTGGACGTCCAAGTCATTTCTGTGCTACAAATTTTGGCTGGATACAGTTTTAAATTGTATCAAACTTCTCAGTCCCTTGAAGTCATGTGGGAAGGAAAAAACACAATGCCAAACCTTGTGCTAGTCCTCAGCATTAGATGACTAAAAGCACAGATTGCTTTTTTTTTTTGGTCCATGTTTCAGGTGTTGAGCAGTAGAGAAGATATGTAGGTATTCCTTCTGAAATGACATGTGAGGTGGTAGTTTTGTGAAACTTGTTATAAGTGTTTCTGGAAAGGACTTCCCCCCCACCCCCTTCTCATCAGTGGGTATACCCTGCTCACTGTGAGCATTGGTGGCCAAACTTGGACATGAGCTGGGGTGAGACCAGCTGTTGGTGTGATGGCAGGGTTCTTGGGCTCAGATCCTTCTGTGAGTGGCACTCCTTGCTATGAAACCCATTAATTTTAATTTGAATCTACCAGTGTGAGAGAGAAATGGCACAACATGGTTTGAAGCACATTGAATAGTGTATTGGCTGCCAATTTTGTGGTTTGGGGTTTTGCTGTATTAAAATTTCCTGGTATTTTTAATATTGAATGAACATCCTCTTTTATACCCTACTTCAGGAGCCAGATTCCAAGTTTCAGGTTGCTGTGTGAGATTATTTTGATGTTTCAGAGCAGTGTATCACTTCTTTAGGGTGAATGTTTTGTAGCAGTATTGCTAGCTGAGATGATGGTCTAAGGAAAGCTTTGCAGACTTCAAGGAAACTTTCTGCCCTCCCTATTACAGTGAAGCAGCTCCTGACTTTCCTTGCTTTATTGAAAATGAAACCTTAACTGGGTTGTGTGTGGTTTGGGTTTTCGTTCTCCCTCTTTCGCCTATTTATATGATCAAATGCTGAGATCTGCTCCTACTTGCTTGAGAGGGAGTGAAAACAGCTGAGAAATGCTGCAAAACTAAGACCTGTTTCTATTTTCTGGCCAACGCACATTTATTGCCTGATCTCATGGTCGCTGTAGTGTTGGGGATGACACCTCCACATGAGGAGCAGTTTGGGCAAGGTGGCTTTGTGCTGTAACTTCTGCTTGTGCCTTGAACAAAGCCTGTTGAGAAGAGCATTTCAAGATGTAAAACACTCACTGCAGGCCTGGGTAGGTGGTGGTGTTAGGGAAAGGAGTGTATTTTAAATGGATTTGGGGGCGAAAAGGAAAGCTTTCGATTTTATTGCTAGACAGGAACATCTCTAAAACTTCTTTTGCTTCAAGACTTCGCTGGCTTGTACAAATTTAACAGTTACAAAAAGTCCTTAAAATGTGAAGTTTTTTTCTGAGAGAGGTCATTATTGAGCAATTAAAACGTGAGGCAGAACTAAGCGTTTGAACACAAGATGCTTATTTTAGCTGCTTTGGTGTACCAAAACTCAGTTGAGTCTTTCTAAGCCTCAACTGCTCTCTTGTCCCCTCTCCCTTCCCCAGAGCTTCCCAGGGTGGCCAGGCTGACCCTACTAGCTCGCCATACCTGAGCCTAGCCGAAACTGTGTTAATCTACACATTCTTGTAAATCCCAAGGGTTTTGTGGCATCTCTGGCATTTATTTGTTCTCTCACTTTGGGGGAAGGGACGAGACAAAGGACTTGGCTGTGAAGGCAGCCAGCACACTGCCAGGCTTTGCAGTAGCACTTCAAAGTGAATGTTTTGTTTACTAGATAAGTGAAAACTGATGTAAATTTGGGGTGAAAATACAATGAATTTACTGATTCTTACCCTCTTCTCCCACTCAGGAATGAAGAATTTTAGTCATGTAAATATTAGAAAATATTTCATCATTCGATTAATGAAAAGCTTAATATTAGAACAAATGTATTTATTCAAATGTATTTTCCTTACCTTGGAGGAATGTAACATCCTGAGGAATCATCTTGGTGAATTGAAAAAAGCAAAGTAACAAAAACACTTAAAGTGTGTGAAGGAGAACCCAGTAAAAATACATGGGATTATCGCGCCCATTTATAACAGAGAATTAGATACTGAAGGCCTTAAAGCTAAAATAGAAATACACTTCAAGAAAAGTGGAGGCTTCATGAAATGTAACAGCTGTCAAATGTGTAGCAAGTATTTCTGTAACAGTTCTTTGGACTTGAAATGGTTTTGACCTGACATTCCCCCCTTGGCGATCTGTTGGCTTTTTTTGAATTCTGTATTTGGTTTTGCCCCTTTTAGTATGACAGATGCTTAAATGTATGACACTGCTATGTATAGTCTATCTTGCAATAATGTTTTCTTTGGGTTTTTTTTAAAACTATTTTCTTTAATTTATCTGCAGGAGTCGGAAGCTTCAGATCAGGAATATCCCGCCTCACTTGCAGTGGGAGGTAGGAAGTTACTTTAAAAAAATTATCATTGCTTAAAAACTATGTTTCTGTTTCTCTCTTTATCCACAGGACTTTTCCCCTTCCCCCACCTTTCACTTGCTTTGCACACACCACCCATTCTGTTCTGGGGAAAAATCCTTTGGAAGAGGGAACAATAGAGCCTTCTAAGCAATTCAGATAACTGCCTTCATTTCTGTTCTCCAAGTTAACCATAAAAAATGTTGAGATGGATTCTTTGGTGAATGCTGACTTCCTGATGCAGTCACTCTCTTTGACTGAAAGTTCGTCGTCCATTTTGGACCTTGCTGGTGTTTGGTGTATGAGTTCAGTAAACTTAATAAAAGTTAATATTTAAATACTTGGTCAAAAACATTTACAAAAAGACAAATTTTGTTCTGGTTCGTTTTTTTTTTTTTTTTTGGTGTTGTGGGTGTGGGGTTTTTTGGGGGTTTTTGTTTGTTTTTCCTTGCTCCTCTGTATTGGTGGCATTATAGCAAATTGTCTGTTCACAGTGTTCTGGTTATTGGCTCTTACCAGTATAATACATACTTGCTGTTAACACTCCACAAGTAATGTTCTAATTTTTGCAGTAGGTGGACCACTGTGAGAATAGATAGATCTGTTTTCTTTACTGTTTTTCTACTTTATATGTGTTTAAAATATTTTTTCATGTTTTATTAGTGGTAAGTCATCCTCTTGCCTGAGGGAAGTTAGAGGGAGGAGGGTTTGGGGATAAAGCTCCTGTAGCATTGTTCTCCAGCAGGTTTGGTCTGTTGCTGTCATCTGACTTTCCATCTGCAGCTACTTCTTTGTTTGCACTGCCTGACTGCCTCCTAGCTTTGAAGGAAAATGAAGGCCTTGGTCTGTTAAATCAAGGCTGTCAACCACAGGGTCTCTGTAAGGTACCAGCACACACCACCTCTCATTGCTCCAGCCTGCCTTTCTGGTGCCTGCTGTCCATGTGAGCTTTTCCTCCACACTTCCTGAGCCTTGCATCCCACTCAGCTGAACAGTATCCACTTGACACCTTTTATTCCAATTTCATAACTGCTTTGTTATGTCAAGCTTCTGGAAAGAGTAGTAATAGAAATGGCTGAGGCTGACTGATTTGAAGATTAACTTATTTTTTGGTACAAAATTCCTCTGAGGATTTTGTGTAGGAATAGTAAGTATCAGAGCAGAGGCATACAACTCAGATGTGAATAAACAGAGATGTTTAACAGAAGAACTGTTGAGCAGAGCACTTAAAAATGCTTCTACCTGCTCATGACTCCTTACCCATGTAGCTAATACTGCCTGTGTATTACAGGTATCTACCCTGTTTGCCATCTGCTTTCTGACTTTAAAATGATCCCTCTTCTCCGTTGTTGCAGTTTCTGTGGTGATGTCTGGTCTCAGACAGATGTTTTCTCTGCCCATCTTTTTAAAAACACTTTGTCTTCCTAAAGTTCCCAAGGAAGAGTTAAAATTGTCCCTATTAACATCATCTCAACCTTGCCTAGAGGTCCTCAAGTTATTTTTACAGACCTGACCCTTTGAGCACAGAATTATAGACCCCCAAATTTCTACAGTTACTTTTTGCATTCTCTTGCAACATCGGGGTTGCCTGCCAAGTACAGTTTGTCCACTAACTTCCCAAAGTTTTTCTTTGTAAGTGCTGGTGGTCTGGCACCTCTGCACCTAAGCAGGTAAGCTTTATATGTCCTTAAAGCAGTGCTGATAAAGCACAGCGACTGGTGATTAAATTCATCTGGGAATTGTCTCATGTCAGTTTACCTTGTGTTCTGGTATCTTCTTTTGGTGTTAAAATCCTTGAAAAAACTTTCTTTGAACTCTGTAGGAAAGTGTTTGATGATTCTCCCTTAAAACAAGTCTTTCTTAGTGGGGGGAGTAGAAATGCATGCATACTTAGAGGCATTTATATTGAAGCAATATTCTTGCAGAATATTTTCTGAGTGGATGGTATGTGAGTGTGCATGTGTAGCAGCTGGAGTGATTTTACTTAGATTGTGTCTTATAGTCCCTCTGTGCCAATTTGCTTGCCTCATCACCCCTTTGTTAATTGCTTGAATCAAGACTGACTTCTAATAGGTGTGAAGTCCTCAAAACCAGACCAAAAAAACTGATGAAAGAGGTCTCTAGGTTAGGCAGTGTACCAGCCCTCATAGATGTTCCATATTGGAGCACAAAACACACTTTGTACTCTGCTACACCTTTCCTTTCACTGTGACATAGGATATGTGAAGAGAACAGCAGATTAACGTTCTGCTGAATTGTTTTTCCCGTGGTATAGCCACTATTAGGAAGGTTACAGAGGCACTCTTTGCAAAAGCTGTAGTAACAGTCTTGTTTTCTTTTTTTTTTTAATAAAGAAAAAGCTCTTTATAAAGCCCGTGGGAGTGTCCCTAGAAGTCAGTGTGCATGCCTCTAGTTGAGTGCTCCACAGCTGTTCTTGTTGCCAGGGTGTCACACAGTGGCACCTGTATGCCTTGGGCCACGTGGGACTGGGACCCAGTGAGCACCTCTGTGCACAGAGATGGCCCTTGGCTTATAACGAAATGCCCACAGGGCCCCTCTCATAACAAGGAAGGCATCCACAGCGTTCTCAAATGCAGCTCATCTGCAACAGAGTCTGGTAGTAGCTCCCGCTCCTGAGCACCACAGATAAGTTTTGCCTCCCTGTTTCCAAAACCAGAAAAATTTTCAGGGAATATTGAAGAGTAATTTGAACAGAGAATGATTTGAGATACGTCACCTGAGGAAGGTGCCCCACTGTTGATCTAGTTATCTCATGTAGGTAGAAGCTGTCTTTTGAAATTCATGAAATGCTGGAATAAATCCAGCATTTTTCTGGATTTATTTTTCTGGTGAAAACCTAGAAACTGTTGTGCTGGCGTACCTTCTCATCTTTCTAATAGACATGCAAGTCTATTTAGTAAAATCTAGTGCCTTTAGAAGAAGAGAGAGAAAACATTGAACTTTAGTGATAACGAAATTTTGACTTCCCTTTGGAAGTAACTGGGTGTCCTGAAAACTTGTGGTAGGACACTTGGCCCACAGTTATTCCATATAGTTTGGGAAACAGTGTGTATAAATGGCCACAGAGTAACAAGCCTTTTCAGGAACCAAGTACAGAAACTCAGATTAGCTATTTGCTTTTCTGGCTGCCCCTTTTGACAAAAATATTCCAACTAGTGCTCTGCTTCACGTAGGTTGACATTATTGATTAAAATACTGACTCTTAAAGCCAGCCATAGTAATTGGGCTCGTAGCCGTTTCCTCTGTGTAGTGTAAGACCTCGCTACACACTTATCAGACCATCATGGTATAAGCAAAAAAGGTAAGATAACCCTTTTAGACCGTATTCAGAGCTAGGTGGTGGAGAAAGAGGCAGATAATGAACTGCTATAATCTGCTGAGTTACTACTTCGAAACAAAACCGCAAGGTTGCTATCCTGGAGAGCTCACTTGAAAAGTGCAGCTGTAGAAGATAAAATTCTGATTTATTCCGAGGCATTCAAGGTTAAGTTTGTACAAAACTTGTCTGGTAATTAATTTGAACTTCACAAGATTTTTGGCAAGGTTCTGCAGGTTTCTATATGTGTGGGTTGTGTACTCTTGTGCTCCTTGCCCAGCTAGGAGAAACTGGAGGTGGAGGGAAGACAGCATCTCTGCCTGAACTAAGGAAATTTAGAAGTTGCCTCAGACTGCAGTTGGAGTCTGGACTGGTAGAGGATTAGCCAGGATCGTGTTTTCTGCTCATCTGTGAGTTGACTCGCATCTTGCCCGTTTCCTCACCAGACTGTCTCTGAGGGTTCTGGATCAGTGACCTGTTCCATAGAAGCATCATGAGTCCTGCATGCACAATCTTCCTTTTGTGCTGCTTACATACAATTTGCCTATAGAGGTTATTGTATCCATTTAGTAATTTGGGGAACTCGTGCATGATTAGATTTTATTTTTTAAATAAATCATTTTGTCTTCTTACAAAGTCTGTTTTGTGAAGCAAATTCTCAAACAGTTTGTGCATCATTTTGAGTGGTAGTATGTGGGTAGTAGCAGTGTAGTATGTAGTAGTAGTAGTATTCTTCCCCTTTTCTGTCCTTACTCTTGAAATACAAAGCCCAGATTGATGCTAAGAATCATGACTAGTGAAGGATTTGGAACATCCCTGCATCCCATTCTCCACATATACCAGTCTCATCTCTTACTCACTGAAAACAAGTACCCCAGCTCTGGTTGCTGCAGAAAAGTAAATTGATCTCTTATTCCTCTTCCCTGAACTGCAGTCTATAACATACTGATTTGACTCCTAATTTGTAATGGCAAGTACTCTCTAACTTAGCTTGTGTGCATTCAGCACTGGAGGTGTATTTCCAAGACAAAATTATATGCCCTCTGGAAGGAGCTCTAGGTATGGTGATTTAAAACTGAAGTACCTAGAGTTTGTTTCTGATGTAACACAATGCGGATTTGAGTAGAGTTCTGACAAGGAACTGTGCTATGCCAACCCCTTTTATTTATCTTTCTGTTAAAACATTTTAAAACTAGCATCTACTGTGCAGAAGATGCTACATATGATTTTCTTTCCAAATATTTTTTCCATGTTTAGTGAATAAAACACTAGAGAACAGACTTTCAGGACACAGATGGTGCCAGAAATGGCACTTGCTGGCTCAGCAGGAAGGTGGCTGTTGAAAAGTTCCCACTTATCTTCTGTGGGCTTATTTCCCTATCGTTTTGGATGGAGCAGATAAACAGATAGTGTTGATGAACTTGGTAACAAAAAAGGTAGACTAAAAGCCGAGCCTGTGAAGTGTGAACCTGTTGAGTGAGCAAAGAAAGCAAGGAAAATGCCGTGAATGTGTATTCCTAGCTTTGCTGTGAGACTTGCAGGTTGCTTTCAGGGACAGAAATGTGTGGGAAGGAAGGTCTGATTTAGCTCTTCCGAAGGCAAAAGAATGTTACTAAACAGGGTTTGCTTTTCCTCACTTTTTCATGGAAATTAAAAATGAAGTCTCATAGTTATGTTGAAACCTCCAATGTATCAGATTCCCCAAGCAGAAGTAGTAATGGAAAAGGATTTCTAGAGCTTCAAAGTGAGTGCGGGTTCTGCATCGAGGTTTCTGACAACGCAAGAAAGGTGCAGATGGCCCAAACCTATCTGCATATTTTGTAAGACAACTTTCAGTTTCATTAAAAGAATAGACACTGATTCTCACCGAGCAAATGTTTGTAAGTCTCATAGTGCACATAACTGCCCTGAGGATCTGCAGTAGCCTGTATCGCTGCTTGGAATAAAGCAGCTAAGCTCTGTGGGGTGGATCATTTGTTCTTCTGAGATGCAGTGTAAAAACTAACCTTGATGAATGGTACCTGCTTAAGATGCAGCCTGTTTTAGAATACCGAGGATATGAAGAGGACAGGTGGGGTTCTTGTGGGTTTCAGGAAAACAAAACAAGTGAAACTATAGCAATTAAAAATAACTTAGGATTATACAAAGTAGATATTTCTCATAAAGCCAAGAAGTAAAAAGGAGATGCAGGAATGAGCTGTAACTACAATGAAAAGGATTCTGGAAGTAAGGTGAATCAACAGTAAAGATGTATAAAATATATTGAAATATGGTCTTTTACCTCAAGCTTCCTCCAAGAATCTTAACTTAATGTAGTGCTATAAAAATAATGTTCAGCTATAAAAATGCTAGCAGAACGCTAAGCATGAACAAATCCACTGCTGCCTGCAAGGTGTGGAAATCTCTGGGAGGGATCTTTGAGAAAGAAACAGAAAACAGCATGCTACATCAGGCACTAAGCTGTATTTCTTGTCAATTACTACTCGTCCTACTCAGCAGGTGAATGAAGAGCATGTTATTCTGCTCTCTGCAGCAGTTTTTTACATATTTGAAGACCTATGATGCTTTGGGAGAGTTAAAGGAGGGAGTTTAAGTTCTTTCAATCTCTTCTCAAGACCCGTATTTCTAGGCTACTGATTGTTCTGAAGTGTCTTACCTGGGAATGTCCTATGAGGCTTCTCCAGAGTAGTTTCTGTAGTTTAAGATGGCTTTGAGCTCTTGTCCCCAGGTATATTGTCACCCCACTTCAGCTTTGTGCCATCTTCAAGTTTAGTGAACAGAAACCTGATGTGACACTAAATGGTGTGGCCTCTGAAAGCCCTGTGAAATAGAGCCTTTTGGTTTGGCACTGGCTGGTAATGACTCTTACCTGACAGTGATCCCAAGGTCAGCTTCTCACCTGCTGTTGTACTGTTGTCAGTGTTTGCCTTATGAGTTTGTTGTACGGGATAGTGTCAAAAGCCTTTGGAAGGGAGATTCCCCTCCCTTCCCCCAGTTAATTCTGTTATTATGAGAAACTGGAGAGATTTATCAAGAAAAGAGAGGGTGATCATCTTTCTTTTGTTAGCTGACCTGGGACACACACTCTGAATTAACTGTTTTTCCTGAGCTGCATGTATTTCCCATTATCTGGCTGGGCTTAGCTGCAGGTGAGGCAATCTGATATATGAAAGTGACCGTGGCAGACCACCCGGTTTTGCACTTCAGATGACATACTGGCTTATGTTGGGATTTTAATTGCCTGGCTTAATTATAGGGGGTGATATTTACAGGTATACGTGAGGTAATAAACACCTCTTGCAGGTGTTTAAAATACAAGGTGTGGGAGTGAAGGTCCTTGGATAAATATGCAATAAGCATATTTCTCACTTGGATTGATCTATTCATATAAATGTGTTGGTTACAGCACTGCTGGAAATTGTCATACAATTGTTATAAACAAGGGGAAAAATCTAACGAGGAAAGTTAATTTTCTTTGAGATTTGGGCTACAGCATTTCTTCATTTAAATAAGAATCCTACTAAAAACAGTTGATAGTGATACTTTCATCAAGCATCTGCCCTTCTGTAAGACCTAATATCCTAGAAGTCCCTAATGAAGGTATTTTATTGTTCTTCTATTACAGTTGTAGGCTTAGAAAAGTAGCATTGCATTAGTTAACACAAAGGTTTCTCTAGGAAAACTTATATTGTAGCAGCTTAAGTAATGGGTAGAGAAATTAGAGGCGAGGTCAGGTATCTGTTGTGCTAAGCACCTAAATGATAGAGAAGGTCTTCCAACCAGAGGAACCAGACGTAGTATTAAAATCCTGCTTCAGAGAAATCAAAAAACTCACAGGATCAGAGCTGGTTGACTGACCTAGTTCAGAAGTGTGAAAGTTGCTCTTCTTACTCCAGGTGGCCAAGGTGATTAAGCCAAAAGAGGAGGAAGTAGAAGATTTTGGACTGTGCTGCAGGAAATGTGGTGTTGGGTGGATGTTCGAGCAGGACTCTTACAGCAGAGGCAGGAAATTTGGCTGAGCAACTTTTAAATAAGGTGCCGTGAAGTGTCTCTGCTTTTTGACTGTGATCTTAAGCAAGCTGAGTAGTAAGTTGCAGTGACCTCGGGCAAGGTTTGTGAGATGCTGTGCAGGGGACACACAGGGAGTAGAGGAAAGCTTCCACTTGGACCTGAGATGTTTAATCTGTTGCCTTGTCTGAGCCACACTGCTTTGTGATTCAGTGAGTTGTCTACATATCTGTGTTAGAGTGCGAGCTGCTTTTGGCTGTTATGGGCTCTAATTGTCAAAACACTGCAAACTGGTGAGTTCTAAGTATTAAATATGGCTGTTCCAGCAAATATGTGCATAATTGTCTTTTGAGACTACATTTATAGCCCTGTGTCCTACTTCCCTTTCAGAATCCAATGGTAGAAATAGCCAAGAGAAGGGTTTAAAAAACAGAAGAAATGTTTCAGTGCAACTGCCTGGCCAAAGCTCCTCCCCCCATCCAAATTTGCTCCATTGTCCTGTGACTGAGATTAGAAAAAGTCTGTCTTCATTACTGGTTTTTGGTCTTCTGGGATAAAGGAAATCACAGCTTATAATCTCTTAATTTTTCAGAAATGTTCTAATACCTAAAACAGCTGTTAGTGTGCAAGAATTTTGGCATTGTCACCACAGGGTTGCTTGGCACTGTTAAAACAATGTGTTGCTCACAAGCCTAGAATAATAGTTACTTGTTTACCCTGTCACTGACAGTGACTCCAAAACCTGAGAAATCTTAACAGACACACAACATTTTCTTGGTCCAAAACTTCTTGGGAAACCGGCCACCAATCCTTACTTTTTGTTTGCAGTTCTAGAAAGGTGTCAGTGAAGACCTTTATTCAAGGGCTCAGTTGTAAAGCTGTTGCACTCCTTAGCTATAATTTCTAATTAAGGAGTGGCTTTAATCATGATGCAACCACTTTATCCAGCGTTGTGACATGTTTATTCTGAGAATTACAAAACCATTCAGATTGGAAGGGATCTCAGGAGGTCTACAGCCCAACTTTCTGCAAAAATCAGCACTCTGTATTGAATTCCAGCCACATTGCTTAGAGTTTTGTTTGGTCTTGGAATCTCTAGAAATGCTGTTCATGCAGCCTCTCTGGGTGACCAGTCCTAAAGATTAATTGTCCTATCGGTGAGAATTGTTTTCCTTATCCCTGGTGAGGACATCTGTTGTGTCAACTTAAGCCTGTGGTCTCCTGTTCTCCCACTCTCCACCTCTGTGAAGAGCTTGGGTCTACCTTCTCAGTGACCTCTGGGGCAGGCTGCTGCTATGCTTCCCCCAAAAGCAGTCCATTTTTTGGATTCAGCATACCCATTTTCCTCAGCTTTTCCTCACTGGAGAGGTGTTCCAGTCTCCAACCGTCTTGGTGGCCCTTCACTGAATTCACTCCAGGTTCTCAGGGTGTCTTGTACTGGAGGTCCCAAAACTGTATCAAGTATTTGCATGTGATTGGTTATCCCCTTTTACTCAGTGTTCATTAACTTTCCTCCATCCATTGCCTGTGTTCCTGTTAATACAGGTTGTTGTTGACTTTCTTTGCTGCCAGGTCACAGACTCTTGTTTCTGCTCTGCAGGTAGAAAGTAGCCAGTTAGGGTACCATCCTCTGAGTCCAAATGTTATTCAGTATAGCATCATTACTGGAAGTTAGGCTGTGTATGGAACCTCTGCAAGTCTGTCACCCATGTATATAGCAGGCAAAACGTGCCTGGGAATGGTATTGCACCTCTGCAGGTAGATCTTAGAGGTTGTATGCCATTGCTGGATACATTTCCTTAAACACAACGGTAAATGAAGCCATTGTTCAAACCGCCCTTAAGCGAGACAGCCCAGAAACAAAATAAGTAGCACCACCGCACTGCTGGGAAGAACTCACTTTCACACGAAATCGCGTGGTCTTGTTTACCACTGGTACTCCAACAGCATAAACCCCAAACTGCCGAGGGACTACTTGGTGAAAACTGTTGCTTCTGAGACTTGCAAACTCGGGTCAACAAGTTGTAGCGATTGTCCCAAAGTATGTTTTTGGTCTATGAAGTAATATACTTATTTTATAAGAAAAATCTACTTATCCCTGTAGAAGCTATTGACGTAGTTTTTCTTTGTTTTTCACGTGGAAATTTACTCTCTCCTAATTAATTATTCATGCTGCCTGACATCCAAATCTTGCTCACTTAGGTTTCTCTCTGTTAAATAAGGAACCAGTAGTTCTTAGAGGTGTTGGTTCTTCTGCAGAAATGCTGGATTTAGATGCTGAGAGGGCAGCCCAAAAACTCCTGAAGAAATGAGATGTCCATGCCTTTTCTCTTGGCCTGTGGGAAGGTGCTGGTAAAGCTACATGCTTTTATAAACAAAAATGCCCTTCAAATGTTGTAAAATTGGTGTAATTAAGAAACTAGTTACTTCTGTTCTGCTCTTGGGAAGTTCTGAACTATTTCGGTTACCTGCCTTGAAAGAAGATGCCACTAGCAGGGGTTGTTTCTTCACTTACCTATTGTATAACTTGAAAAAGAATTGAAGGAAATGTATAAAAGAGTTGTTCCTCAGGCAATGGTAGAAGAAACTTTGAGCTCTTATTCACTGTAGACAAAGGAATAGAGAAATATTAACTTCAAGTGGCCTCAATGATTCTTCATCCGCTCTACTCAGTTTGTGCATGAAGAACATGAAAACAGCAACAGCAGGTCAGAAGAGAGGTTAATGTACAGTCGTGTAACCCACCTTTGCTGTGTCTTGGGAGGGGTACAGGAATAAGGGCAAGGATGTAGTGATAGCTCACCAGAGCAGTCTATTGCTACTTTAGGCATTTTACAGCCCTGAAGCCTACTGACCTAAAACCAGCGAATTTGTATTTGAGAAATTAGTCTAGAGTTTCTGGTAAGCATGTTCTTGAACCATGCAAACTCCTGACGTCCACAATACGCTGCAGTGAAGTGGCATGGTCTTAGGGCATGTTGAAGGAAGAACCATCCCATTTCACATGCTTTGAATTCCACCTACTTCCCAGCTCCTGTGTTGGAGGGAAGAGTGAATAGTAACAGCTCTGTTAACTTTTTATCCCTCTCTGTTTTCCTTATTGTTTTGATGACATTTATTCCTCAGTCTTTTCTTTTTCATGCTGAAGAGGTAGAGCCTGCTTAGCTGTTTTTGGAAGCTGTTTCCCATTCTTTGATTATCTTTGTCCATTCTTGAAAGCTTTTATTGGTTTGGAATTGAGGAACTAAACCTGCACATTATTAGTTTTAGATTGTTTCACTCTATGAAAGCAGTTGCTGTCAGAGACCTCTGTATGCATTGGGCTTTTCTCCTTTAAACAACAACAAAAAGAACCCCCAAACCAACCAACCAAACAAAAAAACTGCAGTAAAACCAGTGGAAAGCTAATAAGTGGAATGAGGCTTGCTCCTTATGTCTCAAGAGATTAGCAGACTTTTCCTTTTTATGATGGCCATGGCAAAAATCGACATTATCAGTAGCGCAGATCCTCCTCTGGGCATGCTGCTGGTTGCCAGGAAATGTTACATTTGAATCATATGCGTACCACATGTTGACCTAACTTTATGCAACTGGCTCTTTTGTGGAGGGAGGGAAACAAAATGTGATTATTGCCAAGGGTCTGGCTAGTTCCAGTCCTGTTGATGCTATAACGCAATGGTAGTCAGCACATCTCTGCTCACAGTTGTGCTTAGGCGTGTGGGATTTTTGTCTTGTTTGCTGGCCAAGTAGAAACTGGCTCTGGGGCTATCTCCCACAAGGAGACACATACAACTGAGGCAGGCAGTGAAGCTGTTGTATCAAGCAAGGGGAAATGTCACAGTCTTATGAGAACGCAAGAGGTACCAACACAATCTGCAGCTGCGCAATGCCATTTCATCCAGCAGCTAGTGCTCACTCCAAGAGCCTGGATGCTGTGGGGATTTGGGTACTGGCTGCTGGGCTGAAGCCTTGAAAAGCAGCAATGAGGACACGAAGAATAGGTAGGAGGTCTCTAAGGTGTAGGTAAATACCAACAGAGCCAAATCTGCTGAGCAGGGGGGAAGAGAGGTGAAGTTCTGTTAATTTTGTGTTATTCTAAAGCCCAAAGCTCCCTCTGATCCTCTGTCCCAAATTGGTAGCCAAGTACATGTGGGCAGGGAGGGAAGGGAATGTAACTTGAAATAGCTCCCTTATTTTCAGATATTGAGTGTTGTGGCAATCAAAAAGGGGGGATGTAACTAAAAGCCATCAAAACCACTTCCAAGCACATGCCTTTTAGTGAAGCAAATGAGCAGGATTTTTAGAATATAATGCAAACAGGAAATCACTCTGAAAACTGTAGCCCACCATTAACTTGCAGGGGGAAGGGAAGACAGATCAAAACTATCCTTGCAAACAGCTGCTTTGTTATAAAACCTAATAAGGGGTTGAATGCATGTGTAAGAAATGAATCCAAATCAACACCTTTTACTGGGTGCTGGGGTTTTTTTGTTGCTCTTAGTAATAAAATCAGGCTGTTGTTATGTGAGTAGTAGATAGCTGTTCATGCAACAATTTCACTTATTTGCTCACATAGCTCCCTTACAGAACTCATAGTTACCCAGTGTGATCAGCAGCGAGGAGGCCAACTTCAACTATGTACTTTGAAGTGGAGGGTTATAACGATGTGCCAGTAGCTTCCAGGAAGGTGTTGCTCAGTCCTTTGTTGCGTTGGATGTATAATTAAACCTACAGCCTTCAGGACTGTATATAGCAGCTGTTGCCCTTTCGGATGTGGTCTGAGTTGGGAATCTGCTGCCCGCTAAGTGTGTGCTAGTGTTGTTGGGGAGATACAGCAAAGTTTTGGTCTGGACAAATCTTGTATCCTACCTTCTCAGCACTCGTTTCCTTTCCTTGGCATGTTGTTTTCTGGTACCTCTGCTTTTCTGTCAAAATCTGTAGAAATTAACAGGAACCATCCATGCAAGCTTACAGCGAAGTGATGTGTATTACCTCCCAACTACAGGAATTGTTTTGTTTTGTTTCTTCTTTTTGGTCACGGGACTCATGTGGACCTGAAGCATTCTTGCAGGCAATGTGGGATGAACTCAATATCCCTAAGTTTATGATTTGTGGGTATTGGTTGTTGCAGCCCAAATGGTTGTTGGTTTGGGTTGCAATCACAAGCTGGGGTGACTTAAGTTCTTTGGTGACTGCAACCTTACGGACTTGTTTGACGCCATTTCATTTCAGCCTTTTGCCAATGTTCAGTAATTAGCATGTGTGTAATCCATCAGTAGGCTTGGGTTTCATATCTAGAAGGTAATATCTTCCTGATGATGTCCTATTTTTTTTCAAACGTAGTAGAAGAAAGAGTGCAGTGGTGGGAATACTTGAAAACATGGCTTTGTGTCTGGGAGTGTGCACAGAGGATCATGATGGATCAGTGACGGGGACTCTCCCAGCTGTGCAATTTTCACTGAATTGTGATGGGCTATGGGCACCTTTAGCATATATAGAGGGCTCTGTAAAAGATATGAAATTCTTTTAGCTGTGTTGTGGGTACCCACTACAACCAGTCTTCAGGTATCTGAGCTCACTGGCTGTGAAATTCATTGTGGGATCTAGGAGGAGGGTGGAAGGACTTCAAAATATATCAGAAGAGAACATAAACTTTTGCCAGCTCAGCAGCTGGGATGAAGAAAAAAAAATCAGATGTTGCTGCCTAATGTAAGAGACAAGTGCCCATGACTTGCACTACTTTGCTACGTGACAGCTTCTGGTCTAAGCCAATGTCCAGTGATGCCTCTGGACACTATAGAAATGCACATGGTGATCATCGTTTTGTATGGCCCTATGTTCTAAAAGTAACTTCTGTCTTTGTAAAGCAAATAGGAAAACTCTCAAAGCGGTGTCCTCACCTGACTAATGAAATATCTTAACCTGCTTCAACATGGAAGTGTGGGTTTGTTTCCAAAATAGATTTAAGCTATGCAATGCTTTGTTTCAGCTTGTCAAAATCTAGTCTTGCAGCTTCTCTGGGATGCACGAGGCACTGATGTGCTTGTAACTGCCCTTTGTGCCTTCTTGTTTAAAGTCTGCAGGCAATCACCTCCTCCATCCTTTTGGAAAGTTTCTGTCTGTTGCAAAGCAAAGACAGGAAGAACTTCTTTTGTTCTTGCAGTAGGAATACTTGATTTCCTGAGATGTGCATGTCAACAGTTCCAACTAATTTGCCATAACCAACCTGTTTTGTGGCCACCCTTGAGTTCTGTTCTTCATGTTTCCGTTGTGAAGTGGCTGTTAGTTTCTCCACCATTTATACAGTGAGGTAACGCAGCCTCACAGAGGTGAGGCAAGCAACGGGCCATTGAGGCTGCAGTGTGTAAGGGATGTCAGAGTTGCAGCCTCCAGTATCCTCAGATTACATTGACTACTCTGCATTGCTCCCCGTTCTTCTTCATGGTATTATCTTCTGAGCCTTGTGGGATTAAAGGATTGCCCTCATACATGCAACTTGTAAGATGTCTTTCTGCTTGGCAAAGAAGACACAATGCTGTCTTTTGCTTGCATTTTTGGTGCAGTGAGGCTGGCTGTTTTAGTAGCTGATGGGAGCTTCACAAATGCAGGGGGGTCCTTCTGACCTTGAGATTAAGGAGGGAACTCATGAGGTGTGCCTGGTCATATGACCTTTCTTGGGCTGGGGCAATGGCAAACTCGAAAATCTGCTACTAGTGATGCCAGGCTGTTGATGCAAAGCTGCTTGGAGCTGTCCCCAGGATTCTGCAAGGCAGGAGGTGCTTGTGCTGAGCTGAGGGACAACAGGTTTTTGATTGCAGAGCACAGGAGTATCTGTTGAGATCACTGCTGCTGCTCCTGAAGCCCATCCCTTGCAGTGCTGGGCACCAGGAAGGGTCCCTATGTGCACATGCACTACCCTGTTAGTGTGGTCACAGGCATGGAACTCAGCAGTGTTGTGCACATATTTTTAAGGCTTTTAAAAATATTTTTAATAAACATGAACACCACTGGATCAAATATGTAAGTGAAAAGACCACAGAGCTTCTGACTTGCAGCAGAATTTGCCACTTTCAGAGAAGAAGGTGGTACGGGTTGTGTGAAAAGGTGGAGTGGAGGTATAGTAATATGCTGTTTTCTGTACTGACTCAAAAAAAAAATCATATTTGAGGGGCAAGCAGGTTGTAGACTGCCCTGCAACTAGTAGAGTGAAAAATCTTCATGGTGCAGTGGCATGTGACAGTTTTTCTCTCTAGATTTCTAGTTTTAGTGGAAGTAAGTACAACCAGAAATGACCAACAGCTGTTCCAGCAGAACTTTGGCTGTTTTCTACTCTGTATGTGGTAGAAAATACGGTCTCTCCTGCCTTCTTATATCTTACCAAGTTCCTGTGACCAGCTTCAGGACAAAAGAAATTTCCATTTTGCAAATAAGAGAAAAAGTTGCATCCAGTCTCAATGGGAAATTTTCAATGAATAATGATAAAGCTAGTGTCTAAAGCATAAGAGCAGGCAGTGCTGGCTTTTTCTGCCAGAGAGATCTGTGTGTGTGGGGAAGCCCCTTAAAAAGCCCTACTGACTTCTGCAGCATGTTGGCTTGGTTCACTGTCACTTCTTTGGGTCATGGCAAATGCTTCTTAGTTGTAAAAGTTAAGAGTTTGAAGAATTTTTCTTGAAAATGTAGAAAAAGAAATATTTCTCAAGAGTATTTATCTTTCGTCATCTAATTGGAGCAGATAAAGGTACACATTTCCTTTCACAAGAGTTTTCTCTCATTCAGGCAATGGTAAATTTATAATCAAGTGAGGGATCATTTGGATACTAGCTTTCGGGACATTGATATCATCGCATTCAATTTGTGTCTAAGAAGTTAATTATAGATACTGAATATTAGTTCTGCTTTTCTTTTTGACATCTTAAACTTGGCAAAAGAAAAATGTAGATTATAAAAAAGGTTGAAAATTAAAGTCTGTAGCTGAGTTCTAACATCTCATGCACAGCTACTTAAACTTTTAAAAATGCTTTTAAATAGATCTTCCCAGACTGTTAGTCTGATGCCAGATGAACAGTTCAGGGGTATTTCTATAAATCAGCAAAGGAAAATTTTACCATGAGCTGAATCCCAATTTTTGTCTGCAAAGAAGAAAAGTTAAAAAACAAAACCGGGTGTCCCCCTGCCACCCAAATAATCCAACAACAACCTCAAACCCAGCCTTTTCTCTGTTTGTCTTTAAACCTGCTAATAAGCATTTTCATAACCTTACCTGAAAAAAGCCCCACTGTGGTTATCCATGAATTATTCTCTCATTTGAAGTCCCTGTCTTCCTCCTTGCGAAGTATTTGCTTTTCACCAGTTTGATTACTTTCTCTGAGTTGAGCAAAAAGTGAGCTAAATAATAAGCTTCTGTTCTCTTACCTGCTTGGTAACCTTTCTGGTGTTGGTGTTAGCGGAAAAGTGTAGGTGCTGTGAGCTGTCCTGGTGCACAGTGGGGTGTGTTTTTTCAGCAGGCAGTTTACCTGATTGCTTTCTAGGCTTGCAAACTATTGGGTGAGGCTTCATACCTGGAGATTTACTGCCCCAAATGGAAACTCCTAGCCTGTGAGCCAAGGTCCTGTCCGTTTTGGTAAATAAGAGTGCTCTGTAATTCCCTTTTTCTTTCATTTCAACTAACTGTTGGAGGAAGATGCTTTTGTTTTCTCGACTCTCACCTCCCCGTCCTCCATGCTCTAACCACAGCAGCTGCATGGTAATATCCTTATGCTGTATTCTCTGGGTGCTAGAGAGCTTCCTGGGATTTGTAGGACACACAGCTTTCCTGGGCCTTTTGCTTCCATCAAAGATTAGGACAGGGGTGGGGGCAGAGAGCATCTTATCTTCTTTGCCAGGGACCAGTGTCTGGTTACATTGGTATGGAGAAGGTCTTTCATGAGCTTGAACTAAAGAGTTTTGAATCTCTGTGCGTGGATTTTTTTTTTCAGTTTTTGTGTAGAGCTGGTGCTAAAGACATCCTTTCCAAATCATTTGATAGCCAAAAGTTGGAGGATACAGAGGCAGTTAGTGTTCCAGCAGTGCTTGAGGATGCACAGAGCAAAGGGGTGGGAGATCTTAAACCTATTCTTTTTGGGGAGTATGAGGAATAAATAGTTGGAACTACGTAATTGTGAGTATTTGTTTCACAAAAATAAGTAGGTTTTCAGATCCCTTTGTTTTTTTCTTGTTCTAGTGAGAACATTACTTAGAGGTGTAGAAACACTATAGGTGTTTGTAGGCAGAAGAAATACATGGTAGGTGATGTGGCAAACATTAATTTAGAATTAATAGACTACTTCACCACTTGCAACTTTGTGGATGTTTTCTACAAATTGTCTGAAGTCTCTGCTTCTATTGAATTTTAAGGAAAACTGGAATTAATTTTCTAAATGGAAAAAAAAATCTGTATAACCAGAACTGCTGGGAAGTTTTATATTGTGCTAGGTCAAGGAGGAATTCCTAATATAAAGCCTTCATAGTCTGTGCTAACCCATAACGGGAATCTTTGCACCTTTGATGAATGTCAGCATGCATATCAGACGAACACAAGATCCAAAATGAAGACTTTGTTGTGGCTATCTTGTGTATAAAGCTGTAACCTATAGAATAGCTTCCATCAACTGCTCACGGTCATTAAGAATGCAAAAATCTACCAAATGCAACATACAGGAGGGAAATGACTGTGAATAAGCGTAGACCTCCTGATGCCCTATCCATTGCTATCAAGCCATACTCTGCTAGGGTTTTAGAAGAATATTAGTTGAATTTGGGAAAGACGGATATAAAATAAACATGGTCAGCACAGCCTATGTTTCATACAGAACTGATTGTGGATTATGTTCTGCAAACCACTTCTGGAACCAAGTTCCAGAGGTATTAGTTTGCAGTTCTGCAGACAGATTTTCTGTTCAAAAATGTCTGAATAACACTTAGCTTGCTTACACTTTTTAAGGTCTCCCTTACTTTGTTGAGTTCATGAAACTGCTTTTTTTATCCCACTGCTTGTGGTGCTTAACTACCCATTATCTGATTGTAACTAATTAATAGTGTTAAGCGATGCTTGTGTTTTTTTCTTGCCGAGGTTCGATGGTCACCTGAAACAGAGGTAACTACTGTGCTAGGGTGCATTAACTTCTTTATTTTTACTAGCATTTCAATCCATATCATCATTGCCTCTTGCATGCTTTTGTGGCTCTGGCATATCTGGCAGAATATCTTGCAGAATCGTTGCTTTTCGTTTCTCCTGGAGAGCGATCCAGATGTAGCAATGCTGTCCAAGGAAATCCTGCTGCTTGGCTCCAGCTGCAGCTGAAAGGGGGTCATTAACATGGTCTTTGCTCTTTCCTGCAGTCCCATGCTATTGTAGCTGTTGTCTCCTCTGTTGTGTATCTGTTAAATCTCTTAATCAGCCTAGCCTTTCACAGTCTATCAGTGAGAAGATCCTTACTCCAGGGAGCAAGAAGACGGAAGATCGGAGAGGAAATGTGAGAAATTAAAAGGCATAGCTTCCTCCTTTGGCTCCTTGTGACATAGGAGATATACAGCAACTTTGAAATATGTCTGAATGTTAAATTTGTTTCTTATTTCTAATAGCTACTTCACCAAACTGACCACTGAGTAATGTGAGAACATGTGCTATCCCCCAAAATTTGCAACCCACAGGGCCAGCACTCTGCCAAGTGCAGGTACCATGATGCATACGGCTTGCACTGAAAGTGGCGTGCTCCACATTAAAGTCTGTTTTGGGATCATCAGAGACATTTGGATGAGCAGGGCACTTGCTCTTTAATGTGTGTCTTGCATATTTCAATGATTTAGTGAAATCTGGGTTTGTATGTGTATGGAAGACCACCATAAGCAAAGATATTTGTCATTTGGATTTTCTAGTTTGGTTTAGGTGAGGAATACAGATTTTCTAAAATATTCCTGAAGTGTGCTGTGCCTTGTCACACCCTCTTGTTCATGATGAGTCCACTTTATGTTGTACAGTTCTTCATAGCTGCTGCTTACAGTACTTGAGGGGTATCTGTGCTCCTCACTTTGTACACTGTGATACTTCATTACAGAATTTGCGCACGCCACCCTCTCCTGCTTTCTCTGGGCTGCAGTTGGTGGGGCTTGCCAGGGCGTGGAGATGCAGTTTCCATCTTGCAGGAGTCCTCTGGGTGGGTCTTGCCGAGTGCAACCCTTCCCGGCACAGGCAGGCTCCCTGGGTTTGGCTGAGGCTGAGATGTTCCTAGAGTGCGACTGCTGTATTTTGTGTGATCTGGATTGGGAGACTGCCCGTTTGGCTACACCCCTCCCTCAGTGACAGCCCAAAATAAACATTGCGCAAATCGCAAGTCCCTCAAACAAGCAATCAGTGAAAATTGCTGTGCTTCCACTAAGATTAAGACTAATCAAAGTGGGCAGTGATTGCAGGAGTCAGTCTTTGCTTGGAGTGCGTTCTAATGCAGCCTTTGCTGCCCCATGAAGGCACGGAAAGAATATGAAATGACACAACCTACGAAAACTTTACCACTAATTGCATTTTATGTTGTTCAGCTACACCACGATCATTCTTGGTCTCATTTTTGGTGGAAAACCCTTCTGGTAAAGAGGAAAATTTTGTGTAGGCTAAGTAAGTAGGAGACATTGAGCTTTTGCTATGAGCTGAAATGCAATTTCTGCAGTAAATACACTTCAAAATGCTAACCTAAAAAAAATTAACACCCCCCCAGCCGCCGCAAATCAGTGAATTCCTGCTTCTCTAATTAGTTTAAAGAAAAAAAGATGGTATAGGAAATGTATACAGTTTCATTCTATGAATTCTAGTTTACTGGGTGAATAATTCTCTATAAACATAGCTAGTGATTTAAGTGATGACTCATTAATCGTTTAAAAGGAGTATAGTAAAAATGAAACTTGGTTGTTTGTGTGAGAGCTATTTTTATGTGTGTGGTTTTTTTTTTTAAAGTTATTTTGGGAGTTACTTTCAGTGGAATCCTAACAGTTCTCTACAGCATAACCGTGATTGCTTACCTCGCTGGTTTTCTTTTTGCCTTTAGTACAGTGGCAACAAACTGGGAAATGTTGATGCCAGGAAAGCCAATTATGGGCAAAGGTACAGCTTTAAAGAAGGGCTACAATGAAGCTGATGTTAAAATGATAGTAAATTTTGTTACTTTTTACAGTACCAGATCATTTGTTGTTACTGTATTGAAGTTATGATTAAAACCCGGTGTAGTTCTAATTTCTTCAGTGTGTCACCTCAGTGATCCTTGGCTGGCCAATTCCATTCTGTGCAGGAAAATTCTTCCTCTTGAACACTGGTAGTAATCTTAAGAAGAAAAAGTTTAGCAGTCATTTAGCTTTAGAAGAGTTAAAGCTCTGTCTCTTTTCTTATATACTAGTTCTTCAGAGTGAGGCTTTTTTTTATGATTAGTTATATAAATCACTGTGTTTTATTTAGCACTTTACTGAGAGTATTGGGCTTAAAAACAGTATGCATGCATCCTAAAATGAGCATGAATATAAGCACTAAGCTACACTGATAAAATAATGTATTTAAATTTCAGGGAAGTGTCACTACCTGTCCATTTTACTACAAAAACTTGTCTATGCATAGAGTTGCAGGAAAAACAAGTAATGGAAGCGTGTTCTGCACTAATGTATCTCTTAGTAATATTGTTGCCTTTACATCTCCCAATTAGCAGAATTTAATTCTAAAGATAGGCTGGGCTTAAAGTAACGGGAACTCCAAATTCAGTGACTCGTGGGAGGTTCTAAACCAGTCTGCTTTTCTCAGCCTTGCCTCCTCATGTGTGTATAATCAGGTCTTGAAATCCATAGTTTTTTTCCATTATCTAAAAGATGTACATGATTTTGGATGATCCTTGTCACACCCTCTGCTCATCTGAAAAAAAGAAAAGGCAGCCACACTTTCAGAACACTTCTGATGAAGAGTTAGTCTTTTAAACTTTGGTTAATATTAATAATTCTTGCCTTGAACGTCACTGTAGTGTATTACTGCTGTTAGATTAGAAACACTGAACTATGATTTATAAGCAAGCTTTTGACTTTGTGGATACTTGGTGTGACAGTTTTAACAGGTGCCAATGAAAGGTTGTTGCGTTTCGTATTGAGACAGCCTTTTAAAACAATATTTGCTTTCATTTTAGGCAAATCAATTTAGAATTAAGGATTTCAATTACCTAATAGTCTGAGGCAAAGTGATAAAAAACAATCCTGAGCATAACCTTGATGCCTTCGGATTTATGCGATTATATGCCTGTTTTCCCTTATTCCCCACCCCCTCACCCCAACTTTCCTGATACTTTTCCGCTTTGCTGCTGCTTCTCTTCCCTGAATCTCACCTGCTCTCCCTGATCCCCTTTCCAACAGAGTGCAGCACTGACCAGTTTGGATCCCATGTGCAGAGCCCTGTCTGGGTGAGGCAGTCCCAAGGCTCAGAGCTGGAGGGCCAGTGGTGCAGGCAGACTTTGCTGCTGTGAGGTTGGAACTGAGGGTTAAACGTGGCTTGGGGTGACACAATTTGTGCTTGCGTGACTGGGAGAGCGGGGAAAGGGCAAAGGTAGCCACATGCCATACCTGAGATCAAGGTTTTGAGGTTAACATGAAGCAACCCAGTTAGTTATTGCTTGGGCTGGGGGGGCAGATTACCTGCACCCTTCACCCCTGGGCTGTAGGGTTTAGGTGGATAATCTCTTAGCAGGAGAACATCCAAAAAGCTTTGGAGTTGAGCTCTCTAAATTTCAGCTGTGTGGATGCTCACAAAGCAGTCATGCTGGGCTAGTTTGTGAAAATGTAACCGGTGGTTTATACAGAGCACCTAAGTAGTAGCATGGAAGTACGATCATGTTTAGGAGAGAAGCTGTAATATGGGGATTAGGTCCACATCCTACTTTGCTTATCCAGACACAGTAACTTGGAACTGTCTTTTATTCTGTTTTCCCTTATTTTTTTCACAGCATGTTTTGTGTGATGTATTCTCTATGAGCAAGCGTTGAAAGTGAGGTAGTGTTAAGCAAACATCTGTTCCTACGGAAAATTAGTGGGATATATGTTTCTCAACACCTTGTTTACTAATGCAGCCAAAAAGAGATGCAAGTATCTCTCCACTCTGTTTTCCCCCCTGCCCAATCCCAAGTTGTACTTGTTTTTTTGCTTTGCTGGCAACAGGAATTTTACACAGTGGTCCTGTGTTATCCCTATTTACTGCCCTAAGAACAACACAGTTTGCACATGAGTCACAGCAGCCAAGGCCATGAGAAGCTGTTAAAGCAACACTGTCATTCTGGTAACTCTCCAGAGCCATGTGTGACCACATCTTGTGCCATCCACTCTTGCCTTCTGACATGTTTGCTAGTTGACCTTGTCTTTTTTCCTAATGTCTGCGTGGATAACACTGGATGTAGTTGCCACATGTACTTGCTGTTGGAGTATCTGTAGTCTGGGGACCATGCTGGTCAGCACACAGCACTTAAATGTTTCATTATCTAGGAGAGTTTGAAAAGAACATACTCTTCAAAGTTCTGTGTAAAGTTTCCATAAATTAGGTAGTTTCTCAGATTAGTGAAAATGGGTGATGAAGTCAGAGTAGTTGTGAAGAATTTTCTGTGCAATTAGAAAATTCAAGTAAACTGACAGGTTGTACTTGTTTTACTTCAAATTTCTGACTTCAGTCCTGTAACAGCTGGATGGCTTCTTCCACTAGGACTCTGGAGAGCATGTGGCAGCAAATCTTCTTTGTGTTCAGCATGAGCAGAGCATGCCATGGGCTGTTAATTGGTACCTGCTCTAGTATTTCTGCTCTTGGCAAACGTGTTGAGGATGCTGTGGACCACATACTAGAGTTGTAAGGTTTTTTGGTGGGATAGACACAGACATAACTTTAAAGAATAAAACCCTTGGGTACAGAAACCCTTCTGTAATCTTAGGTAGAATGCTGCTTGTCTTGCTTATATATTTGTCGTATTAAAATCTTATTATATTTGTTTATAGCCATGTTTCAGGCAATGCAGTGCTTCATAGTTTTTTCTATTCATTTACATGTGGCTAGCTTTCTGTCTCAGCTGGTGATGGTTTGGAGGTCTGACCTTACTGCTGGCCGAAGATTTGTTTAGTTGCTTGTAGGTGTCCTAAGCACCGCTCTTGTGGCACTCCCATGCCACTAGAGTGGAGAAAGAAGGAGTTTATATTAATTTTCTGGAATTGTTCATCTATTAGTCCTTGTTGTCTTCCTCACGGCAAAGCTTATTAGCTAAGTGTAAGGATTCTCAGCGAGTCTGCCGGTGGTAAAGAATTTGCTTGAAACTACTCATATGATATTTCAAATAAAGGACACTTGACAGTGGATAACACAGCAGACTTGTCTGTGACAGTGGCTAGAGACAGTAGCAAGTATGTAGGTATTAATTTGAAAGCAGAGGGTCGAGTGTTATATGTACCGGTAAAACCTTCATTATTTGATAACTTTTTCTATTAACAAATGAGAGCTACCAGGTAAAGTGTGACTTTATGGTGTTATGCACCATATTCGAGTTTTGGAAGTATTGAATAACAGTAGAAATGGTGGTCAGGATTAAGGCTTCTTGCTTCCTTTAGATAGCTGTACAGGCTTTCATCTAGTGATGAAACATTCTTCCGGGGATTTTTTGAACAGCTGGTGCTAGAGGTACTGAAAAGTTTGAAAATTAGTCATATGTAGGACCTAAAATAGAAAACCAGTGGGGAATGAATGCAAGGCCTTTGACAACAGTTCACTTTTTTTTTTAAGACCCTTTATCATTCTTGCCTATCTGAAATACTTACTTTTCACTTGGAAAAAAATTAATGTAGTCCATTAGCTTTCAGTTTACTGCCCAGCCCCTCTTGGCCTGCTTCAGGATTTTGAGTGCTACTGCAGCCATTTCCTTCCGCTAGCGCTGAGCTCCGGGGCCCTGTCAGGAGCCCTGATGCTGCCCCGGTGAGTCACCCTGTAAAACTGAAGCAGTCCCATGTGATTATTCACACACAAGATTTGGGCTCATCTGTCTGTAAATAAGCATGTGCTTGTCTACCTTGTTTTTCCTGTAAACTGCTGAAGCAGTGAAAGCGCTTTCTAGGCATGTGCCCTTGACACACAATGCTAAAAATAGGGCGGTTTGACATTGCTACAAACTCGCAGGCTTCCTAGCTGTCTAAAGTGTCGCTCCCCTATTTAAGCAATCATTTGAATGGGCACGTTTTCACTCAGAGATGTTCTGGGGTGGGGTTTTTTGTGTCCTAATCTAATATTTAGAGCTTCCAAATTTATTTCTTCTGTGTATGAGCAAAGTTAGGCAGCATATCTGTAATGCTCTCAGCAACTTTTTGTAATGTCACTGGAAGAGAGCAGAGCTGAGTTTCGGCCTTTTTAAGGCACTTGTGCCCTTTATGATATTTGTGCTTTGCTGAGAACTTTAAGCACTTATTTCATTTGTAAAGTCATATTGCTGTCTTTTATGCTGGTTGTTGTCACCATTACTGAAACCGCTTCAGATGGGGTTGACACTCTGCTAAAAGAATAATCAGTTATATTAGCCAAAGCTGGTCTATTTTTGACTGTGCTTTTGTCATACCTTTCTTCCAAAAAAGCTGAACTAGTTAAGCCCCTGAAAGCATTTCATGCTGTTTTACCGGCGTGACACTGGGTGCACCAGTGTCCACAGATGTGGTCTGTACTTCCCTCAAATGTGTTCTGCACAACTTGTGCTTTGGACCCATGTGCTGTGCTGTGACACCACGTGGTGCTTCCCACTGGTCATTCAGGAAGCAATTCCTCGGAGCACAGCCTGATTGAAGCACAAAGCCTGCATTTGGAGCCTGATCCTGAGAGAAAACTCTCTGTGCTGGGAGTGGGAAGGGGGATGTTTAGAAATGGGTATGTGAGGCCAGGGGGAAGGGGAGGGGAAGAGAGATTTATTTTAACTAACTGAAAGCTTAATGTTGCTTCCTTCCTTCCCTGCTTCCTTTGCCCCCTGCTTTACCTTTACGGTAAGAGCATACAATAGTCTGTGCATCTTTATATCTGCTGCCCAAAAGAAATGGGTGGGTTTGCCCCAGATTGTCCTCCCAGTGTGCGTGTGGTGTGGCAATGGCGTGAGGATGGCACAGGCAAAGCAGGCTCTGAGCAGGGGAGAGCACTGGCAGTGGTCGCTGTGTGAGTGAGGACTCTGTTCACCCCCCAGCCCAGGGAGTGGAAACATGTTGGTGTGGTAGCTCTGAAAACTCTGCAGCAGCGGAAATGTGGTGTGTGGGGAGTGGGGCTGGCTGAGCAAGCAGCGTCCGTGGGCCAGGGACAGGCTGTGAAAGTGTGAGAGATGGGAGCAAGCACTGATTTTGGTAGGGTGGTGCTTTTCTTTGCTAGGTTGGTGCTGATGAGAGAGCAGTAGTGGATCTCATGGCCTCCTCATATGGCCTTGCTAATCAGCCTCCCGTTCTCTTGGTGTGGTTGTAGCCAGCTTATAACTCAACAGATCCACTGCTCTAGGTGGAAGAGCTCCCCGTCTCTCTCCATTCCCTCACGTACATCCACAGGCTTGAGACGTCCCTCAGGCCTTTCTCTTGCAGCTGGTATGACTGCAAGCCTTCCAGCTTTTTCTTGGAGGTCGTATTTTGTGGGCTTTGGAGGGCTCTCGCTCCTCAGCTGCAGATGCCTTCAAAGCAGTTAGTGTGTTTTTTTTCAAGTGGTGGCACATGGAGAGTGACCAGTGCTGTGGGGTAAGACCTGATGGGACTAACCAGATAGAGGGAAGACCCAGAGGTTCAGTACTGGGAAGCAGCATTTTCAGGGAGCCTTGGCTCTGCAAATGTAATTTGGCTTATTCCAAAATGATTGCCCTTTCAAACAGAATAGCTCTTAGGGCTTGCACTGTATCCTGCCTTATACGAACACTTAGCATTGCATGGAATTCCTTGATGCTTATATCCATGAAACTCTTGAGTGAATTTTACTTTAAAATAATCCAAGATCCTTGAGAAAATGGATGTTTAGTCTCTGTACTTCATCATTCTCTATTGCTTTAGAAGCAGAACTGAGGAGTTTGCAAGCTGCGCTTAGTTTCTTTCCCAGCTTGAGCCACCATAAAGAACAAGTTACACGGCATTAAAAGACAGAGACTGGGCTGTAAAGCAGTACAAATTAAGCTGTGCATTTCTAAATCATGAATAATTCTGAAAACCCTGTTGTACGCGAGAAATGCATGTCCCTGCATTTTTGAATCAGACGCAGAAACGGCGTATGGCTGGGACAAAGAGAAGGGGAGGAACGTGACTCATGATGCATGAAAATATATAATTCACTGCAGTCTTTCACAGCTCATAAGCAACAATCTAAAAGGAGAAGAAACATAGCCTAAAAAAAAAAAAATCTAAGCATGAAAGGGCTTCCTCTGTTGGGATCCAACAGGTTGACACCCTTGTTGAGGTGGCTGCACAGCTTTGTAAGCAGTGCCTGGACTCACTTGGAGAGATTTGTGGCCAGCCACTCTCTCCAGCCTCTCACCCCATTGTCACCATTTGCGATGGCTCTTGGCATCAAGTGCCCCTGGCTTGGCCGGAGCTGCAGTGTGGAGCTGCAGTGCAGGAGAACGTGGGCTGCTGCTGGTGAAGCTGCAGGTGCATGTCTGGCTCCCACCTTAGGCTTTCTCCTTCCTCTCCCTTGGTTACAAGGCAGCCTCTCTGTTCTTGCTGCTCACATGCCCACCCTGCTTGGAGGTGCAGGGCGAAGGGAAGCTCTGCCTGCTGCAGCCACTCCCAGGTTCCTTCATGGGAAGCCGTGCAGTCTGGTTTTGCTCGTGTGTGCTAGGAGCGCAGCCTCCTCGGCACGGACAAGTGTTGCAGGGCATGAGCTCATTTTCATGACACTTCACACAGCTGTGTGAGGCTAAACTGCACTATCTTGTTGCCAGCTTTGCGGTCTTGTGAGCTTTTCTGGGGAAGTTATTGTTGTAAACAGGCATGTGCTTCACATATATGGTTTTGTGCTGGTGTTTTTAATGAGGGAAGAACATTACACGCCGCACCAGTAACGTGCATTGCAGTCGTTACACAGATGGCCGTATCCTCACATGGGCTGGTTCATACCAGATTTACAACTGTGTGTTCATTATTAGACTGGGAGCTGTGCGTGAGTGCTGTTCGTGTAGTTGCCTGCATATTTAAAGTTTGCATAGATAAAATTCTTCCTGGTGATGCCTGGTAGAAAGCCGTGCAGCTTTCTTTACTTAGCAGCTAACACTGGAAAAAAAATAAACCCTGATATACTTGTTGTGAGGGTTTGATTTTCTAAAGCCAAATAAGTAAGATTGGACAAACTTTCGAGGATCTAGAATACTTGCCATCTCTGCTGGGAAGGGCAGGGGTGCTGAGCTCTTCTGCCGGCTGACTTGTTCTGGATTAAGGAATTTCAGTTTTGACATCCAAGTTAGAAAACTGTGGGCTCTTTTGGAACTGATTGGTGGTTTGTAACCACTGCTGCAGCACGACTTATACTTGCATGGGGTGGTTTAGAGGTATATACAATGGAGCGTTTATTCAGTTTTTATTATTATTGGCCAGTGCGAAGAGGTGATTGTATTTTACACAAGAAACCAGAATATTTCAGCCTCTCCATGCATAATTTGCCACTTGGAATTTTGTAATTATGGTTCTAGTTAAGCTTGCTGTTGGTAACTCCAGAACTTGAACCATTTGCCTTCTCTCTAATGGTTAGAAAATGAGTGTTTAATTGAGAGGTTTAGAGTGACCGATGACTGCTCTTTCTTCGCGGTGTAACAAATGAAGGACAGGCACACAGTTTCCTGCCTGGTATGCTCATAGCACTTCCTGGGGGGTCATGTGCTGGTGGTGTGCACTTACATATTGCAGTTGGAGCTTTTCGTAGCTTTGAAGCTGGAATTGCAAGTTTTTCCTCAAACTTTTTAAAGGAAATTTATTAACAACTTTATTTTTCAAAGCTGATTATGCTCAGGCATTAAGAGATTTCGTAGTTTGTGCTATTGCGTCTTGATGCACCTCTGTTACAAACTCAGGTTGTCTCCTGTTGTGTTCATGGCACTGCCACAAGTGGTAAGGAGTTCTCATGTTGTCACTTGCTGTCCTGCACTACTCTGACTGCTAAGCTTTTCATGGTCGGTTCCCATTGCCATATTTAGAAGCTTTTTTGAAAGGTAAAAAAATTACATGTAAAAAAAGTCAGCCTCCAAACCCCTAAACCAAACCTTCACTATCTTTTTCTATTTACAGCTGCAGTCAGCTCCATGTAACCTTAGCATCCACCAGCTCTAGAGCTTTGTTTTGCTTTTTACTTCAAATCACTGCACACCTACTTGATAATTCTACAATGCTTTTAATTTCCATTTAATAACACAATAGAATGTAGATTTGGAAAAACTAAAGGGGAGAAAAAATAAATCCTTGTAATACTGCTTTTTTCCCTTACATATTTTGTATTTAAAGGGCAAGTGTGTGTTTACACAGCTGGACATATCTGTTCCCCCAGTATGTGAACTGTATAAAAGATGGATGATAATGTTTTGTGCCTATGCACTCATGCACAGGTTTATATTAACAAATGATGTTTTGCTTTATGACTCCATTTCTGCCTTATAATGCTGCATAACTTGTACTTCATAGTTGGCTCTAACTGGGAACAACCTAAGGAGCTTGCAAACACCTTGGTACTGTTTCTAAAGCAATAGAGAATGGTGAAGTGCAGAATCTAAACATTCACTATCTGGAGTATCTTGGATGATTTAAAAGTGAAATTTATTCAAGGATTTGATGAATATAGGCTTACTCCACACCAGTTACTGGTATATCAAATTATATTTGCAGAGACAAGAGTTTTAACAGATGATATTTTCCCAGTGCTGATTGGAATGGCTGTAGGTATTTCCCTTTACTTCACACTGCCACCTCCTTTGAGATGAACATCCTCCTCTCTGCTACTCCTGTCAATGCTAGTCTCTTTCCCCAAGTGTTTCTCTGGAGGCCTGGGTTTGCCCTTTGTGTGCCATTGTAAGAAGTACGCGGACAATTTTGAGGGGATCTCCAGCAGGAGAAGTAAAATCTGACCAAGAAAGACCTACGGCCCTCAAGTCTTTCCACTGCCTTTCATGAAGATAAAAGTCTCCACGAGTGTAAGATGTTTTAGTATCTGTTGTGAAATTATAGAAGTCCTAATAAGTGTAAATTCTGTGGTGATGTGGGAAGGGTATCTGTAGTGGTGGGTGTCTAAAAGTCATCCATATTCCAGTCGTACGGATTCAAAGGTTGACTTGAAATCACTGTGGTGTAGATGATTGTACCTTATGCTGGGTGAAATTAGTTGTTTTCAGACCTTTAATAGCTCTAGCGATGGTGTTTCATATAGCTGTTTACAGAATTTGGGGGCCTCACCAAAAGTCAGAACCAGCTGCAGTCTTATGCATCAGACTTGGTTCTGACGCCAGGTAGCTGCAGTTGTCATGGGGCAAGGTCTGGATTTGGTCTTCAGCTGCAGCCCTACTGTGGCATGAGTGCTGGTGGTTGGATTGACTGGACTTCAGCAGATACTGAAGGCCAGTGAAAGTGCTTGAACTTTAAGCCAATGCTCTTTGCATGCAACTTTGTGTGTCCATGTTGGCACTGTCCTCTTCGAAGTAGTGTGTGTGGGGAAAACACCACAGGTGCCTCAATATTGAGATAAGGGAACACATGTACAGAGTGTGTACATGTCCAGAGTATGGGATTCTGATCTCAGAGTGCAGGGTTTCTGTCTTACAAAAAGATGCACACGAAGCCTACTGTGTGCTGTCAGGCTACTGTACATCTCTTCCTAAATTAGTAATTTTTGGTGCTGTAAAACTGTCCCTGGTAGACCTGCTCTCAGCTGATGATGTGAGTTCTAGTCATACTTTTTCTGTTTTGCCTGAGAAGGATTTAGTTATGAAAACCTTTAGGAGGCCAACTTGAACTATATTTATTACAGTAAACACAAGGCTATGACAAGATGCTGAATTCAGTAAACAATATTCCATGTGTCCTACCAGACTTTGAGATGTCACTTTTTAACCACGCGAGTGAAGTGACCAATATTCATCCTATGCTAATGCTGTGCAGAGTTCTTTGAGATGGGCGTGCTGTGAACACATCCCACAACCCATATTTTTACGCCTGAAGCAGCTTCTCAAGTCAGCTTGCTCTTCCATGCTGAGTCCTGCTATCCTGCAAGTAGGAGGGGTATGAATGAATATGTATAGTATGTTGTGTGTGTAGATATGCATTTGTACACAGTAGAAGGAAACTATTTTAACTTCTAGAAAAAGTATATAGTCAGCTGCGTGCGTTCAAGCACAAGCAGCTGCAATCCACATCTGTAGCGGTAAAGACCTATGCAGGAGGGTGGAGAGAAATGGGGGGCTGGACCACTTTTGTGAACAAATTTAAGTTATCCTGAGGATAGATTTGCTTAGACTTACATCTGTCAACTGCCAAAACTAGTCTGAATGTTTTCCTAAAAGGTTTCTAGGAGAACAATATTCCATATGTCCTACTTAGGAGAATGTACTAACACAGTTAATATGACAAGTATCTTCACTAGCTTCATGCTTTTCTTGTTATGCTTGCTTTTTGCATTTCTTCTGTAATGAAAAGCCAGCTGAAGGTGTTACCTGTACCATAACAAGAAACAGATAAGAGGAAGTGGGTAATGCTTATTTGTTGGCTTTTAAAAAAATTAGACCAATTATTTATGTAACATGTAGTCACAGATGTAGTCAAGAGTGCAGATAAATCAGGCTTCCTTTTCCCAGAATTTGGACAGAGATCTCTTGAGTTATTATTTCCTCATTTCTTGTCTGAAGATATAAAAATACCGCAAGCACTGAAGATTTTAACGGGAGTTTAATGCAGCCAAAACAGTAAGAAACATCATCTCACACAAGCATTGTTGTTGTTCAGAGACTTTGGTTCTCTACTAGTGTCATGTTAGAATTTCTTCCTTAGCTAGATATCGGGAATTAAATCATTTACGGAAGTAACCTTTCTACTTAATAAATAGGTAGGGGGGAGGTGGAGGACAGAAGAGTAAGTGATTTCTGATTCCCCCTGGAAAGGCCACTGTTACCTCTTGAGCTGCCTGCTACTGCTTGGTTGTCTCACATTGGATCCCTTTACATACGATGCCCTGTTTTTGTAAAAGTACTGAGAGAAAAATTTGTCCTTGAGTTTTAGGCAAGACTCACAGAAGAAAAAACCCTCCACGTTAAAAAAACCTCTGTAAGTTAGTATTGAGATGACTTCAAGGGAAAGATTGAGAGTGGAGCAGTTAGTCCATCAGTCCAGAAGGCCCGGTCTCTCTCTCATCCGGAAGTAGGTTGCTGACATTTTTGTGAATGTCCATTCTTGTGAGGACCCTTCTCTAAAGGTCAGGGTAAAAAATACCAGGCAAACTGAAAGTGAAATCAGTCTTGTTTGTCTCTGAGCATGCAGAAATGAGCATTAAATGAACCCTTTTATAAATTTAACCTTAGAAGACTCCAGTTGACTGAGATTGGATACCTAAGACTGTGGATCTAAATGGCTGCCAGAAAAAGGAGGGTCCAAGGTAATCTCTAGAAGTTAAGCCTATCTGTGATAATGCCTGGTGTACGCTTTAGGAGCTGTTCTGTGATAGCCACTGCTGATAGAGGTTAAGGGGTGCCCTGCGTTGTCCTGGTGGGAGACAATGCAAGGAATAAACCTTGCATTGTTTCCATGTCACCATCTATTCATATTTTCAGAGCGTTAACCCTGAGGTGCTTCCTTTATCATATTGGAAAGCATGAGAGCCTTTATTAACCATAAAGAGGTCACACCCTGTGCATGTTGTAGTGTACAGAGGCAAAGTGTGTCTGCCTTAATTGCACTTTTGTTCCCGAGCACTCCAGCACGGGGCTGGAGAGTGACAAGGGGAAAATCCGGGTTGGGTTTTCACCTGCTTCTTCAAGGAAAAACTAATATGGTCATCAAAATATATTGACCTACCTGCCTTTTTCTTGTGAAAGCTCGCTACTGCAGATAAGGTTCATGCAGAAATTTTCCTGTGTGCTAGTTGGGAATAACAGCAGATAAGTTGGAGCCCGCAGCTAAGATGAGCATGTTGGAGTGTCTGTTTACAAATCAAATATCGGCCTGGCATGGCCTGCCCTGGCAGCAGAGCTGTGTGTGCACTAAAATTAAAGAGGAGGCTGGAAAGGGAGACATTCCTTGTGTTCTGGGCTGGTCTCATTGGTTCAGCAGCATGTACCACTACTCTGCTGCTGGCATGGTAGCCAGCACAACTACAGTAGCACATTGTGCACTGGTGGGTAAGGGCTCAACAATAAGGGACTGGAAAAGACCACTCTCTATAGAGTGAGGTTTTTAGAAGGCTGAATATTACCAAAATAATTTTACAAAGCTATATAATCTGAAAAGCAACTGAAGTGACTGCCCTTGATCTGCTGCCAGACCTCATGGGGTATTGCTTTCCACAGGCTGCTGCAGCACACTTGGCCATGTTACCCCATCCCATAATTTTTTTTTCTGCCATAACTGAGCTTACTATTTGTGCTGATTTAAAAGTTAAGCATGCTCTCAAGTAAGCAGAGGGAAAAGTGATTTTACTGTTGCTATGTGGCAGAATGGCCAAACGCTTCCATGTATTTTTGGGGTGGTACGGAGTGTTTAGACTTTAATTTCTAGCCAAGGGTGTTCAGGTTTCTAAGCTTGCCTCTGCGCCTGGCAGCAGTGTTGTCAGCCCTGCTGCCAGGGATGTTGTGATGTCCTGGAGGGGACAATATGGCAGCCTATTAGTCTGAACCTCTCAGATTCATCTAAAGTCAAAGACCTTAAATGTTGGTAAAAGGTCCCCAATGTGTGGAACATTTTCTCTCTTCAAAGTAAAAGAAAAAAAAGTGATGTCCTCGACCTTTCCTCCTGCTTTGCAGTTTGGAGCAGTAAGTTAGCAGAAAGGTGATGTTTGTAGTGCTTCCAGGAGCTGTGCTGGGGCAGAAGCCTGTTCTCCACATTCAGTGTCCATGTTTTATTTAGAGCTTCTGACACATTTCTTATTGGGAAGTTTGCTTCTAGTTTCACAGCGGAAGAGGGTGGTTTGGGCTTTTGCATTTGTTTTCTTGGCATTTTAAATATTTCTCATCTCCACTAGGATGCTGTGCTCTGTGTCTTGTGGTTTTTATTCATAATGTAAGAACCTGTCTTTAGAGTAGAGCATGTGCAACCAGGTCCACCTTTATTCAGTTGACTCATGTCTGAAGACCATCTTGGAGTGCCTTTGTGCTGAGCACAGCTCTGCCATGCTTTATTAGAGGGTCTTTTCTGTCATGCTTCTGATTCTCCACCCTCCTCCCCTGCTTTCAAATATCTGGGTGATGAAAATCGTGTTGTCAGTGTTGTGTTGTGTTTTCTGGCTTCAAGGCTTCTGGTATACGACTATTTAGGCATGCTGGGCTGTTTCCATCTCCCCGAAACCAGGCGTCAGGGGGTGTGGTGTGTGTAATGGTACGTGGTTATAAGGAAGTGTGTGTTAGGTGACTTCTAAGGCTTCTGCTACTACGTTTCTCCATCTTTCTCATTTGTGTTCATCCTATGTTCCCTTGCACTGAGAAGCTGCTGTTGTGTGGTCACTGACCTGGGATCCTGATCTTCCTACTTCCCCTCTTCTCTGACCTGGTTGTGATGCAGCTTGTCCCTAAACTCTGTTGTAGTGATTTTTTTGGATGGCTTTCATTATGCCCCTCATTTTGCAAGCACCACTAGTACTTATTTCTTCTACAATATCTGGAGACTTCACCAATGTCCCTTCCTACAAGGCGTAGACCAAGTTCCTTCGGAAATCTCTCCTGGCCTCTCCTGCCTCACTCTTCACCTCCATCCCCAGAAGACCTGGCAATGGCCGGCCACTGGTCCTCATGTCCATCCATCCTCCCCAGCCTGCCAGCTAGGCCACTTCCTTCAGCACCTGGGCTGCCTCTTCTTCATTCTGACATCTGGGCACCCCATGCCTACAGCTGCAGGCTCTCTGGGCTGCCCTGGTGCTGCTTGTCATGCACAGCCCCTGACCTCATATTAGAGGTGAGCGCTGCTAATGCTTCAAAATAATGTTGTCCCCTGCTCTAGCAGCCTCCTACTACTGCTCTCTGCATCTTCTTGCTATCCTTAGCTCTGAATAGAATGTTCATTCTCATCCAGATGCCATGAGCAAGGATTTTGAGAGCTGTGGCTCCCTAAATATTCAGCAGGCGAATAACCAAGATTTCTTAGTTCCTCTTACACCGCCTCCTCTTTCTTTCCATGTCAATAGCAAAGCACTGAAGTACTCTTTCCCTCAGTGACTAAAAATCTAGTTCCCCTTCTGTTGGGTTGAGTAGCTATGAATCAGTGAAAAATCAGAATGAAGTGTGCATTCATACAGGCGTATACTGGGATTTACACTCCTACTTCCCTTATTTTAAACACTGCTGGCTTTTTAAATGTCAAAAAATTTAAATTTTAAGGTTTTTTTAAGGAGAAGGAGTTGTTTTGACAGGGGAAGATAGTTTATTGTACAGTAAATGTGAAAGTGGTAAATGGCATACAACTTCTCCATGCTCTGCAGTATTCTTCACCTTTACTCTTAAATTTTACTGCTCCAGATTTGTTTTTATTAATGTTCGGGGAAACATTGCTGTAGAGAGTTATAGTACTTTTTGCGGAGGATAGCTTGTGCAGCTACTTGTGCAGCAACAGTGAAACACAACCCGGGCCACTTATTCAAATACTTGCAATGTGTTCAGAGCATAAGAAAGAAGTTGCATCAAAACTGAGTGTCCAGGCTTCTGGAAAACAGCAGGGGTGTGTGTTGAGGGGTTTGTTTCAAAACCAAGTGTATCAGTCTAGCACCTGGTGTAACCAAACTGCTCAGATGCTTGCACAAGGATGACTTTTGCAAAGGACAGCTCTGATGAATAAAAGAACAGCAAACACCCCAAAACCATATATCATCCACATTATTTAATATTCTCTATTTCCTCTATGAATCCCAGTGCTTGTAAGGAATGAGGGTAGGTTTTTTTCAGGTCTGTACAACTCTAGAGTAATAATTACTGCAGAGTGAGTGCAACGGTGTAAACTTGCCTCCTCTGTGATTGCATTTCTTTTGTTTTCCCTTTAAAATTAGGGAAAACATTCTAATGTTATTAACAATGAGGTTGAACAATAAACTTCAAAGTTTGAGAGCTTGCTGGAGACTGAGTACATTCTGCAAGGCTGCAAAAGGAAAACTCTTTCTCTACTTTGTAGAATGCCCTGAATGCATGTAGATGGAAGCAGAGATCACTCTTACATCCTATATGTAATTAACTTATTTAACTGTGGCCCTTCTCCTTGAGTTGTTCCAGTCATCTTACTCTTCATTTGACTGCTCCTTCAAAACTGACTCTTAAAAATAATTCATAGTCCATGAGCTGTCAGCTAATACTCAGCATTCACTCTCTGAATTGTTTTGTTTTGATATGCATAGATCAAATGGTATCAACACAGTGCCTCTCTTGAAATCTTAATTTCCACTTTAGATAATTGCATTCAAAAGTTTGTGGCTATTTGTAAACATCCTCTTAAACCTTACCTGTCAGATTAGTGCATGAGTTGGCCTTAATGCTGGAGTTCTTTAAGGTAGACTTGAAAATCTCATAGATTTTGGTAAATTTGTGTTAACAGAATTTCATTATAATATTTCTTTAACTTTAAGGGGGGTTTAAGTAACTTGGTTTTGAGTGTTTAAGATATGTACACCTTCATCGTTACGACTGAGTGATTAGGTAGCTGCTAGATTATGTGTTTTACCAGAGAAATTTTCTGCACTCAAAAATCCTATGTTTCCCCTTTGCTCCAAGGCTCATGTTTTTGAAGTCTGAAGGCTTTGACAGCATGTAATTTTTGTTGCTTGCAAAGCTCTCATCTCTGTGTTAGCATTGTGGAGACCTTTACTGTGGATTTCATTTCAATGCAGTTCTGTGGCTCAAGTAACTCAAGCACTTGAAGGTGGTGTACTTGTTCTACCAGGATCACTCCTCCTCGCTGTAAAGTGTATCTAACTTTTGCTTTTGCTTGATCCCAGGCATCAGTTCTTGAGTTTTGCTACAACTCCTCTCCACTTACTTTTTTCAGTGCCTAGTCCTCACAGTAAGGACTAGGTAAGGTTGTCTTCTTTCCTCCTCTCTCCCTGGAAATAGCCATACAAACCAGGAGAGGTGGGTTAAAAAAAAAAAGGGAAAAGCCTTCTCCAACTGTGGGGATTGACCTGTGTAATTTCAGGTATAGCTGTTACAACTCCTTGGGTAACTGAGCTGCCCTGTGAGTTATGGGACAGCTACTGATGGTCTGCACTCAGGCACAGGAGTTTTGTCATGCCATCATAGCCAGGGAGGTGCGGTATGCGATGTGCACTGATGGCTCAAGGGAAAGTTCTGGATGAGGATATCCAGCAATGCAGCCCATGTGTCTGTGAGCCTCTGCAAATGCAGTTAACAATTCCCTCCCTTCAGCAGTCTCTTGTATTTCAGAGCCTCATTGTTTGGAGGCCAAACCTGAAATGTCTGGTCCACAGCAGTGCTGTCTCTCAGCAGAACTGCTGGGAAGCCAAAGGCATGCCACACATCCTATGGATGACCATTTTAAAATGGGAGAAGAGAAATCTTATAACTCCAGAAAAATGCTTCAATCTTTTTATAGTTTTTCCTGGTTATAAAGAGATTCGAGATATTCATGAAGTGGTTGTTAAGGACTTATCTTTTTCCTGAAAGCTTGTCATTTTGCATCTTGCGCACAATAGAGGGAATGTCTCAGATGTGATCTCCATCTGACTTATAATATACTTCCTCTTTATCTGCACTAATCTGTTAACTAAATCCATTTTACAGGATTTTCCTCTGTGATTCCCTCTATCATTTTTGGATAGTTACAAGCAGATTTTAGAAGAAATTCTTAATGTTAAAATATGGGACAACCTTCTCAGGAAAGATTCGCTGGGTATCAAGCTCTCTGACCTAGCTCTGTTTCTGCAAAGCACAGTCATATCTGTACCAGAGGGAACACTTTTCATACATGTGGCCCCTTCTTGAAATTATGCCTGTGCCCTAGTGGAGAGATTTCTTGGAATTTGTATTTGTTGATAGGTTCCAAAAGATGATTTGAAAATTGATTTTTTTTTTTTAAGTCTGACAGAGATTTGTTATAATTGCAGGTTTCCAGCTTTACAGAAGGCATTTTTTTTAAATGCACAAACTATTATTGTGCTGAAACTAAAAATATCAGGCTAGCACTAGCTTTGTAGAGCAGTAATGAAGTGGCATCAAGACTTTTAAATAGCTACAGAAAATAGCTTTTAAAAGTGCTATTTTTGCGCACACAGACAAAAGAGAGTAAAGTGTATAGGAGAAATACAATTTTCCCTGATAAAGCTTGCAATTAAAAAGAACACATTTTCTGTAATGACATGGAGGTAGCAAAATTGAGAGGACTGAAAGGTTGAAGGGGAAAGGGAAAACATTAGCACTTCTGTTCTAGTTTTCATGGCCTGGAGCAGGACATTGCAGTCAGGCTGAGCCCCCATCTTCCTGATGGAGACCAGCTCTCGATGCCTCCACAGGAAAGTGTCGAAACTGCCAGTGAGGCACCACTTGTATCTTGGTATGGTGCTGTGAGTAAAGCAGAAAAATCATCCTTTATCCCAGTGTCTTTTCCAAACATTCTTTTAAAATTTGCTGGTTCCCTTGCTTTTGTGCAGTCTATCATTTAATCAGGGTTGGGTAATGAGTGTTCACTGGATAGTAATGCTTTTATAACTTTTTTTTTTTCCTTCCCTTTGGCAAACTACAAATGACATCGTAGAAGTAGCGAAGCATGTTTCCACTTAAACTGGCCGCCTCAGTTCGAGAGGAGGCAGATGAACACGAGCTAGTGTTGCTGCTGCATCCTACTACGTTTCACAACACCCATCTGCCAGCCCGGCATGTGATCCTTCCCTCATGCCGAGCCGCAGAAATGTCCTGGTAGCCCGTTTGCCTGAGGAGGAGGGGGCCCCAACAAGGCCCACGAGGAGATACTGGGAATGGGGATTAGCTCCATAAAACAGCAGTTCCTGCCTTTAAGGACCAATCAGCGTGACAGTGCTATTTAATTTTCTGGAAATAAGGATGGGTACTGAATCACGAGCATTAGCATTAGTGCTAACCTGGTTCATAAACTCCAGTGTTACCTGAAACTGCTTTTGAAGCTCCCCTCTCTTCATGCTAAAGGTGTAGATTAATGAAGTATTGTAGCAGATATTGTGAGGTGCTTAATTGCATTCAGATAATGTTGCATAAATAGTTATTCTCTGTGTTTTCAAACTTGTTTTCATTTAATTTAGATGAAGGGTGAATAGAAGTTGCCAATTTGGCCATCTCTACATGATTCGTTATTTCATAATACCTGTATCATATTCTCTCTCACTCCTTTCCAAACTGAATTATCCTGCTCCCTTTAATCTCTTTGTGACGGAGGCCACCCATGCATCTAGTAAGTGCGGTTTTTTTGCTTTTCTCTTAAACATTTCTCAAGTACTTTTTTTAGCCTTGCAGACCATTTAATGCCATTTGTCAGCCTGGATACTATGATTTTTCTTTCTCCATCTTGTACATCCTTAGCATAATGCACACTAATCTTTATTCCTTACCACACATTAAAAAGACTATTTCCAGCTTAGGGTGTAATGTGGGAACATGAAAGCACATGAGAACTTTTTGTGTGCTATGTTCCATACCTGGGCTAATTCTGTAGCCCCAAAAATTCTTTTGAAATTTCTTCTATTTTCAGAGCTTCATTAGAATATTCTCTCAGTGAATTTTTCTATTGTATGAGTTATTTTTAAAAAAAGGAGAAAGAGGTAGTTTTGACGCTGATGATATCTGTAATGATTTACAATGTTGCTTATACTTGTTGGATTCCTTCTTTTGTTTAGAAACCAACCTTCTTCTATTGGTAAATCATGGTAATTATACTTTAAGCAATTTCTGACTTAGCAGATTCAAGGCAGGTCCTTCTAAATGTTGTTCTTTATTATTAGTGCGGTTTTAAAGCATTTAGTCCTCTTCCTGTTACCTTTTTTTTTAAATATAGACAGAGGTGTGTATATATATACAAATTTAAATGGTCCAACAGTATTATCTGGAAATACTTAAGCGTATGTGGAATTAGTTATAATAGTTGTACTCACAGTTGCATGCGATGCTCTACCTGAGACCTATTTTCAGTTGCTTTCTACCTTTTGCTTAATTTGAAACACCAAGATTGATATGGTCCACAATGTCTCTTACCTCCTTATTTTTTTCAATTGAGCATTTCAGAAATCCCATAACGACAGCCAGGTAAATAGGGACCTAGTGTTTGCTCTTAGAACTGTAGGGAGGGATGCTGGCTGGGGCTGGAGGGTGGCTCTGCTGTCACTAACAAGTCCAGCCTGTGCAGTGGAGATGACTAGTCCCTAAGAGTTGTGACCCAGTTATTCACCACACACTTTCTTAATTTTCTAGCAAGTTGAGGGCTTTCAGGAAGACAAACCCTTTTGGTTAGGGGAATTGAATGTTGCCATGGCAAACTGAATCCTGCACATTCTGGTCTCTGGTGCTGTGCTAACTTCCCTAAGCAGAAGTTATTAGCTGCTAACAGTGTCTTCAGCTTGTCTTGTGATGAGCCTGAGGTCTTTCTTGCAGAAGTGCCGTGTTCTCCTTGCTACCAAAAGTGGCTTTGAAGCTGCCCTTTGAGCACGCAGACGTGCTGAGCACTATGGAAAATCAAGCCCTTGGTGTCCAAATTGGTCACTCAATTAGTAGTTCCTTTGACAATTTTGTCTTTGTTCTCTGTGGTTCAGCATCACATTCTTAAAACCCTGGTAATGCCACCTAAACAGAATTGTATTATAGGGTAAACTTATTATTAGTTTTGAACATTTGGATATAACTGTAAGTTCCCAGGAGAAGAATTCACTCCAGGGTTTGTATGGGATGTGGTAAATAAGCCAGAGTTATTGTTTTCAGGCGCTGCCTTTCTGGTGTGTGCAAACAATGACTTCAGCAGCTTCCAGGCTTATTTTTCTGATTCTTCCAAACTATGGTCATGGTTTCATGAGACAGTAAACTGGATTTTGGAGGGTCTACAAGATGAAAAACACCATCACCACATGCTGCAATGCATCGAGCCATTGCAGACTGGCTTTGCCTATTCAAATGCCTTCATGAGTTTTTGGAAAAATAACTGTGTCCTGGCAGACCATGTGCTGAATTGGGTATTCCATGTCCGTGCTGCCTTGCCTTTACAAGGAACCAGCATGCTCTGACCTTTTTGGTGAAAATCGGCAAAGTTGCTGTGTTTGGGCTGTGGAGGGGTGGCAGTGAGGTTGCAGAGAGGCTGCCCAGGCTGGTAGATGTGCTGGGTGACTTGGAGCTGAGTTCACCCATCCACCACAGTCTCTGTTCAGGCAATGCAGCATTATCCAATTACACCTTTCAAAAATATCTGCGTCCTTGGGGATTTATTAGGGGCTTCTTCAGTTTATTTTTTCTTGTAAAGCCATGCTAGCTGGGGCCCATGTTGGTGATGTTGGGTTTTTCTTTTACCAACCAAAAAATAATGCCAAACTGAAGGTGCTTTGAGGAGCCTTTTTGCCATGGTCCGTTGTTGGCAGCTGGTGTGGCTGTGAGAGGAGTGGCACCTCTGCCAAGGTAATGTCACACCTTAAAGGCAGAGAATGCCAGGTCTGCTCCTCCTGCACTGCAAATTCTAGTACACCAGGGCCTGGTGGGGGCCACATCAGAGTAGTTCGGCTCAATTAATATAATTAATGGGAAATGGCATTATGGCTGCTTTTTTTTTTTTTTTTTTTGTGGACTTAAATATATCAAGAAAGTACTTGAAATATGCAGATGGCATTAGTGGTTCAGCCAGGGTTAGTATCTGTGATATCAGCACTGTTCTTTACCCACCCACATTCTCCTTTCCTTACCTGGCTCTTTCGTTTTCCATTACCTCCACCTCTCCTCTATTAAATCAAAATCTTTCTGTTTGTTAAATCACACTGTGCACTCAGTCTTTGCAGCCAAAAATTTGTGGGTTTTTTACTGAATGACCCTAATACCTCTGTCTCTTTTAGCCCCTGCTATTTACGATTTCAGTTGTGTTGTCTAATTTTAGTTCCTTGTCAACATGACCCAGGAGTCATGGAAACAACGGGGTGGTGGTGGTGGTCTAATGGATTTGGTCTACACGGGTCGGGAAAGCAACTTTCAGGTTCTACAGCACCACTGTGAAGTTCCTGTTGCTAAGTGCATGTGTGAGAGAGGAACAATATGGATAACTCTGCTTACAGAGCAGATGTCTTGAAGCTAATTTGCTTACAGTGTACGGCAGAAGTCCTACAGCACTATAAGATGATGTGCATGAAATAGTCTGCTCTGAAAGTGCAGAAAACAACTGCTCTGATATGTTCAAAAGTGCTACTTCTAAACCTGTGAAATCTGTATGAGAGCTGCGGTATTTTAACGTGTACATCAAGCTCTCGATTTCACTGAAGAGTAATGTTTCCTTCTTTGTTTTTTTCCATGTAAAGCAGCCTCGATTTGTGGGGCTTGGTGTAGGGTAATGCTGTTTATAATGAAGTCAGAATTGGCTTTTAGAGCCTGATGAATGAAAGTCCACAGTATAAGACTGCAGCTTTTTGTGAGAGAGACATCTGTGCTATAACAAGAGCAGGAGACCCAATTTAGACAACTGCTAGAAGGAGGGCTCAAGAAAAGGAAAGACTTTTTTTCCTAGCTTAGATTAAATATTTGTACAAATAAACTTTTCAGCTGCTCATCAGAATTGCTGCTGCACCACCAACTTGGCTTTGAATTTTGTTCTGATTGCCCAACAAGGCTGTACATGAAGAGTGTTACGGAAGAGCAGCTCAAACAAAACATGTTTGTTTTGCAGCAGAACTAGAGGCTTTGGGCTAGAGAGAAAAATTTGGGGAGAGGGAAAAGATAGTGAGAGACATACAAAGAAATGAAATATGTGGATAGAAACTGACTGTTGCAGTAAATACATGTGAAGCAAGAAACATGTGCAGGAATTGAGTTCTGTGTTTTGAAAGTGAGTTACAATAGAGGATCTGGCTTTGACTACAACTGCAATGACTTCTCCCAACTGGATCAGCTGGTTCAGTTAAAAGTGTTCTCACCCATGAAGCTTGCTGCTCACACACACATGTATACCCTGACTGCTGCTGAAACTTTTTTTGCTAGTGCATTGTAAGTACGATCTAGTTAAAAGGCTACCTCTGCAGTGTTGATCACACTTAAAATCCTGCTGCACAAGGCTGGTGGTGATGAAAATTCAAGTTTTTCCTGAAGACAACGCTGCAGAGAGCAAGTGTCTTCGACCAAAGAGGATTGTTTCTCGTTTTGGTAAAAGCAAGCTCCAATCCTTTGAGGAAACTTCTCATAAATCTGCTCAGTAATGCAACTCTTTTAAGAACATGGGAACCCAAATCACTTGGATTAAAGCCCAGATGGACACTGTCTCTGACTGAAATGGCTCAGAAGAGGATTAAGGAGAAGCATAAGTGGAGAACTCCTGCTGAAGAGGGGTGTGATGTTGAATATGCCATTCTGGGCTGCTCCTCAGCATTAACAGCAAAGCAGCCTTTGGGTTCTTAGGCTTCTGGGAGCAGGTGCAAGGGATAGTGTGTGGAGAAGTTTCTGATGGCTGATCAGAAACATGCTGAAAGTAGTTTTCAGGGAATATGCATCTTTAAAAAGTTATGTGGATTCAGCTTTAAACCATTTCTTTTCCTAGTGAAGGTGGTGACTTTAATATGTGGGTCTCATTATGAAGGTATGCTTAGCCCAGAATATGAATTTAATATAGAAATACCTTACAAAATATTGACTAATTATTATCAAGCAAACTGTTGTGGTACCTCTGGCAGTCTAGCATTGCTCTTTCCCTGTATGAATAAGGATGTAAATTAAATTCTGTTTTGAAGTGATGCAGCTTTGGGGCAGAGTGGCCAGTTCTGCACAGCTCAAACACAGTGACAACTAGACACGTTGGCTCATATTGTGGCAGGCTCTGCTGTGTGGAACTGCACAGGCGCTGGCGTACTGTAGGGACAAAGGAATTGCTTTATCAGACTCATGAACTCCTTGGTATCCTGTTTCAACTAAACATCTCAGAAAGGATTGCCAAGCCAGGAAAAGCTTTGCTTTTCTCGTTTTAAAGCCCTGACCCCACCTGAGATTCTGTTCACCCACTGGTTTCAGTGGATCCCTTAAGCAGCCTGTGGAGGAAGCTTTTCCTCTAATCATGTGCTGTGGCTCTCGTGGCTTGTGTGAGGTACAGCTACAGACCTGGAAGACCTCACAACTCTCCCACTCATCTGTGCCAGTGTTTTAATTGTCTTAAAAGGATCTTCCACAGACTTTTAATTTATTTTAATCCGCTGGAGCATCTCTGCTTCAGTAATATTTAGCAAATTTCAGAGCAAACATTCACTTAGTTTCCAATTGTCAGATCCGAGGAGTGGCGGAAAAATTATTTTTTAGGGGATTGAAAAGGCAAACTCTCAGACTAGGCTAATCTCTACTTGTAGAATGAGAGGACAATTAATAACTTGTCTATGAAAACAAAACAGTTGCCAAGAAAACTTACTAGAGTCTCTACAAGAAGGATGGGGAAATTCTGCAGTTAGAAGCACTAATGCATTGCTCAGACTTGGTGAGCACTGCATTTTCTTCTGAATACCTGGTTTGAAATGTTACCTTTGAAACATCTATGCGCAGTTTAAATTTTAGTAGATGGTAAAGAGCGGAAATTGTACTGATATAAGTTGTCTTTAGGTTTGGGCACATGAACGGCATATCTTAGAAATGTCTTTTACGTTGTAGTTAAAGTCTGTGATACACTGATAGATTATAATCTAGGAATTTTAAACTCTTGAGGATGTAGACTGAATTTTACTCTTTTAGGGACTGGGGTTTTGTGTACACTCAATTGCTTGTTATAGCAAAGGGAAGTGTACTGCAACAGGAAGCTGCACAGATGCTTTTTTTATGCCTACTGCCTTCCTTCTGTCTTTGCTTCCTTGTCCCCTTCCTTTCCCAAAGGGATTTCCTCCCTTTCTCACTGACATTTCTCCTTAAGAGACTAGCTGAAGAAATGTCACTTTGGTTACAGAAGAGATGGCAATTTTACTTTTTCACTTCTTGGTGTAAATTGTGAACTATTACAGCATCAGTTTAATTTCTGGGACAAAACATCAGTATGCAATACACCATAATGATGCACTTGTGTCTGTGCTAGTCACTGCCACAGCCACCATTTTCTACAACATTATTTCTCACCAGGAAGAAAAACTCTGTACCATGTGAATTTTAGAAGTGGTACAACTGTGGATGTGTTAATGCTTTTACTGGAATACTCTGACACCTTGATTTTTCTCCAAAAGTTTGTGGTGCTCTCCGTTCTTCATCCTCCATCTGACTAGAATAAAACAAACTATGCAAAATAAAGCTACTTAATTTAGATTTCTTTTGCAACTTGTCAGATGCATTTTCCTGTTTCTTCCTAGCTTTCTACTGAAGGAAATATTAATTGTGACTTTCAAATAATAGTGAAGATACTGTTGTGAGTGCTTCCTCTGGAATGGGGATCTTTGAGAAATCTGTCAAAATAATTGTGAAAGAGCTCTTCATGTGCTGGTTATTCTCGTTCCCTTTTCTACACAGGCAATTCCCCACTAAGAGAGAGAATAACACTTTTATGTACAACCTAAGTGTGTCGGGAGGAAAAAGCCCCAACAACTCCAACATATATGTTGGATACATATTCTTGGAATACGTGGAGAAAGTTTTATTTCAGATTTGCTCTTCTCTAATTCTTTCTGCCTCTGCTTTAGCCCACTAGGAGAATAGGTGACTTGGATGCTTATTTTCAAAGTTTGGAACATGCAGTGCAACGTGACTTCTCTAACTAGAGTTATAGTTTGTGTTTTCACATTATTGAAGTTTTAAATGCAGATTTTCTGATATGAGAGAGAAAACAAGCAATGTATCCTTGTTCTTCCCAGAATAATAATTTCTTCCTTGCTGGACCAGCTGTCTTAAATTATCTGTATTCTCATACAATAATTTTACAAATTCTGGTGTTTTTAGAGGCTTTTTTTTTGTTATGCTAATCTGCTTTGAAATTTAAATCTGTCACTTTTTTTACCTCTTATAGGTGCTGGATAGTTTGTTAGCTCAGTATGGAACTGTGGAGAACTGTGAGCAAGGTACATTTTCTACTCCCAATTTGCTTTTAAATTTGTAGTGGGAAGTGAGCGCACACTGAACTTACCCTCCTTGCATTGCTTTTTCCTTTCTAGTGAACACTGACACGGAGACTGCAGTTGTAAATGTAACATATGGCAATAAGGACCAGGCTAGACAGTAAGTATCTTATTTTCTTGTTTCTGTCATCTAACCTGCATTTTGGAGTTCAAGTTGTTGTGACTTTATATGCAACTTTGTTTTTGATCATGTCACAATTTTAACAATAAATTAAGCATTGACTTTTAAGAAAGTCTGGTGTAATTAAGCATTGACTTTTAAGAAAGTCTGGTGTAATTCACCTTAATTAACTATTTTTTTATCATCAAATTTTCTTTCACTTTGATAAAAACTAAATTACTAATTTCAAAATATGCAAAAAGTGAACAAATTTGTTTTGTTGGGGAGAGCAGAAAGTTAATTTGCCACTGAGAGAGGATGGGAGTTACTGTTTAATGACTTTTTTAGCCATGTTTTAGTGATACCCTCTTTCATCATTCATTGTTCTGTGTCTGTTTCTTAACTAACAATCATAGCCAAATAACAGGAAAAGGAAAATATAAAAGAATGCAGCTGCTAGCCAGAAGACTGGGCTTTTTTATTAGAAAATTTAGTGCTGCTTCCAAACACACAAAAGGTGTAATCTGTATATCTAAAATAATTTATTTGGTATTTTTTTAAATTTAGGCCACATATTTTATGCTTGCTTGTATCTTCCATAATTGGGAAAATATAATGTTTTACTTAATCAGTGGTTGTACACATTTTTCTTTTACAAATCTCCATTACCTACTATGCTAAAGTTTTAATTTTGCTTCTCTACCACAAAAAAAGGACTTGTGTGGTCCTTAAGTTTTTACCTGGTGACATAAACATATTTCCTCTCTTTCTAGTCATAGCAGGTCAAACAAAACCGAACTCATGGAAGAGCCTACAATGCTCTTTTTATTTTAACTTTGAAATTTCTGCCACCTTGTGGCAAACTAAAACCAGCCGTTAAGAGGCAGAGCATGCTTATGGTATGCATTAATTCAAAATTACAAATGAAATAATATTTGTACATATAATTAAGTAATTATGATCTGTGCGTAACTTGAATGCAACACATGTATTTAATCTTTCAAAGCATTAAGTTACTTGTAAGTGTATTATAAACAAATGTGATGGGAAACTTGTGTCAGTGGTATCTCCTGTGTACGCTGGAGCTGAAGGAAAAAAGGTTTTCCTTGAATTCGCCATTTAACTTTCTCAAAACCTGAATCGTTCTATCAACTTCTTCAGGTTCTTCTGTTGCTTTTGATTCTGTGGCTCAGCAATTTAGAAGGGCTGAATTTCTAGTTCTGAAGAAACTTACAGTGCAATGTTACAGATTAATACTGCATGTGCTAGTTCCTCCTTTGAAAATATAAGTGGGAAGTACCAAAAATACCATGGAAAGAAGCATGATATACTTTTTTTGAGCTGTCTGTCATCTGTGATGTAGGTTCCTGGAGTTGTGTACTCCTTTCTGAGTTCAGTTCGACAGTTGATCCCCAAACTGTACTAGCTATATTTTAAGGTCAATCCTGAGGAAATGCTGGGATAAGCAAAGACTGTGAAGAAGTGTCTAAGATAATTTGGTTGGTTTGTTTTGTTTTGTTTTGTTTGGGGTTTTTTTGGTTTTTTTTTTTTGGTTTTTTTTTTTTTTTTTTTGCATAAGAAATCATGTGACAGTAACTGAAAACCTCTTGATTCCTTCTGAGAAGCAGAATTGGCATCCAGCACGGATGTTGTAGGGGCTTACAGGTTGAATGGAGGCAGTTTGGTTCCTTGGAGCAGGTAGGGCAAGTGGAGGAGCCTTGATTTGCATTTGTGAATGTTTTCATATGGACACAGGATTTTCTAAGCAGATAAATCCATATTATGCACAAAAAAATGTTAGCTCAGATTGTCTGAGTTTCGGAAGTGACCTTGCAACTGTTTAGAAACCCTTAGGAGAAGTGGCTAGGTCGAGGTATTTTTAAGGAAAAAACTGAGAAACGGGAATCAAGGGTCACTACAGGACCTGCATGTGTGTGGCTTTTCCTTAGTGACTGCAGCACTGTTTCAGTGAAATGGTTTTTACAGACATGACCTGGCTTTGCTGCTTGGAACTGGCTGTGGTGGACAGCAGTGGCAGTGGAGAGAGAGCAATGTGTGAGTGCTGGTAGCTGATAAAGGCAGTGCTGGTCATCCTATGAAGGACATGCACTAACAAGAACTGACTTTATCAAAAGCTGGTTAGAGTTGTCAAGAGTCAGCAGCTGGTAACAAGCTTTGTAGTTTGGAATATAGCTGTTTAGGGTAAATGGTGCTCTTTGCCATGACTTTTGGATCAAACACCATGACATGAAGATTTCTATGCTGCTGCATGTAGTGGGTCCCAAGTTCTGATTGCACCTCTTCTGCACTTTTCGCAATGCATGCACGAACCTCGCAGTAGTGTTAGCTGACAGAAAACAAAAAGTTGGCTACTTCCCTGCTGGATATCTGTATGGCATTGCCATGGCTGCTGGAGTGTGTACTGGCAGCGTAGGGCGAAGGTGCTGTAACACAATCTGGAGATACTTTTGATAAGCAGTTCTAAGCAGGTGTGGTATGCATTGCTCGGAGGACACAGTACTTTTGAATAAAATGTGTGGTTCTGCCCAGCTGGGAAACTGAGCTGCCTTCTGTCTTGCAAATCTGAGTAGTTGTGGCAGAGGTTTTTTCCTCTAGGCTGGTGCTACAGTTGTGGCATGTTCCATACAAGTCTGCATCCAAAATTAACTTGAAAAATTTAATCATTGAAGACTGCTGCAGTCTTTCTGAGAAAGAAGTCTTAGAGCACACAGCATCCAAAATCTGAAGTACACGCAGTTCCTGACTTCTAGTTGGGACAGAGGTCTATGTCTTTGACCTGTTGTAGTGATGCCTCTTTCCTAGCTGGAGAGGCATACCCTGTCTTGTCAGAAAGAGCAGGATGCTGCTTCTGGCCAATGTGGCCAGAGCAAGGGAGCCAGCATGGCAGATCAGGTACCTTCTGGCAGCCCAGGATCATTGTGGAGGGGTGGGCAGCAATCACAGAGCCACGCATGGGCCTTGGAAAACTGCCCTTTGCTGTCTAGGACTGTGGGCAGCAAGGAGAAGGCTGGCACTTCCAGTCTGACACCACATCCCTCCTCTCCTCTCCTTTCCTGCAAGCGCTTGGGGGGACAAGAGATTTGTGCCAGCTCTCAAACTGCCGCTGCTGCTCTCCTTCCCAGAAACTGGGCTTTACAGAGCATGTGCACTGCTGTGGCATAGCCAATTATTGAATGTTCTGATGGGTTGTGGAATATTTGGAAGAGAGGAGAGGGCGAGGGACAGAGTCTGGAGCCTGTGGTTCACCCTGCACAACCCAACCAGCTGCATGCAGGTGCTGAGGCAACTTGGGACATGCTTGCCAAAAGTCAACCCCCTTTCTCCCAGTATCAATCCTTGACTGCTACCAGCAGAACATGCTGACTGTGTCCTTGTGATGTGCTGCCGCCTAAATTATGGCTGCTCTCCTCAAAAGTTATACCGCCTTCTCTTTCCTTCCCCGAAAGGTTCCAGTGTGTAGGAGTCTAGTACATGCTGCAAGATTTAGCTCTCTCCAGGATTTTGAAAGTCCACTTAATGAGAATGCTTGCAAAAAAAATTTTATTACCCTTTCAATGGAGCACACATCTGTGTGTGTGTGCACAACACGTGTCCTTGAATGAACGAGGGTTCACGCAACTAATACTTTTACATGCCATTGTGGGTCAGAGCTAATGTTGCCATAGGAACGATAATACTGAAAATTCAGTGGGATATAAGTGATTATAAGCTTAGATTTTGTTTTGGTTTTGTTTACAGAAGTACTGATGAAGTCTATATTTTTATTAAATGTAAAAAAAAAATTATTATGCCAAAGAAAATTTGCCATGTACACCTGTCTTCTTGTATGCAATTGTATCTGTTCAGGGAAGAAAAAAGAAAAGTGGTGTACGTAAAAGCCGCATGTGGGAGTGAAATATGTTCTCCTTCTAGTGCTTAGTGTCATCATGCTATCAGTGGAAGAATGATTTCCAGCACAAGACCCGGTGCTTTTACTGTAATCATTTATCTAGGATGTTTAACCTCCACTAGCATCGAAAGGGAGAGGGCTGGGCAAACATCCTCTTGTAGGCAGCTCATGAGAGGACAGTGCTGAGATGTCACTTTGATGAGAAAAACTCAGGTGACTAATTTACAAAATACTTGTTTAAAGGTTTTTTGGTGTTTTTTTTTTTTAATGTAGGAACTCTTGCTTCTGAGCAGGTGTCACATGAACATAAGCCAGCCTGGTATCCATCTTATCAGTACATAGATAGTAGTTGCTGCAGTCTCTTAATGAATTCATTTTATTAAAAAATTCTGAACTACACTAAGAGATTTCTGTGTACCAGCTCTCACTAGTATGTGAAATGGAAACATTTTCCATTTCCACTAAATATAAATTTTAAAAGATGACTTCAGGAAGGAGGGCACCTCTTAATGAGGCAGTTTACTGAATTTTTCTGCATCTTTGTCCTCCCTGAGTGACTCTTCAGGCTTTTAGCCTCTGTTTAAAAGATGGTTTCTGGGTTGTTTCAGTAGGTACCAGCAGTGGTCCCTGTCAGAGGCAGTCTGCACGGCCTTTATGAACTCGTGGTCATGGAAGGAGACCCCTCCAACCTGCTTGGGAAGGCAGAGGTGGTGTTGCTGTGTTCTGGAGTTCTTGAGGTGGTCAGTCAATGAGAGATGTGCTCTACAGAAGGAGCTCAATTGAACAAGTGGACTGCAGCAGTGATGAGAGCTTTGCCTGAAACAGACGGCCCAGGTGCTGTGAAGAGCCAGGCACTGGCTTTTAGCTGAGGCTCAGACTTTCCCTGAGAGCAGGGCTGACTCTCTTGATAGCAAGCGCTGTCCTAGATCCTGTTTTACAGGAATTCTGCATCCATCTAGAAGAGAGTTCTTAATGACTTGTCTCTTTTCATGGATTTTCTTCCACATCTGTCTCTCCAGCCCCCAAAGCAGGGCCTAGATGCCTCTAAAATTGAGCTGCTTGTGGTGCTGAAGGGCTGCTGAATCATCGTATTGCCTAATTCTAGCCCTATGTTTTGTGCCACTAAATTGATAAAAATGAGTCCAGAACAGCTGAAGAAAAGTGTATGGCAATACTTTAAAAACCTAGTGAAAATTGTCAAATACTGGAATGTGAAGGCCGGAATCAACAGTCAAAGGGACCTTTCAAAAGCTGGGGCTTTTTTTCCTCTGTAAGAAATGCACTTAAACTGTGTATGTGCAGCATTCACTGCAAATCAGTTATCTTTGCATTCCACTGTGTGTTCCCAAATCAGTGCAGAATAAGGCAGCGTGTATCCAGGAAATATGAGTTCCACAAAAGGCTTGGGAGATCAGCATTTAATTACTGATTCTTCTTCTGACTTCTCATCACTTGAAGTCAAATCATAAAACAAGTCAGGCTGTAAAACGTGGAGAACTCTGTGACTCACGGGGTGAATTAGTGTGTTATTTTTCCATGTCATCATATGGCTTTGGTGGCCAGAGATTGTTCACTGCTGACATAATTAATTTTCCACAATGGCAAATGAACTTTTCTCAGTTTGCTCTGTATTTAAGGTACTTATAGACATATGGAATCATTCAGCAATTTATAATTTATTATTAAGAAGAAAGATTCCAACCTTCTTTCCAGGAAATGTATGGTGCATATATATATGTGTGTGTGAGTATGTATAGTTGTTGCTGTAAAGTGTTTGTTGTAGAAACATGATAGATATGAAGCTTGGTTGCAAACAGTAAGCCTAGTCTTTTCTTTCCCAACCACTTCTAAGGAAGAGTGAGAAGTCTCGTGCCTGATTTAATGTCAGGTTTTGTGTTAATGCTGGGATTCTGGTCAAAGATGCTCTAAAGCCAGAGGAGGCTGACGCATTTTGGGAAAGAAGCAACGCCTGAACTTGTCGAACAAATGCATGAAAGGAAATGGGTTGGGATGGACGTTAATCTGGAGCCTATCAGCACATCTGCAAAACTGTTGTTCATCTCTCCAACGTCTTGAGGTTTGATTCCAAAATAAACAGGGCTTGTACAGCTGGATGATCTGGCAGTGCCGTTTCCCTTCCTGGTAGCAATTCAGCTTTCTGGTCAATTTCAGTAAAACTTAGCCTAGAAATATAGAGGTCTTGGATATTTGCAACCAACAAGAAATTAGTATGTTCAGGTTGTATAAAAAGGAAAGTTCCCAGACCCCTTTTCCAGATAGGATGTCCAGAGAGAGAGACTTTAGTGAAATGCCTTTCTGACACTCGAAATCTATGCAGAAACTAAAAATTGAGACAAATCCGTAGAAACACAAGTCTCGCTACTCTGCTCACTGCTCTTAGTGTTATGTAAATGTGTTTTATTGTGTCATAAAATGTTCTTCAAAGTCCATGGAGTAAAAGTTTAAAAATGTCAGCTTTGAAATAACCTCACCAAATTTTAATCCAGCTCATTGCTGTAAAGGATTCTTCTGCTGTGGGAGTAATTACACTCCTGCCCAACTCCCGAAGGACCTGTGTCTCATTTGGTTAACAGAAGTATTTAATGAACAGTGATCAGTTATTCAATATTTTGCTTTCTTTGTTCATTGGCATTGCCTTGGGCCTTATTTATTATCAGCCTTTATTAAACACTGTTCCAAAGACACAAATTACTTGTTTTCTCATAAGCTCTTTACTGTCCTGCTGGAGTATTTTGAGGACTCTGGCTCAGCCCCTGGGAGATGAGGGGCCTGTTATCCTCAGTACCCAAATACCACTTCTTATCTGAGAAGCTGCTGCTTGGCTTCAACAGCTGCTTGTGACCCAGGCTGTCAAATGGGACACCCAGGAGACAAATAGTATTTTTCTCTGGCTGCCCTTGAAAATGTAGTCAATTGGATAGCATTATCTTTTATCTCTGTAGCAGAGGTAGGAGTAAAACTGTTGCTGAGGCTAATGTTTGGTAAACTGGCAGTAATGTCCTGCCAACGTGCACAAATGGAGGGACTCGGTTAAATTTCTAAATGCAGAGGCCTTGCTTCAGAGCATATGGCTGTTGGGGCTTTTTAATGAAAATATTGGTGAGTTCTCTAATAAGATGGAGACTTCTTCCTTCCCATGACTGCCTTTGATTTAAATTTTGTTTTTAAAGAAAATCTGTCAGTCATCGTTTGTCCAATATTAAGTCTGGCATTTATAAACTATCCCAAATCAATGCATATTTCAGTGATCAGAATATTACTGTTAATCTGAGTAGCAATGTCTGTTGTAGCAGAACTTGATATGTCTGTCTTGGGCAAATGTGTTTATTCTATACCACAGGTTTACCAGTGTGTTTCATGTGGCTTAGTTATTCCTACTGTTAGCTAGATATTTAGCTGTATTGACTCTACCCTGTTTGTGAGTGGAAGGTATTCTACCTTCTGCAAGTCTGTCATTTTGAAGTTGAGTTGTGTTCCCCATGCAAAGAGGAGACCCAAGGGCAGGTCTGGTTGGCCTGGAGACTAGTCCTTGGTTATAAGAGGGATTGAGCAGAGGGAATGCTGAGTGACCAGAAGGTTTTCCGTGTGAGGGACCACGGTGTGAGGGGGTGGTGTACCTTTGGGCAATACCCCTCTGCGATGCTTAACTGAAAGAATAAGAGAAGGTGAAAACACCATTTTAAATGTTTTCTAACAACTTTTCTTTTATGGAGAGTTTAATGTAGGTGTAGGGCTTTAATTTTCTTTTTAACTTTTAAACCTACCTACAACATGACTAGTTAGCACACTTCAGCAGCACCTTGCAACTCACTAAGGGGAGTTTCAGATGCCATTGACTGGCTTTGAGCGCTTCCTTTCCTGCTGAAGTGAATGTGCTCTTCTTTCCTATATTTTTTTTCATTCCTGTCACAGCTACATCAGTTATTGCGAAAACTCCAGCCAAATAGCTGTGCTGGCAAAAACCCTAATGAAGGTGCTGTGATAGCAGCTAAAAAGTTTTCCCTCTGGTGCAGCTTTAATTCTATTTGGGAAATTGATTTAAATTAAATCAGGCAAAAGAATGCTTTTGAGTGTATAAGCTCTGTCTCCTGTGAGGTTTTGCTGATAGGGTGGACCAGCAAAATCTTTAAAGTGCATAGAAGCCCAGAACAAGCAAGAGCTAACTTGCAGTTCTTATTATGGTGACTTTGTGTAATCAAAATCTTGGCTGAAGGATTTCAAATGTAACTTTTCATCTTGGAATGAGTTTCTAGTTTCACCACGCAATTTAGAAAGAACAGAAGTCTACATCTGAATGACTTGTCATTTCATAATGCCGTGCATGTGATCGTGGGCTTTTTTTAATCTCCTCTCTCCTCCCCTTTGCAAATAAACAGAGCAATAGAAAAACTGAACGGGTTTCAGCTTGAAAACTATTCCTTGAAAGTTGCATACATCCCTGATGAGATGGCAGCCCAGCAACCTCCACAACAACATCCCCAGGGAAGACGTGGATTTGGACAGAGGGGTCCTCCCAGGCAAGGGTCACCCGGTGCAACCACAAGGCAGAAACCACAGTCGGACGTTCCTCTGCGGATGCTGGTTCCCACACAGTTTGTAGGAGCCATTATCGGGAAAGAAGGAGCAACAATCAGAAACATTACAAAGCAGACACAGTCCAAGTAAGTTACTTTGCAAAACTGTAATTAATAGCTTTAATGTTGTGTCATCATTGCTCATGTAAAGAGGAATTTGTAAATCTTCATTACTAATCTGCATGGTCAGACAGCAAATGAAGACAACAGGGAAAAGGAAATATTTTGCAGGATTTATTTAAGGACTGGATTCTGTTCTTGACACATGTTCAAATACTAGCTGACTCTTTTCTCCTGCTTTGAAAAAGCAGAGCTAGCAGGATGGTACTCCGTTGGAGACTTTTGCTTACAGATGTACTCATGTGGTTCTGGCACAAAAAGTGAAACTGAAAGAGCTGTATATGTTGTTCTGGGGGGCATGTGCTCAGTGTGGTGATACCCAAGTCTTCAAGTGTTTATCCTAGTTTTTGTTAGATTAGGACATTTTTAGGATTTGTAAATTTTGTCAATCCAAGACGTGGGGGGAAAAAACCCTAAGCAAAGAACCTTTCTATTTCCCTCTCTTCTCACACCTTACCTCCCTCTGTTTCTGGAGAATACATTTGTTGCTATCAAGTTGCAGACCGCACCAAAACACAGATTAAGGAAATGCATGGGAGGCAAAAAGCAAGCTGCTAAGTGACCTAAGGAGCTTAGAGCACTGGGGTCTAGAGACGCTGGAAGAGATTGTTTCCAGTGTGCGTTAAATCCCTACCCACAAGAAAGAGCTCAGCACAGATGCGGAGGGAGGTGGGGTTCTGATTCCAAGAATTTTTCTGGGCTACCCCTAAAAGCAGAGAATTAAAATGCTGCCTTCAGCAGCATGCTGGTAGGAGCCCCCAGCTCCACGGTTGCAGCAAGCAGGACCTGGGAATGAGCTGTGTGTGAGGGGAATGAGGGTGGGTGGTACTCTCAGTTTTGAGAGTAGCTAACGAAGATAAGGGACTCCTCTCTAATTACACCCCAACCCCCCACAAACAGGCTTCCCCACCTCCCCAAACCCAGGATTATCATGATGCTCCTTCCAATCTCTCATTAGCACAATGTAACCCAGGAGACTATTTAATGTGTTTAACAACACAGGTTTAAGAGATTTGTGGTGTCCTGACAAGACTCGGTTGTAATTTTTCTGTGGGTAACCAATTTTTCAGGTGATATATAAAGCATCTAATTCTTGGACTATAAAAATCCTGGAAGATTGGCATAAGGAAAGATTTTATAGAGCAGAAATAATTGCTGGTTGCTAACTTCACAGATACCAGACTCTCATGTTTTCATCGGTTTGGGGATGAAAAAAAAAGAAATTTCATCTACTTTCAGTTCCACCAAGGATTGCCATAGGTTTCTTGGAAAATGCTGCATTGTGAAAGAAAATGAGTTTTCAATACTGGAAAGAACTGCAAAAATAAAGGGGCTTCTTGAAAAGCAGCATGGTTGTTTCAGTTAGGAAACGGCTATCACATGCGGAAGAGGGGCAAAAACAAAAAGCAGAGGTGGAAAGAATATGTGAGCTGCAGTTACTGGCAGGGAAAAAGTAATATCCAAGGCATTGTCTTTATGCATGTCATAATTAATTTTTGTTAAATTCTTAGAGCTACATAAACCTGCTGTAGAACAAGGCTAGTACCTTCTAGAGTGGTAGAAGGTAGAGGAAAGGTAATATCAGGACAAAATCAGGCTGGAAAAGTATAAGAAACTAATCTTGCGGATAGATGCGAAGCATTATCATGCTACCTGCTAGGCATTTAGGGACTTAACTTCTCCACAGGAGGGCTGGGAAACTGCTGCTGAGGTAATTAAAGATAAGATGGGACAAAGCCTGACTGTCCTGTAGCTGCACAGTCATTCTAAGCAGAGCAGCGGGGCTGGAGGCAGAGCGCTGGGAAAGCTTGATGAGATGGTGTCCTCAGGGGTTTACCACATTGTCTATCTAACAACTCCCCTGACTCTTGATGGGAGTTTACTGAGAAAAGGACATCCCAGTGTCCGCAAAGGTGGGATTTTAGCTGGTAAAATCAGGATAGGAGATGCTCTTTGTAACACACAGAAATTAGTATTTAGGATTTGTTTAAGTAGTTGTAAACTTTTCAAAATTAAACCAGAAAGATGTAGTCACTGTTAGCTCAAAATAAATTAGTTTTATGAGAGTTGGAAATATACAAGGTTTACCATAGAGGATGTGGTTACAGTTAGTGTTTTTCTTTCTTTCAAGAATTGATATTCATCGTAAAGAGAATGCAGGTGCTGCTGAGAAACCAATTACCATCCACTCAACTCCTGAAGGCTGCTCAACAGCTTGTAAAATTATTATGGAGATCATGCAAAAGGAAGCTCAAGATACTAAATTGTGAGTAAAAAGCATTTCATCATGGAAGCATTAAAAATTCTGAATTCTCGTTGGCTCCATTTAAAGAAGTAGTCTTTAAAGCTGTTAACAAGTGAATATTTGCTGTTATCCTTATTTAAGTAGCTAAAGGAACTGAGACATTTTACCTTTCAGGACAGTCTACTTGCTTAATTAGCCCCAGCATGCATCTATGACTTCAGTTGTTGCCTGGTTGTGATTTTGAGGAGAACTGGAGCAAATATGGAAGCTTCTTGAGCTTCTGACAGCTCTCAGTCAGAGCAAGCATAACAAGTTCTGAGCTCTCACTAAAAGCTTTAAGATATATTTCTTCCCTCCCAGCAGCTCTTGCTACTTCAGCCTGAGCTTTATTTAGGTCAAAGTATGTTGCAATTAAGCTTGAAAAGCCCATTGTACCTGGCGTTATTCTGCATCCAGTGTAAACATGTGAACAGGAGTTGTGAATATTTCCATGAAAATAAAATTCATCCATAGCGTGCATAAAAGCTTGTGCTCTGGTCTCCAAAAGTCTCACTAGGTATAACTTCCATTACAGTACAGAAGAAATTCCCTTGAAGATACTGGCACACAACAACTTTGTTGGCCGACTTATTGGCAAAGAAGGAAGAAACCTGAAGAAAATTGAACAGGACACAGATACTAAAATCACGATATCGCCGTAAGTTTTTGGTGGCCTAATCTTTTGGTGAGGTGTCTCAAATGGCAGCAATGCTGCTGTGGGACATTCAGGTACAGAGTTCTTAGAAAAATATTATGTGTTTGTTGAGGGCTGAGATAACAGCCCTTCAGAGACCTTTCTGTCATGTGGATTAAACTGTTACTTAAGCTCAGTTAAATTTTATGTAAACAGTGAGTATTCGTTGTAAACTCAGTCAAGAGCAAGCCTAAAAATAACATAGGCTATGTGGAGCCTGTGTTAGACTATATTTTAAGTGTCAGTTGTTTTTAACATATTATACCATATGTAATGATGAGTGTTTGAAACTGTAAGTCTGGATCAGTTCTGAGCTATGTGTGAAAATGAGTGAAATTAGTGATGTTTCAGTTCCTGGTATATGTTAAATTTTTGGACTAGAGGGAAAGAAATAGAGCAAATGAATACCGAAAAAGGTATTTTTAGTAGCAGTTCTGTCCCTCTTGACCACTAGCAGCCAAACTGCAATACATTGGTTGGTCTGCTTCAAAGTAATAGCTTTTCCCCTGAGTTTGTGAGGGTAACTGAGACCTGTTCAAATCTAGCTGAGATTAAACAGGAGTTTTCACCTTTACTGGAAATCTGTAAATCACTGATTAGATTAACATCTCTGTAGAAGCTTGGCAGTCAATAGTAGTTTTACCCTGGAGTAATATCTTCAGAGAACCTCCTGTTCTGAATAATGAATGCTCTGGCATGAACTTTCAAGCATTTGAAGGCATCCTGGATTTGGCTCTAGCCAGGAAGGGTGAGAATAAGGCTTATAGGCTGTAGGAAAGGGAAAAAGTTTGGAAGACACATGAGGATGTATGAAGAGGTGTGAATCCATGCCGGAGACAAAAAAAGTGCTGCAGAAAACAGCTCAAATGAGGACGACGAAGCTAGGAGTGTAAATGTGCCTCCTCAAAGAGAGGAAATCAAATTTGGATGAAAGCACCTGAGGCCTTCCTTGAAGGTGTGTGTTTATGGAATTAGTCTGAGGAAGAGAAACAAATCAAATAGAGAAAAAGCACCCAAATAAGTGTGCTTCAAGAATAGATTTTGCAAGGCCAGTGTGCTCTCTTAAATGTGTTCACATAAACATTTTGTTTGCAAACAGTACACAGACTAATGCTATGCTTAAAGGGGGGGAAAGTGTGTACAGAGTACATGAAAAAATGGTCTTCATTCCATGAAATCCACTTGTCTTTATTGATGATGACACAAATAACACATTGTCTGTAAACAGCCACAGAGTATTTTTTAATTTAGCGAGTTAATGGTTTATTTGCATTATAATCTTGGCCTCAAGATTGTATTTGTCATATTATGCCTAAAATAGCCCCCTGAAGTTGTCTGGTGTAATCAATACATAAGTGAGAGAGTATATGCCCATTGATTTTGCTATATCTAATTAGTCTTTCTCATGATCTCTTCATTTAGGCTTTTTGGTAAGCTTGTTCATAAACTTAAAGTAAGGCAGCTGGTTTGGGAAAGTGTTTCCTCTCGTCTTTGGGGTGTTTTCCACCCCTGTCCTTCCTGAGGCAGTACTTCAGTGCTCATGCACTGGAAGCTTAGGGACTGCTTTGTGGATATATTTCGTGCCTGCCACTGCTTGACTGAGATGTGCGGGTTTGCCACGCTGCCTGCTGTGCAGGAAGGCAAGGCCTTGTATGCTGCTTCCTCTCTGCTTCCTGCCATGGGCTTCCTCACTCCCACATCTAGCTCTGGACTTTGTCTTCACTCCTTTACCTTTCCTCAGGGCATGGATATGCCATGGCTTCCCAGTGCGTTTATTCCATGTTACCACGGTAGGCTAGCATTTGTTGCTGAATAAAGCACTGGTTTAATGCTGTCACCCTTTCATATTTTCCCTGAGGATTATTAGTATTTTGTAGCAAATGTTGACTTGCACACAGCTTTTCTCTTTCCTGTTTAGAGGGTTTGGAGGCTCTCCTGCAGTTTCACTGAGGCCGGGCTTTTCTCCCATTTCCTTAAGGAATACACTACAGTTCTCCAGAAAAGAAATTTTTCTTTTTTAATGGTGCATTTCTGGGATGCCTAAAATGAATGTCTGAAGGCCTCTCGCTGTCGGTAGTGCTGGTGTGAAGTGGGACGTTGCTGCACCGCCCTGCAGCAGCTCCGTGTGTTCGTGCACAGTGTGGTGCTTCCATTTCGTGCAGCACCTAAGTATGTCTCAGCCATCCCTTGCCAAACCTTGCTGTGGTGGGTTTTGTTGTGTTTCCTGTGAGGACAGATTTTCCCCAGATTATCCGAGACCTGTGTTTGAGCCCTGTTATGAATTGATACCATGCTCTTTGGAGGGCAAACTCGACACACACGCATGTTGTCACACTTGAATGATAAACCTGAATTATCTTCTTTGTTTGCTAATTAACTGTGCTTCTGTTTCATTTGCAGATTGCAGGACTTGACACTCTATAATCCGGAAAGGACCATTACAGTTAAAGGCAGTATTGAAACTTGTGCCAAGGCTGAGGAAGAAATTATGAAGAAAATCAGGGAGTCCTATGAAAATGATATTGCTGCTATGAATGTGAGTTTTCTCAGGGTGTGGGCTCTTTCTGGAACTAAGACCACAGAAGGATTTTGGGTGTGAGGGACCCCTGGAGGTCATCTGGCCCAGCAGTGGGTTTGCTGAATATAGGCCTCACATCAAAGTTAAACAAGGTTGCGTAGGGACTTGTCTTCTCCTTAACTTAGGGACTTAACTTCTCCTTAATTATGGATTAATCTCCAAAAAGAGGGTCTCTGGACAGCCTGTGCTCTGTCTCACTGCTCTCCTGATGAATTTTTTTTCCTAGTATCATACTGGAATTTTCTGTTGCAGTCTCTCTGTTGCCTCAGTTATTTATTTGCGGGAGTGTGGGCAAGTGGTTTTGTTATTTATTTATGTATGTTATTTTAATGGAGGCTTTTTCTGGTTCAGTTTTGAGCAGGGGAACTGGGAACTTTAGATTGAGGAAATTAATGAACATTTTACTTTTTTCTTGTTGCAAAAAACCTGAAGAAGGGTGTGTTTGTGCTGTTGTGGCTTATGTGCTCTGGCTTGCATGTTTTTTAAAATAGTGATTCAGTCTCTTCACAGAAATAGCATAATAATGTATGGAAGAAGGATCTCCTGGTTTTAATTATTTAATTTAAGAAGGCTTTATTAAAGTTTTTTTCTTGATATAGATGATAAAGGCATTTAGCTATTTGAAGATGGTTGGTGATTATATAATGAAAACAACATACCTCATTAGTTTGCCAAAGTGTTACTAATGCATATTGAGAAATGATTGAGATTTTTGATAAGCTAGGAAAAGTTTTCTGTGTACGTGTGTATCCAAATTTTATGGTCTAGAGTTAGAATGGAAATATTTTTTTCGGTTTACAGTAGTCCTGACTTTCTAGAAATGTCTGTTCTTCATGGTTGTCCTACTAAATGGAGAGAATATTCTCCCCCCTTTTCCCCCTGCCTCCCCCACTCAAAGCAAATTGCAGTACATGAGCTACACGTGAGGAACGAAGTATTCAGCAGTGGTGCATTTTAGTTTCATATTACGTGGTGTGAGTTAGAGACTGCATTGCTGCTTGACAAAGGTGTGGGAAGCCAAAAACCACCTCTGTTACTGAAGAGATAAAAAGTGTAGTTAGTAGTGATTATAGTGAAGGTAGTTTTTGAGGTGGTGAAGTTTTGAGGCTTTTGGTGTCTTGTGGTTAGCTTATCCTAATGGCCTGAGATAGCGTTTGTCCCTCTTTAGCTGAGATATCTCTAAAATATATTTATGTTATTGAGCAATAACCTGGAAAAGGGAAAAGGGTGCTGTCAAGTTTTGTATCAGACAACAAATACTTCCTACCACGTGATGATGTCACTTTTCTCAGGTGTGGTCAAGCAAGGGACATGCAACTTTATGGTTGATCCTTTCCCAGCAGTTGCTGGAGGTATCTCACTTCATCTTTTGCAAGAGAGAGAGGATGGGGTTATAGTGTCACATATATTCCCCCACTGTAAGAAAAGCAGGGGTTTGAGCATGATCTTTCTCTGTTTCTACAGGGATGTCTTTTTAGAATAAGGCCAAAACTATTATTTTTCTGATAAACTTGTTCACTCTGAAAGTAAACAGTACTACTACCTGAATATCTTGCTATGAAGTTCGAAATGTGTTTTGCTGATTAAGTTGTAGCAAGTGATTCCCGTCTGCCTTTCCCACTACGAGTTTTTAATGTTACTGGTCTGTACACACGTGTAGGAAACAGGTTTGAAGGAGAGTCCTTCAGGTAATGGAAATGAATTTCTTTTTTTAAATAACATCCCAAAAAGTTAATGGCATATGCCAACTAGGGTTTTATTAAAGTTAATAACTAGGACTCTAAATCTTACCTCTTCTGCCGTTGCAGCTTCAAGCACATTTAATTCCTGGATTAAATCTGAATGCCTTGGGTCTGTTCCCACCTTCTTCTTCAGGAATACCACCTCCTGCAGTGAGTGTTGCCTCTGCTGCTGCTGCTGCTTCGTATCCACCATTTGGGGTAAGGGAAGCTCTGATTTTGGGTGGTTAGTGGATGGTGATACTAATCTGTACAACGCTGCTGTTCAAAACTAAGAAGATTGCTGCATTTTTGCCAAGTTACCTGGAAAATCTGAGAAGGATGTTTTGCTAGCTGTGTTCTGTTATTTTTCTAAATGTTGTCTGTCTTCCTACTTGCACACTGAGAAATATTTCATGTGGCTGCAGTTGGGAGCAGGCATTAATTGCTCTTCTAGTGAAATGCTCAGTGAAACTGTAAAATAGTGCTGCTAAGAAAATTGTTAGATTTTATTTTATAGAGAATTTAAATTACTGCAGAAAGAAATCTCACATAAAATACAATTTAAAAGTTGCTGGAATTGGCAATTAATAATGCTGGTCTGCAATTTTCTTTCTTTTGATATGGAAGAAAAAGAAATTATCTCTTGTCATAAAGTGGGGATCTATATGTAGCTAAAATGTTTGTTTGAATGGAGCAGTTCTATAAATGCTCTGTTGAAATGCAATACTGCTAAATATACAGGATGTAAATTATATGGATTAATCTCCAAAAAGCTGTGATTTGCTTGCCACTTTGCTCTCTAAAAAATATCTGAAAAAGTTTGCTAGAACCTTACTCAAATTCAGTGCCGATTAGCAGACATAAATGAGGTCTTTTGCTATGGAGCAGAAGGTAATTTATTGTATCAGAAAGCTCCAGAGTCTGTCTGGAACTGAGATGGTGTTTTGCTATTCAAGAAAAGACAACCTGATTACAAAGAGAAGGTGATTTTTTAATCTCTTCTGTGTTTCTGGTGGTGGTTGTTAGCAACTCAATGGAAGGTGAATTTTCAAAACAATTCCAACAAGTCTCTTAAGAAGTGGATGACAGAGCTTTACAAACTCTGATGTGTCTGACTTCGTCCCCTTCTTTGCCCAACAGTGACATCTAGAGAGCTAAGTCTGAGACTCTTAACGAGCTAGAAAAGTGAAAATGCAGCACAACACGCTGAACTTTATCAAATAACTCAAGTTACATCGCACTAAAGAGTAGTTGTTGTCTAAATATTTTTCCCAGAGGAAGAAGCCAAGAGAGAGTCACTGCAAGGAACAGGAAAAATTCCACTCTTGTAGCATTGTTTGTGAGAATAAACAACTTTGGTATTATGAATGTACTATGAACTATAGTGAGTATAATAGTGGCTTTATCAGAAAAATGTTCTTCAATGAAAGCTACAATAGAAATATGTTTATACTCAGTTATTTTACTGTCAGTAGCAGAGCCTCCATTTATGACAAACGAATTCTCTCCCTCACAGTCCTTCTGCACTTCAATTAGATTGGCAGACTAAACTAAACAATACAGGTTTCTGCTTCACTGTATTATATAAAAGGCCATCTCTGGTAATGGATTGCCTCAATTTTTTTCTTTCCTTAAGAGGAATTAGATGTGGTTTGTTAACAGTATATAACTTTCCTTATTGGTAATTAAAAGCGTGGCTTTTCCTTTCTTTTTACTCCAGATTTGCAAACTACTTTGCTATTCTTGAGATTCATACTGTAAGCCCACAGTTCTGTTCATCACCTGGTTTATTTTCATTTCTTTCCCACTTTTTCCCCCTGTCATAGTTTCTTTTGCTTTAAATATGCACCTAAACCATGCTGAATTTGGTGGTTACTCCTGTCTGTCCCTCTGTTGCTAGTGCACCTTTAGCCCCAAATGCACCTTTTTTTGCCTGCTAAGATCTCTGGCAGTTTCCAGGTTTCTGGAAATAGGATAATGGCAACATCTGGAAAAAGGCATCAAGAAACAAATGTCATTGTGTGAAAGCGTAGAAACTGTGCAGCTGGAAGGACCACTGTCTGAACTCTCTTGCTTTGTTCATGCTCAGTCCTCTGAAATGGCTCTCATTCCATGCAGTCTAGATGTGTGACAAGCTAACATGCAGAAAGAAGAGATAAACTCACAGATTTGCAGGGTGAGCTCCAACAGCTTTTGTGGAGGTTGGGGGTGGTACCAATACAGCCCCTGAGGCACATAGGAAGGGCTTCTAAAGCAAATGCACAAACAAGTGGAACTGTCTCACCTGTTTGTACTTAGATGTGATGGTATTTGGAAAAGAGCAGGTGGTTCTGTGGGCTTCAGGTGAGTCAGCCCCTCAGATTACTTGGAGTGCCTGTTGCTCTCCGAGGAGAGGAAACAAGGAAGAGTATGAGTCTATTCTTTCAATGGATGCAGTTGTTCAGAAAACAAAGTTTCCATTTTGAAGACTTTAAAATCTTGCTTTTGTGTATGAATTAATTTTCTGTAACTTCTGAGTTTTACTCTCTCGTAACTTTTTTCCTCTAGTAGAGCAGTTTGTCAGACACTGATTAAATAGGTTATTGGAGCATACAGAAGTAGAAAGAGAAAGAAAGTCTGGCTATATCTTGAAGGAGAAATGGATACAATTTGAAAGGCTAAAGGTAACCACAGGGGGACATCTAGGAGAGCTCATGAGGGATTTAAAAAGTAAAATTAAGTCTGTGCAACCAAAAGAGGCTTTGGGGAAAGAAGGTCTCAGAAGAAAAATTAATGAAGGACTCCCAGGGAGACTTTATCCTTTTACCTATGAGCTATTCGTCACCAAGTTCCTTGACTTGACAAAAGCATTTGGGCAACCCAAGTCCCTTTACCTTGTTTTCAGCGCTTGTCCTTTTATGCTTGGGAGCACAGATAAGTGGATATTGAGGATATCCCTTCCAGGCAGCTGGAAATCCTTTCTGAAAACACTGTTGGCATCAGGGTGTAAAGAAGTGTATCCTGCTGCTATCCTGCTTATTTTTGTGTAGTGCAAATTTTGCCTTCTGCTCAGGGCTGCATAGGGCTGGCTCTTTTCCTGTCTCCTATTTGTTTGACTGAGCAGAGGTGTGCTGCTCAGCAGTTTCAGCTACACCAGCACGAGGGACCTCTTGGCATCCAAGTGTTACTGAAGTCTGTGCTTGCAAGCCATACCGTGAGCCTTGGGACCCCCCTGTGCTGTGTCTGAGGGTGTGCTTGAAGCACTTGTAATATATTTGTACGGACCCTTTCTTCACCCTGTTGTGGGGATGGACTTGCCTGGGGCTCTCCTGTGGGTCAGAAGAATTAGGTGGATGAGTTTGGGCATTTGCAGCAGGGTTTCCATATGGAGCTGATACTTCATATCCACTACTTTCTAGTGACAAGGTGTTGCTGTGACCTTATGTAGGACTTGTTACCAAAGAAACTGAAGTGTCATGTTAATTATTGAAACTATTATCTGCCACCTTCCTGCTGCTGCTTTTTTTATATGGGTGTAAAGAGGAAAAACCTTCATAGTAGACAGATCTAGGATTTTGTTACGGTGCCAGAGCTTAGTGACAGGTCTGAACGCTCATACGTACAGCTGGAGCCGAGTGTTGCTAAAACATTCTGTACTCGGGAGCTTGGGACTGAGGAGTTAAATAGATTTAGCTATGTTAACGTGTATGTGATGCTTCATCCTATCCCTCTTCATGCAAACCTTTAAGACATCTGACAAGAGCATAAACACTGTTCTCCAGCTGCTTCAGTACACTCTGCTATGGCAAACTTAAGAGATGGTGATCTTATCAAACGCTAATTTGCATTTAGTTCCTTGTACTGTGTCAAATTCAGGAGAATGATTTCCATGTGACTCAGAGACCTTATTCCATGACGGTTCACACTGATGTGAAACACCAAAGCCTCATCTAATTTAATCTAATGAGGTGCAGATTGTGTCTCACTAATAATCTGGGTGCTGCTTTACTCTTTGTCCTGGCAGTGGACCCCCACAGGAAGGCACAAGTTGTCCTTGGTACTTGTCTGGTGGCAGATACAGACATGCACGTGGGCGCATGTCCATTGCATGTGGCTACCAGTGTCTGAGCACCACAACCAGAGCAGGCTAGCCATCCATTTTTTTTGTATTTTTATCTATTGCTAGCAACAATTCTTGATACTGCAATTGTATAATTTATTTGCGGAGTCCAAGCTCTGTTTGCTTGTTCAAAGTGCTCATTTTGTGCAGTCACTGAAGAGGGATGCAAGGAAATTGCATACTGTGTTTCAGTTCTTGAATTTTACTCTCTTTTTGCAAAAATCTGAGATCTGTTTGTTTTTCTCTGGGCTCCTCAAAGACAAACAAACCAGAACATGTGAGAAATCATTGAAATGCTTTAAGGTTTGAGGAAAAAGTAGGACTTTAATGTCTCAGTTAAGAGTATCAAGAGCTAAAAATTCTTTCTACTGTCAAATGGGCGTTATTTTGCTTTTATGATCCTGGTGATATGATCAAACTAAAGGTGGTTCTTTTGACTGATCTGTGCCCTTATGTGACCATATTAAGGACCAGTAGCCTTTCTGTGCCTATTTGTACCTGATGTCTTGTCCAGATGCTTTTGGGCCTGGAAAAATCACCACTTTGTTTATCCTCAAATCTTTCTCCTTAGCTGTGCATTTAAATGCTTGTGTGCATTGCAGCTCTGACACAATTGCAAAGAGCTTTGTTAGTCTGCCCACTGTCACTTGTAACAAATGTTGTGACCTGAGCACCTGCACAAAGGACTGGGATTTGTGTGAGGAGAGGAGTAAAGTTCTGCAATATGACCCTTGCTTATGTTTTCCAGAAGATATGTTGCCACAAAAATTTAAAAAAAAAAAGCTTTAACAAGTATCCCAGCCAAACTGCTTCAGATGTAGTGTTGTTCTGCTCAAAGCTGTTTTGATGGAGTTGTTGCTTCTGTCTTCTGAACTGTGGGGAGAATATGCACATACTTGTCTCTCAAGAATAGAAGTTGGTTCTCATGCAACACTGAAGGTTTTAAAGCTACAAACAAACAAGAAATCCTTCTCTTAAAGTCCAACTGTGTAGAGCCATGCAATAAATACACCTGGCCCACCTACTGGGGTTAAATGGGTTGCACCCTTCCTTTTATAACTGGAGCTTTGCATGTTTAATTTTACATCCAACTGCATTTCTTTTGTAGCCTCTGGGTCTGGAATTTGGCATCCCAAGGGCATGGGGGAAGAAGGGCTAACCTGTGGAGACCTCATCCTGCCCTTGAATGCCCCGAAACAGGGTTGTGGAATTAAATCCGACTCGTGGCATATAAATTCAAACATAGTCAGGTGAGAAGCAGACAGCTTTTCTCCGTAAGAGGAGTTCACACCAGCTGCTCTCCTGCATCTGTAAGTCATGGAAGAGACATGTGAACTTCTGCCCTGTGAAAGTTAGCGAAGGTGAACAGATGCTCCTCTGCTCGCAGTGGGACTGCTTTCTCTGCTGGTCTTTTTGGACATCCATTGTAGCTTCTTGAAGCTCTGCCTTCGAAAAAAGCACTCTTTCTAACCTTTTCTTTAGCCTCACAGTAAATTTTCAGGTTATGGGATATGCATATGGGCCTCTAGGAAGAGAAGGGGGGGAAAAGGAGATTGAGAAAAAAACCCCAAAAGAACAAAAACAAAGAAAAAGTAGTTTTGTACAGTAAACAAAATCAAGAAATCAAACCACCTTTTTCTGATTACAAAAAAATGTCTTGTACAGCTAGGCTGATAGGTTGCTTTCTTTTATTCTTTTTTGCCGTCTCTTGAAGCTTTTTGTTGCAGGTAAGGAACATGCCAGTGGAAAACTTTCTCCTTAGAAGATGTTGTGGTCAAGAGAAAAAATTCTTCTTTATTCTCCAATCATTTTCTTATATAATAATAGTAAAGAAGACATCTCCTATATTGCATAGAAGTAAGAGAAGAAATAACTGTATTGTGCTTTTGGCAGGAAAGAAAAGTAATTTAAAATGAAAAATTGCTTCATTGAGGGCCTTCATTTGATGCCCTGAGCATAGATGAGAAAGACAAGGAAGAGGAAAAACTGTCGTATGTTTCCAGGTACTTTGACTCTTACTTGGTGAAGTTGGGCTCCTTTGGATGTCTGGGTTTGATAGGATTGGCTCGTGCAGCTGTTATGTCTGACCTACCCAGAGGTAGTAATGTCTGTACATCTATAATGTGTGTAGTTGCAAGTGGCTTTGCCCTAATTTGCCCAGCTTGTTAAGCAGTAGATGATTTTTGAGAAGCTGTCCTGCAGCCAAAAGAGGATGTGGTTTTGGGGGGTGAAGAAGGATTTGCCAGTGTGTTTACAAAATGATTTTATGTCAGTGAAATTAGAACCATACTTGAGCAGCACATAAAATCTTGAGGAGGGCACTATAGGACAACAGCACTGTCTGAAAAAATCTACCAGCTAATTAGGCTTCTTTTGAAGATTGTAACCTCAGTGTCTTGAAATACACCTTTACTGATGCTTAACTTCTTACATTCATTAATGATGCGTTTTTTGACAACTGAAAAATTTTCTCCATGGTGTGTAACATTGGGGGATTGTTTTACCCCGTAGAGAAAATGGTTGGTCTTCCCACCGGGTTGAAAGTCTCCTGTTTCTGCCATGCTGTGTTGGCAGGGACACATGCCCAGAGCAGTCAAACTGTTCTGCCTCTGGAGATGGACCAACCCCTCAGTGAGGGAAGAAAAAATGCAGTTGGTACTATGTGACATACAAAGATGTGGCAAGTCAATGGTAGTTTTTCGAGGTGTTGAAGCCTCCAGTTATTCTTAATAGCTTCTTTTACAGTTCTGAGGTTGTCATAATGCAAATAGCATCACTTGTTAACTAGTAATCCATGCTTTCTAAAATAAAAATGGTTTCTTCTTCACTGCAGGTTTGAATACTTGTAGAGATATTTGAAGTTTCTTGGAACAAGAGAATTAGAATTTATATTGGTTCCCTGCTCTTAGATTCTTATGGGAAGATTTAATCGGAGTTCCCTTGACCATCTCAGACTCTCAAGCCCTAAGTACCAGGCTCCACACCTTCTGAATGTTAAACTAAATGGGAAATTTAGTTCCTCAAGGTGCCAAATGTTTTGTTACTAGAGTGTACTGAGCTCCTTCAGGCCAGAAACAAAAGTAGGTCAAGTCCTCATTCTGTTGTATCTGGCTCCATCTCTGGTTTGTTTGTTAGTCAAACATGATGGAAAAATAAGTGATCTTTGTGTTTACACAACCTGTTTTTCTGGCAGCTGTCATGGAATCTGAGAGCAGTGCCTTTATAAACCAGAGCTGATGAGTACCTGCATCTTCCAAAGAAGATTTCATGGGCAACTTCTATGGGTTAGGAGCACCCATGTGGCTGCTGTGCCACAGCTATGATTTTTGAAGTGCAAGTGTTTCTATACATATACTTTTTGGTGGTCATACAGTGTTGCAACATGGAATACCTATCCTTGCTCCTTGTGAATGACCAGCAAAATTCCTGCTTACATAGTTTCACAATCTGTTCCTTATGTTGATTTCTGATTTTGGCTGTCTTTTCTGAATAGAAAGTGGCAGATTGCTTTTTTTGGCATTGTGGCCAGTCAGATTTCGCAAAAACAAAAAGTTCATGCCATGTTCAGAAATATGTCAAACCAGTTCCTGCTTGCAAAATGCCTTATAACCAGCCTGCCAGAAAATGTTCCTCCTCTGCTTCCATGACTTCTACTCCCTTGTTCCTAGCTAGGCGCTCATGTTGGAAACATTTCTGATATGTGTGATCCTTTTAGTGACTTCTAGTAGTCTAAGAAGATTCCCATGTCTTCCTAGTTAGAAGATGATTGTGATGAAAAGTACTAAATTTGAGAGCCAAGAAGTGGAGTGAGTAGTACTAAGTGAAATGATTTTAGTAGCCTCTCACTTAAGGTACTGACCATTGTGTAAGAACCAGCTGTCTTTGAGTTTCAGGTGTTGAAGTACAGTAGTCCTCAAAATGGAAATGTAGACGGGGTGGGTCATTTTCAGATTTTCAACCAAGAGGAGAGGACCAGCTCAGCTAGGTGGGCAGAGGGCACCTACACACAATCTCTGGGGCTGACTGTGGGGAAAAGAGGTAGACCTGCATGGCCTTGCCATGGGCTCTGTGTCCCAGAAAGCGTCATGCTTTGGTTCATCCAGTGACATGAGTGTTTCTCACATAATACAGCAGTTACAAGGTGAAAGGGGATCAACTCTGCTCTGAACACAGCAGGGTTTCAGCCCAGAGCCCAGATGGTGGAGGGAGCGATGGGGGAGGGAGCTACAGTTTGTTGATGTCACACCTGAAGGTTGCTGCAAGTGTGATGCTGAAGCTGCTGTGGGGGAGTTCCTGGCAGTGCTTGGAAATCCTTCCCATCATTCCTGCATCTTGGATTATCCTGGGGTTTGTGGGAAGGTGAAACCCTGGGTGGATGGTGGCTGTACAGTTCATGCATGGTAATATGAGCAACGCTTTAGTGTGCAGATCAAAGTTAAAAATATGCATTGCTTCTTTTAAATTGTTTAGCTACCTCTTGACTGACTGAATTCAGCAGTGTGGAACTCTTCTGAGTGTGGTCCTGGCTTTCCAGGCAGTGAATATGGCAGAAAGCTTTAGACTCGCAGCATGGACCTAAATCTGTTTGAAATAAACCTAGAAAGCTTGGAGGGTGCAGGGAGTTACAGTTTGTTGATCGGCACTGGCAGCTCCACTTCAGCTTAGTGACTGTACGAGATGGTGACACAAGGTATCTGCAAGGACGTTGTGAAACTATGGATGTTAGACTATCTACTAAAACTTTGTTTTCCTTAATGAGCCCCTTGTTTCCAGTGAAGTCTTAAACTTTTAGTATTAGTATTGCAAAATGAATACACGAGGATTTTTCACCGTCATCTCAAGCTTGTTTCTTATCAATGCATTGAATCCTACTAGAATGTCTTCAAGGATACTTGGCTTAATGTTAATTTCCTCTTGCTGCAAGTTTTTATTACTAAATAAATAAGAGCATTTAATATAGCTGTGGGCCGGGATAATTCTTCACAGTACATTGCGAAAACATGGTTTAAATTTTGGCTTTGGATCTGGTACAGGGTTTGAATAATATGATACCTCACTTCCTGACAAACTCAGGGTATTCTGAAGACCGAATGAGTTGTCTGCAAATCTGCCTCATCTTGGTGATCATGGCTGTTGGGAAGTGGGGAGAATGGCAAAAAAAGGACTTTTTAATGCAGTCACCTACTGTCTGTATTCATTTACTTTTACAAAGTGGATTTGTTTACTACGTAAAAAAAACTAACCAAAACTGGTATCCCACTAGGCTAGATGGTAGCTCCATGCAGTCTTAAAACAGTTCTTAATTATTTCCCTTACAACTAAAAGACCTGATGCTGACTCAAAATGGATAACATGACTTTGTGACTTAAAATGAATGTCTCATGCTAAGGTAATTAATTTGCAACACGAAACATAACAGGCTTAGAAACCAGCAAAGATCTGATTCCTCTCCCATTCATGTCTGGCTTAAAAGCCTATTTACTTCAGTGGGTACAATATTTTTAAAGATTTACAGCCTTATCCCAAATGTTGCCAAAGATTTACCAACCACATGCATTTGATGGAGCAAGGGGTCTATGGAGACACTTATGCACAAGACTGGAAAAAATTTTGTACTCTTGGCAGGCTTGCAGAGAAAGACTGAGATTAACGCTCAAATTAACTCGAGGGACATAAATAACAAACAAGCCCCCTCACGGGCCCTGTCACGGGTAAGATCACAGCACACTCATGCTGACTGAGGGAGCTGTGGACTGACCTAGCAGCAGCATCAGCCAAAATCAAGAGAGGAGGGGTTGTCTTGGGGAAGAACAGAGGAGGCAAAACTCTGTTGGCTCTTCTGTGTATCGTTGTTCTCTGTTGCTGTTTGTTTTATTTTTCAAATGCCATTCTCCAAGTAGAATGTCCACTCCCACAGCTGTAATGGCTTGGGACCTGCTTTTTCACCTACCACCCTCTACCTGGAGGATCGTAGTTCTCTTTTTCTGAGTTTTCATTCTTGCCTGGCCATGCTAGGGCTGTTACCCAAGTGCGAGATGAGGAGGAATGCTTTTCTTTCTGACAAATCTATCAGGTAAGGGAAAAGCTCTCCTCCTGTGTGGTTTTCTGCAGTTCATCAGTAAGACTGATGCACAAGGAGTAGGCAGAGAAAAGTTATAACAACCTTATTCTAAGGGCAGTTGGTATCTACAAATCTTTCTAACCCTGCAAGCGAGGATTGCAGAAAGAAGGGTGAATCTCCAAATTTTCTTGGCTGGGAGTCCTCAGCTTCCAGCTCTGGTGTGAAGCAGTAGCCCTCATGCTGAAGGACAAGTGGCAATATTCCAGGGAGGGGAAGAACCTGCCTCCTGCTGAGGCTCTGGAAACCAGGAAATGATGGCTGCGCTAAGCCAGTTTCCTAAGAGTTAACGTGGTAGTGCTGGCAGCAGAAGGGAAAAACCTACTGTAGGGCTGCAGGTTCTGTCTGGAGTGAAGGGGATAATCCTGATGCTCTCTGCAGTGTAGGGGCTCCAGGTGAGCCCAGTGTAATGGGGAAGCAGCCGGGGGTTACAGGATTTATGGACAGATGACTCTATGTCTTGGATGGAGGTGGTGGGAATTTAAAAGAGAAATATTTTTAAAAAGAAAAAAAAACAGTTGATATGGACTGCTAGGCTTAGGGACAGATGGCTGGGGCTCAGGGGCTTGCAGGAGGTATGGAAGGAGGTGTATCCAAGCTGCTCCAGGAAAGAGTTGGACTAGTGTAAAAAGTCAGAGCTAGTGGTGTGCTGCAGCAGTTGCTTAGTGTCACCCAGTGGGGTAGATTAATTTCCATCTCTGTGTTAGCTCACCATTCTCAATCCCGATTTAAATGAGCAAGCAGAAAATCTGATTTCAGTTGACTTATGAAATGTTACATGTGTACTTTAGTTACCTTCCTGAAAGCCTTAGAGTGGTCTGTACTGTGACAGCTACCCTTTGCTAACAGTGAATATATCTTTCTATTTATACAAGTATGCAGTTTGCCATTTGCTTTGGGTAATGTATATTTTCCATTTTCTGTTAAAAAATGATGAATGGTGCTTTTCTTATTTGCTTGATTAATTTTAATTTCTGATTTTCATCAGGCAACATTTGGATGGAAATTGGAATCCAGTTAATGAACAAAACCAGCATTTAAAATTGTTTTCATTGGTTAAATGTGCTGGATATAGACATAAATTCCTTATCAAGCCTGTTTTGTGACTAAAGCAGACTGATTTTTGGAAGAAAAAAGCAAGTATTTACAGCTGTTTATGGACTGGATTAATTGTTTCTGGTCACCATGCTTTTGAAGAATCTGTTTCTTATATCTAAGAAATCTTGGTTTCTGGAGCTCTTTTCTCAAAACACAAAACCCTGGAAGAAAACTCAGAACCCTAAAGCAACCTAGATTCTCCATCTAAATGAACATCTCAGTGGTATCTGTGTGCCACAGCTACACAAGACAACCTTCTCTTACTTGGGTGGACTATCCATGAGCCCATAGTGCAAATATTGCTGGGCTAGAAGAGGTGATCTGTGCATCACAGATACTGGAGATGGTTACTTGCAAATTAGGGTGGTTGTATGGACTATACAGAACCTAGGCTGCTGCTTTAAAAGGTTTTCTTTCTGCATTCCTGTCAGTTCCCAGGGCTTGGCTGACTTTGAGTAAAATATTTTCTTACGTGGGGAAAAAATAAACTGGATGCGGAAGAGGAGACCAGGAGACCTCACTCTTGTAAAAAAATACATACACATACATATTTTAACTTTTAAATTGTAAGTATATGTTTAAGCAAGCTTGGCTTTAAAGGAGTGAAGGTTGAAGCTCAGATTTCACAGAGTGGGAAATCAGTTCCCTAAATTTAGTGCTTCTAACATATGTTTAAGATCTAGGAATCTATTTCTGGTATAACTCATGTTAGGAGTTCCTGGAAAGCTCTGTGACTTATGTGGCATGGCAGGGGTAAGATTAAATTATAGCTGATTTTCTTCCATCCTGAGATACCCAGAAGCAACTCTGAGATTGATGGGTGGTGTAGTCATTGCATTATGTTTTGATGTGTTTCTTTTGCAGGATAGGTTTCCAGTAAATACAAAGGGATTTAAAAATTATTGTGGGTAAGGAGATGGACAGATAGTAATTTGAATTTGGTGTTGTGATACTCTCAAAAGCCTCAGTTAGACTCGATTTCTGCCAGAAGAAAAAAAGAAAGAGCAGTATGGTTTTTACGTGGTTAAAAATCAGTGTGCATAACATAATTTCTCTACATCCTGTGTGATGTTATACTGGAGATTATTTTGGTTATAAGCATATGCCAATGTCCTACTCCAGACAAGGATTTTAAAAATTCCAATGTATGAACAGTTAAATATTGACAGATTCTCCACTGTTCCTTAATAAGGATGTATCACTATTACACCAAAATGCAAGTTTAGTGTTAAAAGAACTTAAGTCACATTAGAAATAATTTTTGAAAAGTCCTTTAGCTAAAAAGTTGAAAAGTATCAAAAAGTCGAAACTATGAGGAGGGATGGGAGGAAGGTGCTACAGTGAGCTGATTGCACAGTTAGAAAGGCACATGTACATCTTCTGTCTTCCACTGCCTTTGCTCCCCATGTTTTGTGTTTAAGGATGAGGCAGCAAAAAGGAATTTCAGTGGTGAATTGAATCTAGCCAAGAAAGGGGCTTGAAATCCAGCTTTGGGAAGAAGAGGGGAAAACTGCTCAGCAGGCAGATGGGCAACAGAGGGAAGGCAGGAAATATATGCAAACAAAAATAATGAAGTTTGACTTGTTTCTATGGTACAGAAATGTGTCTGGAGGTGGGTTTAGGTAGAAGCTGTGTAAATTATTGAAAAACAAGTCAAGTTACACAGCAGTGTTATATGAATTAGCTGGAAGAGGCTGGCTGGGGAAGCATGTGAAAGGGAAAACTTCAGCAGTGGACCTTTGCAGGAGCAGGAGCATGTGTAGACAGTTGAATGTAGGGGTCAAGAAGAGGAGCAACCAAGGGGGTGAAGCTGTCAGGATTGGAATGAGGGGTTGCCTCTACACCCAGTGCAATGGGTCCTTGCAACAAAACTGGAAATCCCAAATGCTTCATGAACTTGTAACCTTTTAGAAACAGTGGTAAGATCAAGTGAGTGCCTACAGTAGCATTTCCAAATTCCTAGAAATCTTGCTGGATCCACAGTGAACATGTAAAAGGACTTACTATGACAACACTCAGGATGTTTGTAATAATAGGAGGAGAATATGAGTAATCTTCTGGAAAGTGGTTTAACATACATACTGAAGTGACTGGTATCTTTCATTACAAATATGTAGTTTTAGGGCGTAGTTTTGAGATAATTTTAAACTGATCTGTAGGCAGATTAAAAGGCGTGCTCCCACTTTTTCCCATTCCCTAATTTTTGTTACTTCCTCCCTTGGTCCCAGATTGCCAGTTGTGTGATGCTCTGGTTATTTGAGTCAGGGACTCACTGCCTGCCTTAAAATCAGCTGGATCTGCAGTCCTGCTGGCCTCAAGGCATACGAGGCAGTGGGGAGGCTGGGTGTGGAGGGCTGCATCCACGTGGGTTTACGCCAGCATGAAATGCTGATAAATCCTAATGCCTTTTATGTGTGGAAACACAGGGTAAACTGCAACTGTTGCAATCACCTAAAGTGTTTCTGTTCCCAATATCCTATTTTGGGGTTTCTTCACCTGGTACATGGAGCTGTGCCTGGAATTTGTATCCCCTAAGGTTACAGTTGACCTGTGTTTACTGAAAATGAGGTGGTAAAACTTGGAAATGAGCATTTTGTTCTGATTTGTTTATGGTTAATGAAACGGGACTTTGCCTTGAAAGACTTAACCTTGAAAGAAGTTACTGAAATTTAAAAATAGTGGGGATAGTGTTTTTAGGATTGCATCTGCTTTTTGCCTTGTGTCACATATAGCAGTGTGGGGTTTTTCTGAAAATATCATTAAAAAAAGCTGTTTCGGTGAGCTTCTCTGGGCGAGTCTGTATCCTGACCAAAATATACAACTGAGCAAAGCTAAATGAGTGTGGTTGGTCCCACGTGCTCTGCTTGCTGGTGCTCTGTGCTGGTCTGCATGGTGGGTACTGAGAAAGCAAGGATGGAGATGTCTGTGTTGTCTCAAAAGGCCTCTGCACGGAAAGGGCTTGGGCTTATTGAGGATGAGCAAAACAAATTTTGAAAATACATAATGGGGCTACATAGAGGAAGAAAAAACTTTGGAAGGAGAGGTGTGTAGTGTCTTAAATACCTCCTAGTTCAAAGAAAGGCTTGTGTGAAGTGCTTTTGGGAGGTAACCCCGACAGAAGTGGATGGATCAATGGTACAGCAGCATAGTGTGTACTCAATGGTGCTCCATCATCTGAGACAGGCTCTTCTGAGGCTGGTAGAATAGCTGTGACTTACTGTGGCATGTGCAACCCTGCAGTTCGATCATTGCTGTGCAGCACGTAGAGAGGATCTTGAGTATTATGTCATGCTCTCCAGCTGGGCTCTCTGCTTGAAAGCCATAGGAAGATGCAGTGATGCCTGATACCCAGTGGGTGCAATGCTGGGGTCCTCTCACTTCTAAGAAACACGGTGTTTAATTTACTAGCCTGTATGGGGACTGCTGCCAGGGCTCCAACTGTTGCATAATGTTACACAGGAGGAATCACTGGCAGATTTCAAGCTGGCTATCATTCCAGATCACTCCCACACAAAGGAAATTGTAGCATACATGTAACTCTGAGGCTTTTTGTACTGCTCTCAGCAGTCTAAAATTAAAAATATAACTAGGAAACTTGAAAGAGTTTGCCTGCTCAGGCTGTAGCCCCTCTGCTTGTAGTAGCCTCCCCTGCAGGGTCTTGCATGCGGAAGAGAATCCAGACAGCGACAGGTAAGAGTGAGAGCCTCACAAAGAAGCAACACCTCAATTGTTTTTTAAAGTTCTAAGCATTAAAATTGTGAGTATTTTATACAAGATGAAAGAATCCTCTTTTGGCTCAAACTGGTTTTCATGTTCTGTGGATTTTGTGATTCCCAGAAAAAGCCAGACCCTTGATACTCAGACATCATAGGGGGAAATAAGATTTCCCCCTCATTTCCATGCATGCCCGTTCCCTACCCATTTTCTTGTCAGTCTGATTCATAATGTTCAAAAACATTCACTGCATTTTTCCTTCTTCCCCACAGCAACAGCCCGAGTCTGAGACTGTTCATCTGTTCATCCCAGCCTTGGCAGTTGGAGCTATTATTGGCAAGCAGGGACAGCACATCAAACAACTTTCTCGTTTTGCAGGCGCATCTATTAAGGTATTATTACACCAGCTATAACTTTCTGCCTATTCTACGTGACACTTTCAGCAAGTTTGCACAAGCCGTGCTTTCGTGAACATCCTCCCCCTCTCCATGCTTAAAATGTGATGTGATAAATGGAACATTTGTTTATAAATCATCTTTTAATCTTCCTTGAGACAAGATAATTAGAAGCATGTTTTCAAACGTCTCCTGAGGTGTGAAATATAAGCTGCAAAGAAAACTACTTTGGTGGTCTTAGAAACAGACTTGTGCCTTAATGATGCAGTGTTTAAAGGCTTTCTCCTTGCTTTAGGTAAAGTGAAAATTGGTGGGGTAAATTCCCCTTCAAAATACAGCAGCACAGGTGAAGTTTCTTGCTCTCATGACTGCCCTTGCTCTGTTCCAGACAGATTGGTCTGGGCTGTGAAGCTCAAACGGCTCCACACTGAATTGTTTGTGCTGTGACTTCATCCATGTGCTGCTCCAAGCTCCTGGGGCCAGTCAGTTCTTAAATAGAATATTTACCTTGTTATCAGGTATAACATCCAGCTGTTTGTGTATTGACCACCTCAGTGTAGCTAAGAACAAGATGATTTGCAGAGGCTGACCTCTAATAGAAGTTTAAGTCAGTTTGGTGAAACCTTTCTTGGCTGCATACAGGGGTTGGTACCAGTTGCAGCCATAGGAAAGCCTTGGCTTTTGGCCACTAATGCCATTGTAACCACAAGTATCTTCTCTAGACGCTTGAGCATTTTTTCCAAAATAATATTTTTGGCTGTTTTATGCTGTAAAGATAATGTTTTGGCTGGAATTTTAAAAAAAAAGTTTGTAGTACAATGTGCAGCTTTAGTATGCTGTTAGGTGGACATTTTGTTGCACAGATAAAACAACTGCATTCTTCTCAGCCCTCCTTTTTTTTGTTTCAGAGGGGCGATGTGTGTAGTGAGGGCTATGGCAGGGATCTGCCAGAAGTCTGGGGCACAAGGCAGGAGCTGGCTGTGCTGAGCTGAACTTTGTGAAGCTGAGCTTGGCTTGGAAGGTGTTCATCTAAGTATGCGGAGCAAAATAATTGGGAAACCCTGATGAATGAGTCTTGTGTGGTTTGCCACGTGCTGATCCATTTACTGGCCAGTCAACCAATGACAGTGCCCAACTCCATCCTTTTTGAGTAGAATGTTAAATAGTTATACTACCCAGCTGGTTTACATTAGTTAAGTACTAATAAAATCATATTTTTAGGGGAAAAATGAAAGAGAAGAAAGTGAGAGGTGTCAATATTTCTTTATCAAATCTGTTTTGCATGTGGCTGTGATTTATCACATATATTTCTTCTTGCCTTCTCCATTCCCACAGCTTGTATCTAAAGTTTAAGCTGTGTATGGAAGGTACTGCTGGGTGGATAGAGAAATGTGAAATAACCTGGACCTCCAAGAACCCGTCCAAACTAGTTCTTCAGTTGGTCCTTGGAAGAGAGTTTAGTGGAAAGGGAGTTTCCAGTGTTTCTCATGCATCTGGCTAACAGTAGCCTCAGGCTTCCTCTACTGGCTGGCACCCCTCTACCCCATGCATTTAACATTTCTGTATTAATTTAAATTCAGATAAACGTTTTCTCAAGCTCTGGTCTTTTGTTCCTTCAGGTAGAATAAAGCAAAGAAACTTTTCGTGAAAATAAGATTAAATCTCAGCAAAAGTGTACAGATTCAGGGTATGCTTGCTAAATTGGGAAGCTGTATGTGTACTTATCTATTAAAATAATGCAACATCACCTGTTATCTGGCAGAACAATGTAGAGCTTCTGTGAGAAAGTATTAAATATGGCAACTGGTAAACGATTCAAAACTTCTAACCTTCCATCATGTTGACCACCTGTCCCCTGTCATAACTTTGGAGCGAAGCAATAAATTGTGAATCAAGGAATCTGTGCTTTTAGCTAAGAGTTGGAGGGAGTGCTGCCTGAGTAACTTTCAACAATTGCCAAACTGCAATAACCATACTTTGTGGAGGAAGTAGGACTGTGCATAATGCTTGCTTTGAGTTGTGCTGTAGCTTACTACAGCTGAAAGCGCTTTTTATCATCCTGCATCTTCTCTGTGCTCATGCTGAGCTCTGTAGATCTGGTGAAACTCATGAGCCGTGATGCAAGACCAACCTACAGATGCACTGGGGTTCTGCACGAGGCTGCAGTGCTCAGGCTGTCACCTCAGTGGTGCACGTGGCTGTTGCTGAGCTCAGGTTGTGTCCCAGTGCTGGGGGTCACTGCTTGGCAATGCAGGCTCAGTGTGGGACTCCAGCAGGCTCAATTACTCAGCAAAAGAGCCAGGCAGGGATTTCAGTTTCCTGTTGCTCACCCTGTGCTACACTGCTAGGACCTGTTGTGAACCATTGTCATCTCCTTGGTTATAAATTCTTTCCAGAGCAGCCCTTCCTGATGAAACGTGAACCTTATGGGGTTTGGGTGTATAAAGTTGCCAGTTTGTGGCTTGGCATATAGAAGATTGGTTGTTTTCTGGTTAGGAATGTAAAGTTGTTTAATCTCAGAAGTTAAATTCACCACTTGTATAGTATTTGTATGTATACAACTACTTTTTCCAAGGGCAGACAGACAAAATTAACACAGAATTCTCTTAGGTTACCCCTTCAGACATTGAAATGTTAGTTGGTATATGTCTCTTTTGCATCCCTCAGCCATGTTTTACCCCAGCTTCTGAGAACAGGATGTTCTAAGATTAAAATCAAAGCGAGATATGTCTCAGAACATTTAGACACCTAAGATGTAATGAAAGCTTGACAGAAGATATTTTTCCTAAAATTTTAATGAAGGTGCTGGTGTTCATTGAGAAAACAAGAGGAGACTGAGAGACAAACTACAATGTCCACTTACATGGATGACAATTGTCAGGCTGAACTCTGTTCAGTCAGCTGCCTCTAAACGTGCCCTGAAATTTTGCCCCTCCAAAATACTTGTTTCAAAGAATGAATAGATTTAGTCTGTGCTTGTTCTTGCCACGTCATATCATATAAATGTACTGATGTAAAATTAATGTATATTTTTAGATATATCCAATTGGAATTCATAAATAATGAAAAATAGATATGCAAACCAGATAACTAGTAAGTAATGCCTTCTCCATCTTAGCTACAACATGAATAATGTTATGAACTTTCCTTAGCAAAATTCTTTAGTGAAAATGATGCCTGGTGACTGGTAATTTGTCTGCAATAAACTACAGCTGTTAAATATGAATAACATCCCTATGCCAACAGCTGAGATGAAATTCTGTAGTGTTTAATATATTGCTCATTCAACAGCAGCCATGTAATACTAGATGCAACAATGGAAATGTCAGTTGTGATAAACAAAAGATTCATTTGGAATGTCAGAAGCTAGTCTGAATTATTCAATGCCACTGGATTCTCAGAACAACACCCACAGAAATCTTACTGTTGTGGTGACATGAACTGCTAAAGACCCTACAGGCATCTCTGTCTCAGCTCTGGTGGAGCTTAATTTTTATTTGGGTCACACATTGTCCGGTATAGAGGAATGTTTTGGATCCGATTAGTTACAACAGTAAAGTGATCTTCTGTTCTCAGGGGAAGGGATGCAAGCTCTTGCTAATGAGCAAAACTTCTTGGAAAGACTATTCAAGCTAGTGGGTAGGGATGAGAATCTCAGTTTATTAACCAGATTTGTCTTTTTGAAGGCTACATGTCTTACATCACTCATAGCCACATGAAAATGCCATGTGGGGTTCTGCCATATGTGGATGAGTAGCTGTGTCTTTAATTTTCAGAAGTAAATTTGCTTATGGCAGTTTAGCCAGTTTCTCCATATTTCATTACAGCTAATTAATGCACTTTAAAGAGAACAAACTCGTCATGACTGAAGTGTGATGCTGCTGCTGTAACGAATAATTTTTCACTCCTGAACAGAATGTGAGACTGAAATGGGGAGGAGGTGGCTTTTAACTCTTCCTTCAAAAGACAGCTACCAATAGCTATGTTTATCCATTCCAGATTGCCCCTGCTGAAGGACCAGATGCTAAGCTGAGAATGGTTATCATCACTGGACCTCCAGAAGCGCAGTTCAAGGTACAACATACAAAAACCTGTCAGTGTGTAGTGGCCTTTGGACCATAAGGGACAACATTGAAAACAAAACTCTTGGTTCCAAGCACACTTTCTTCAGAAAATTAGTAAACACTTGGGTTTTGCTTTCCATTTGCTGAAAGGTGTCTCATAGGAATACGAGTAATACAGGACTATTAGAGGCCACATTCTGGTCGCCTGAAAACTGGTGGGTGTTTCATGTAAGAAGGAATCAAGTCTGGCATGAAAATATGGCCATATTATTCCTCAATTTCCCTTCCATCCACGAACATCTTTGAGTTGAGTCTTTTAATCTGTCTTAATATGTGCAACAGTTTCGTGTGCTTAATTGAAATAACAAAGCTGACGAGATGAAATCGAGTCTTCCCAGGTTGCTGTTTTGTGCCGAATGGAAAATGCTTTTTGGGTAGCTCTACAGATAAAGGCAAGATTTCTAATTGTATTTTCACTACAGCTACAAGGAGATACTCAACCTGCTTATCCTCTCTGTCTTCAAATTAAGTTCCAGAGTGGCCCTCTGCCTGAAATGTCAAGGGATAAATGTAGTTATCCCAAAAGGAGTTGACTGCACTAGGAGTCATGCAGGCAGCTCAGTGCAGCAGCTTGGCATCATCACAGATGAGGCATGGAGCAGGTAGAAAGTCACTTGAGAGTTTATATCCTGGCATCATTTTCTTGCCTGTTCTCATTTTTGACTTTTTATTTTTGCTTCAGAGCATCTTGCAAGAAGGAGGTATACAAACTTCAGGGGTATCAGTTTCATTAATGCCTTCAGGATTTTTGGAAAATTATCAGGGCAAGTACTTTGCAGTGGTAATAACAAACTAGATGCATTTGGGATTGTTGCTCAGTGTTACCATGTGCATTTGAGATGCTATTGAAGGCAAAGAATGACTTTGAAGCTCTGTCTCCTTGATATTTTCTGTGTGCATGTGGGCTTGGCCACATGGGATGTTTCACATATTGGGTACTCTTACGGTCTGGGGTCAGCGCAAGGTCAGATACTGGCTACTCCTCCTTTTCATCAGGTATCAGTGGACTTACCCTCAAGGAGTAGCATGCCGAAGGAAATCTGGGCATCCCTCATCCTGGCTTTTCATGTAGGCAAAGGCTTGTCCTCAGGTTTCCTCCCCAGGAAAAGGTGGGAGTCCCACAGAGTTCTGGCAGCTCATCTCTCCAACCTGGATCATGCAAGGAGGAAAGTGTCCCTTTTCTGCACCCCATATATCGGTTAAAACCAATCCATCAGTCACTACTTCACACCTGGGCTCTGCTTGCAGAGGTGCATCAATGTAGTAGCACAGTCAGTGCTCCTGAATATGCTGGTCTCAGGAAGGAAAGGGATTATCCCTTGGGGCTTCGTTCAGCTCCAGACCTTGTAGTCTTTTAGCTGCTCTTTGAGCAATGCCCTCTTGACTGGGGTGGGCAGAGGCAGAACTCAGTCCTTCCTTTTATCACCACTGTCAACCTGAGGCTGGCCTTACAGCCAGGTCCACTCTTCATTAGTGCTCTCCTTAAACTCTGATTAAGAAGGGTCTCCTCTCTTGGGACAGTGGTTGCTGGGGCACCAAGAATGTAAACTGGTGCTCAACAACTCGAAGAGGGAATAGCTGCTGCTCAGATGAGTATTGAGCTCTTGGGAGAGGCAGTGCTATCCCAGAGCCTGTGACTTTGGCATCCTTTCCTCACGCCACTGTGCTCTGCTGTCTGTGATTCAAGTCCACGGTAGCTGCAGCAGCTGCCTCCCTTTCTTCCTCAGCTGCTGCAGCCTGAGGATGTTGCAATGTGCAGGACTAGTTGTTAGCAAGGGCATGGGAAGGGAACATGCCACTGCTCTGAGCCTCCCCTGCAGTGCTCCCTAGAGTTCAGGCATCCCTGTGACACCACTATTCATGCATGATTGTGCTGCCTTGGATCTGGGATATACGAAAGTGAAGTGGAATCTAAAGTATACAACATATTTCAGCCACCATTTAACTGTGAAGGAGCTTGGAGCCTAGTTAGGTTGTTTCCTTTCCTAAAGAGCTTTTCAAGAACTGAAAGTTTTGAGATGTTGGAAGACCATCTACAATCTTTTTTTTAAAAAGTCCACAACCCATCTTTCTTTATAATTCGGCAGTAATGTCAGCTCTTTTGAAGCATCTAGGAGCCACAGAGTAGAAGATCTGGTTGCTATTTCTCATGAATTCACTGATGAACAGCTGTGAATAAGGAAATAAATGTGTTTAAAAATCAGCAAATTTTGAAAATCAGCAAAAAACAACCCCTTGCTCTCAGTGGACATTCTTCTTCCTATCTGGCACTTGTGTGTTTCCCAGAAAAAGGAACTGTGTGCTGCTTGGAATCATACTGTTCCCATGGTACTTAGATCTGGGCAGTTTGACTCTTTACTTTGGAAAATTAAGCAAGTACCAATTTATGTATTTTAAACAATATATTGTAATGGATTGTAAAAGCAAGCTGTTGACTCCAATTGGCTTTTTATTCCATGACTTGTTCGGGTTGTTGTGGCTTTTTTAGTTTAGTGTCCTTAGAAGAATGGGTTTCTGAGTCAATTAATTGCATTTTGTGCTTCTGGGTGTAATAAAAAACTTCAGCCTGACTGTTGTTCTCTCCACCACTCTTTACCTCTACAGAAATGTGATAGTTTCTTTCAAAAGCATTATTTCTACTGAAAAGCAGAAAAATAATGATCCCTTTTAAATTGCTTTCCTGGTTTGTCAAGCAATCTTTAAAGCTGGACAGTGGTACTTCCTAGTTTGGTACAAAGACTTCTTTTAGAAAAATAGTGTATTTTTTAGGGAAAACACTCTGTCAGGATTGTGTCTCCTTTCTGTGGAATTCCTTGATGTTAACTAGATTCCAAGAAGAACATTATCTAACTGAAAGCAATTTTGCAGGCTCAAGGGAGAATCTATGGAAAACTCAAAGAAGAAAATTTCTTTGGACCTAAAGAAGAAGTGAAACTTGAGGCTCATATAAAAGTGCCATCCTATGCTGCTGGTAGAGTTATTGGTAAAGGAGGCAAAACAGTAAGTAGCTGAAATAGAACACTTAGTGTTACTCAGTTATGTTTCATATTCTGGTGTGTATATATACATAAAGCTTAAACTTTTAGCCAAACTAATTCTTTGATGCTACATTAAAGCAGGAGCTATTTTCTTAGCTGTACTTAAGTTTTCCTTTCTTCTGCAGTAGAGTTGAAGCTAATCTTAGAATGATTTATTTAATTTCTAAATAAGTGGTAGGAATTTAAGACATGTTGAGACCTCAGTATTACAAAAAAAGTGTATCTGTCTTTGTTTCAATTAAATTAATGGCATTTCTTAGGCTCAGTTGGTTGTATAAAACAACATCACTGAGATTTTTCGATCCTCAAAAGGTGCTGGGGCTCTGCTGGTGCTCTAGTATTTTCATATAGTGTTAAGTCAGGAGGTAGATGATATCTGCAAAGACATGGTTCAGTCCTGGGTGTCCATCCTGAGTGCAACAGGGTCTTTAGGTTAAGTGTCAGGGGGCAATGTGGCCTCTTCCACTACTTGCAGTGGTAAGAGGTTTAAGGACAAACGTGTGAGATGTTCATCTAAAACATTAATTACACAATGATAAGCATTTCTAAAATAAAATTAGTGCAAATGAGACAAAGACTCTAACCTTACCTCTACTTAACACTATGGAAGCCTGATAAGCTGCTGAAATTAATTTGAACAAACAGAACTTCTCTTTGTTCGGTCTGAAGTTCTCCATCTTGTGGAGGTTTTTGAAGGAAAAGTGTATAAATACTCTGGCATTTTTCTTCCCTATATTATATGATTTTTCTGACCTTACACTTTTAAACTCAACTGTAAATACTGTGGCATCTATTTGCTTTTTCAAAGTCGTGTATTTAACACCTTCTGTGTGTTGTATTTAGTCTTTTAAACACTTCTACAAACCCAGAGGACTTGGTGCTAATTTATGTTAAGAGACACAAGAGGCTCATCTTGCAGAGGGCACCCTGCAGCATAAAGATGGTTTTTAGAAACGTAGCTTAGAGGGTGATGTTTCAGTGGTCGGTATCTTTGAGGCTTGGTGGTTGCACAACATTTATTAGTTTAAGTTTTCTGACTTCTACTATCTGTTTGTAGGTAAATGAGCTTCAAAACTTGACAAGTGCAGAAGTTGTAGTCCCTCGTGACCAGACACCTGATGAAAATGATCAGGTGGTTGTGAAAATAACTGGTCACTTCTATGCATGCCAGGTAGGAGGACTGCAATGAATTTCTGTATTGCCTCGATGTTTCCATGGTCTTTCTTTTATAGCCATGTCCAGGAGCCAAGAGATGGAAGACTTCTGCTCAGGAGACAGAAAGCACTGCTTGCTAGGCTCCTCTGGTTGTCTTGCTGCAAAAAACCTTCCTCATGCCTGTGAGAGAGATTTTTAACAATACTGCACGTTTACATATGCAAAACAGCCTCCTTAAATTCTTCTGTCAATTTATTCAGGCTCTGGCACTGCTAAAACTTTCAGAGTAAAAGAAAACACAAGTTGTGACTGGGCTGAAATTCAGAAGGAACAGAGACAGAAGCCATCCCATAGTATCTGGAAAGAACTGCACCCAGATATGCAGTTTGTCCACATTGCCCAATCTGTTGATTTAATATCATAAAGAAAAGGATCACAAGAATTCTTCCTTCACTTAGACTCATTTCTTTTGATACTTTGCTACAGGTGACTTGTAGTTCAGAAAGGACATGGGGGGCTGGGAAGTCCTGTAAATCTGACCTTCTGGATACCTTAGTGCATAAAAAATTTGTACGCTCTTTATTAAAACAGCGGTTCTTATAAAAGATTAGTATTTCCAAAGAAGTAAAATGAAGGCTGTAGCTTCAATAATCTCAACATTGGTAGTCATCTCCCTATTCTCATGCTTTCTATATTACAGATGTGAAAATTGACCATGCAAGTAGTTGTGGTAGGTGGAAAAGAGAAGTAAAACTAAAATTTTGGTTGTACATCATGATTAATGCCAAGTGTATTTTAATTAACGAGTAATCTTGTCAGTACTAGGGATTTAGTCATTCCAGATTTCCTTAATCCCAGTAGCATCTCTTGTTGGCGGTAAACAGCAGTCACTGTAGCATGGCATCATGATGGGTTGTTTCTTCTTCTTTGTGTCCTTCAGCTTGCTCAGAGAAAAATTCAGGAAATACTGGCTCAGGTAAGAAGGCAGCAGCAACAGCAAAAAACATTGCAAAGCGGACAGCCTCAGCCAAGACGAAAATAAAGGTTTAGGAAATGGCCCATCAGAGACAGATGCCAGACCAAAGACAGACTGTGCGACGAGACACGGGTGGTGAGCACCTGTTGAAGATTTATGCAGAAGATCCACCAAGCCAATCACCTGTTCGAGGACCAGGCAACCGTTGAACGCTGTCTCTGAGAATGTATTCTTTAGGCTCTCTCAAACTTTTGAAACCCAGCTTTAAAATAAGGACCCCTTCACTTCCCTTTTGTTCTATTCTCACAATTTAACATAAACTCGTTAGTCTTTTTTATTGTTCTTATTATTCCCCAACAATTTTAGAACTTGGTTTAATGAAGCTTTCTCTTCTGAGTTCACTGGTTAAAAAAAAAAAAAGAAAAGAAAAAACCAACAACAAAAAAAAAGAAAAGGCATTGCTCTCATAGGTCCAGTTGTAAAAGAAGAAACACATTTGGAGGGTGGGATTGTGGGTGGGCTAGGGTTAGAGCAAGGGTATTGACAAGAGTTTAAGTGTTAATCCCAATGTTGAAACAAGTGGCATTTTTTAAAACAATTTGGTTGCATTTTTACATAACACTGCCATGAATAACCTAAGGGAAGTGTTGAATGGTGTTGGCCAGGGCATAAAAAGATAAATATGCATTTTACTAAACTACCTCAGGCATTTAGTACCTCAATGAGAAATTGTTCCTTTTTTGCTTTTTTTTTTTGGTATTTTGTATACTTTATAAAGCTAATAGTTCTTGAGCATTTTATTTTTTTAAAAAAAATTAAAATTTGATCAGCCACCAGCCAGGAGTACTACAGACTTATCGGGGAAAAATATAGTAGAGCACTTCTAGCTGCTGGCTGATGGGAGTAAGGTGGGTAAAAAAAACACAGCCTCAGATTTCCTGAGGGCTTCAACACCATCATTTGTTTAAAAAAAAAATTCAGTGAATGTTCAAAAGATAGTGAATGATGCCAACATTCTGATAGCAGCAATGCCGTTTAGTTTTCTTTTAAGATGGGATGAAAAAGTTTGTGACGGTACTTTTTTGGGAACAGGACAAGGAAGTGATGGCAAGAGGCTGGGGTTGGGGGAAAAATTTAGAAGGCTGCAAGAGGCTGAATTTTTTTTTTGTGCTACTTGATTGAATGCATGAACCCTTTGTGCCTTTGACCATCACTACCTAATAATGCTACATTTAACCATTTGCAGCCCATTTGGACTTTGCCATTTTGTTCAAAGAGCAAGCTTCATCTTCAGTTTGATAGAACACTTGATCTGCTGGAGCATTTTTGAGGCCAGGAGGGTCTCTGCTGTCTGCAGATCACATCATACTGCTTTCAGTTACCACGATGGGGGAAGGTCAAACAGTGTTTGATCACATTGAAAGATAATGAAAGGCTAAGTTTACATATCCAGCCGCTGTTATGGGCCACACTAAGCCACTTTTGAAGGTTTTGAAAACGATTGCAAGAAAAAAAAACAAACAAAACAACAACCTCTCTAGCCTGGCTTATAATAGATGCAGCAGGATTTATGCACGTTCTGCAACCAACCATTAGAGGAGAACAAAAAATGTCAAAAGGCAGGGATAACAGGAAAGTTACCAAATTTTTTAATTTCCAAATGTAATTTGAATGATGATTGTGGTAATAGTGACACATTCAAGTTTCTACAATAAACTTCAGTCTACCTCAGTTTAAGAAAAAAAAAATGTGGCAACACATGGTGCATAAAGACTGCTGTGTGTGTGTGTGTGCGCGTGCGCGCCTGTGTGTGTGTGGTCGACAGAGCCATGCTATTACCTCTGAACCTTTTTTTGTGATGTTATTTTGTGCATGAGATGATCAGAATCACCATGCTGCACTGATTTGAGGGGCACAGCGAGCAAAAACATTTGTTTCATCATTTTGTTATCTACCTCTTAGGTTCATGTTGAAATAGAGGCATTACTACATAGACTAGATAATTTTCCCAAAGATCATTGTTGTACAGATTAGATAATTTTGAAAATGGTCTGAAGTGTTTTTCCTGCATCTCTTCTTTACTAATTGGTTTAAAAACCACAAACTTATGTTGTAGTTTTAGCAAAGAAAAATGAGTTTCTTTTCCTTTTTTGACAGTGACCTTCATCTAGCCTTTAGGATAATTTTTTTTCTTACAATGAATTTAAAATTACTGAAGTATGAAAAGTACATAGCATTTTAATTTTTGTTGAGGCTTAAGTCAGTTGGACGTTCCTTTCTTAACGTTTGAGAAGGATTTGACTTCATTATGTTCCATTAAAAATTACTTTACAGATAGGCGCTGCATTTGCATCTGCTGATTTAAATACTGTCATCTCTTAAATTTCTAGACTTAATATGGTATCTCATGTTTTTCTTTTCAATTGAGACTTGGTAATTTGGAGTATTTGGGAATAGCTAGAAAGTAAATACTGTAAATGATTTCAATATCCACAAAGTATGGATCATTTTTCATCTGTAATGTGCCCCCCAATGCAGCTCTACTTGCCAGATGCCTCTGAATGGAATAAAGAGTTTAACTCCTATCATCAGATAAAGTTGTGTGGTGTTTTTTTAAATTAATGAGGCACAGGGACAGACTGTCCTGAGTATTTGCGGTGCTTGGATCAAGTTGGTTTTCCATCCATAACTGAATACGGATGAACAGTAAGCTACAGGTATTCCATAGCTGCTAGGACAGCCAGGTTGCAACGTTTGTACTTCCTAAACCAAGCAGTGACTTCTGAGGCTTGTAATTCATCTTCTCCCTCCCATCTAACAATGCCATACAGTCGGTAGGACAACCTGTGGTTCATGGTTTGCCTTGCACCATTCACTGAGGCTGATTTGCTGTGGAAGGAATGCGGACGCGACACTCCTGATGGCAAACATGAAGGAGATCAGAAATGCAGTGATTTTTTTTTTCCACAGGGGGAGAGGGGAGGCAGTTTTTTACCCAGTCTTTATTGTGGTGGTCTTGGAGTGATGAAGCTTTGTAATGAACGTGGCCCTAGAAGCTTGGACAGGCAGAACCAGTCACACTGGCAAACAAATGCGCTGGCAACCTGTCTCACCCCAACCATGACCACCCAGACACACCACTTGCCAGTGAGCTGGTATCAGCCCTCCATTTAGATCCATTATTTAGAGCAGAAATGAGACCAGATGTTTAACTGGTGAATGCTTTCACGTGCGAGGGAGGAGATGGGGAATGAAGGAGCATCACAAATTATACAATTCTGTATCTTTTTAAACAGAACTGGAACACCCAACTTGTTTTCCAAACTAGTGCACCCTCCTACTTGTCTTCACAGCTCATTTCTTGGGACCAACCAGCAGAAAGAGGGAATTGAAGAAATTACGTCTGTAGAAGGCACTGCATAGAGCATCACATTTCACAGGGCCCCCTAAGCTCACTTCTCCATGTCAGTACTGAGCTTTCTTCTCGGAACAAGCACCCTGTCATTGGAGAAACATAAAAAGTCAAGCCTTGCTCTGTACTGCTGGTGCATTTGTGAGAGCTCAACCCCTGACTGTTACAAACATTTGCTTAATCATGACATTTTTATTTGCTTCTAACCTTCCAGAGCTTTCATTCTTAAGCTGCAATTTCCAAGGCATGCGCTCTTTGTATTGGTTTCCATTAAATGGAGCATGTGTGCTGTGTAAGACAGCCTGGGCTTGATATGGCACTAGTGTGTAGGATTCTTAAACAAACATGAAAAGCTGTTGAGAAAGCACTCAAGCTGGGCTATAACAGAGATATTAGCTCAAGCGAAGGACACAAACACTGCTCGAAAATTAAGTTACTCAGATGCAGTGCAGGAAATCAGTGAAATGCTGACAAAAGTTTCACTTAGTGGTTTCTCCTGTTCATCTCATCAAGGGATCCTTCACAGAGCCAAACCCACATATACCTGTCCATTAGGACTGAATGATGAATCTATAGCCCCACTGCACAAGCTGCTTGGTATTTCTATTTTACCCAGAAATCACCTGACCTATCCAACTGAAATCACCCCCAAAATGTTTTCTTTTCTTAAGGGCTTTAGTGTCGCACGGTACGAGCCAGACTGTCTGTGTTAATTCCTGCATCCCAGCTTCTAGGAAGATCAGGCCATAGTCTCACCAAGGCTGGCAGGTAACGTGGTTAGGGCATTGCAGTAGCTCAGCAGAGATTAGAAATGCTTCTGTTAAATGGATGAGGACCAAGTTCTTTCCCTGAGCTGGCAGTTCTCACTGCTTTATAGCAACCAGTGGATGTTCATAGAACTCCTTTTCACAATATGCTTTGGCAATCAAGTGAGTTACACTTATTTATTTTACTGGTTTTTGTCTCCTGTTTTCATTTTCTTACAGACTAGTAACCCTTTCCACCTGTAAGAGTCCTAGCCTGCTCACATGGCTGTTCCCTCTCTTACTGCTCTTTTCAGGGTACCCCTTTTGTTACTGCGCTTTCAGACAGGATACTGTATGTGCTTCTGGTTACTAAATGTGGGTTCATACAATGGCAAAATGTTTGCTGCACCTATCTCTATTCATCACATATTCCTTATCCACGGCAGCACTAAAAGGCAAATGTTTCAGGGAATGAGTCAAAGTTACTCCTATGCATCCCTCCTAGGAGGAAATGCCTGATTTAGAACCCATCAGGCTGTAAGACAGCCAAGGTTATCTTTCTCCCATGTGATACTTTCAAGAAGTATCATGAAGCATTGGGAAAACCCTTCTCTGCAGTTATATTTCCCAAAAAAATACTTGTTTTGTGGGCAAAAATGCTTTATCTGCATGATTTAACTACACTTTAAAAATACCCTTTGCTTTATCTCTGCTGCCTGGTATCAAAGACCAGGTGAACATAGAGGCAGTCACTCCTGAAAAGAACAGAGCTTAGACACAGCAAGAAAACAGAGTCTGAACTAGAGGGAGAAGTGGGTTTTGGTTTGTTTGGTTTTTTTTAAACAAGCACACATACTTCCTCCTGAACAGAGCTACAGGCACAAAAACCAGGCTCACTCTGAGCATTACAAACAGCAGCCACTGTGCAGGGCAGAGATGCTGACAGAGCTTGCAGCTACGGGGAGAAAAAGGTGATTACCCTCAGGACCTCCTGTTTCTGCCTTCTGCTACATGGCAGAGCAACCTTCTCCAGGAGGAAGAGATCCTAATTCAGTGATAAAACACCTGTCCTATAGCAGAGAAAAGCATCTTGTCTTACACAGACAAGTTGGTTACCACCTTGAAGCTCTTCTAACTGGTTATCAGATCATGCATCAGTCATGCTAAGAACACACTGCACAGTGACTTCTGACAGTGCTGAAGACCATTAGCAGCAAGTAATGCCCAGTGCCCAAGGGCTTCCTAGAGAACTACTTTTTCCCACTTAGGAATTGAAGGTTTTCGCTGCCATAGTGTGTTGTCTCAGTGTCCCTTTTCAGAAAGTAGATCAGAGAAAAACTAGGAGAGGAGTCAGCTGCATATGCAGAATGAGCTGAATGCTTTAACATGAAAACAAGTAATTGAAGCACTTCAGTTTGGGGCTTTTTTATTATTATTAAAACCGGGTTTGCTTTGGCTGGAAAACTGATTTACTGTTCTGATAACTCAAAGCATATTTGTCACTGCTGCTCTTGGCTTTTATGTTCTCAGTAACACCAGTCTGTTTTCTGTCCCCCTTCAGACCACGACTTGCTTTATTGTGACCAGAAGCAAATGGCTTAACAGAAGAAGCGTCATCTCAACTGTACTATTTCACAGCTTTTCCTTGCAGCACTCCAGTCTGTTTTGCAGCACCACTACAGGGTGTCTTTCAAAGATATTAGGAAAACAATTACTCTAGAGGCTGAGCACGAGTTCCAGCTTAAGCAGCTGTCTTTGCCCCGCTCTTCTCATGGCAAACCCCACTAGGACAGTGGCTCTCCTGGGAAGCTCTGATAGGATTCCTTCTTTACATTTCACGGCTGGACTCAAGGGTTTTTTTCTAATCTTTATGATTCTATGGTTTTGTTCACTTTAGCTTGTTCAGAACTCTACCTAGGCACATCCAATAAAAGCACTTTTGCACTGATCAACTGTACTGACTACTCAGTCAGTTCCCAAGAACCGTAGGATTCAGGCACACTCTTTCTCTTTCCACACAGTAGCTGCTTTAAGTTCTTGTCTCAAGATGATCACTGCTGTTAGGAGTCAGTCCAAATATAAAGTCTTTTGGCAGGGACTGTGGAGTCATCTGTGCTAACTGGTCATCGTGGGGACCAAGAGTCCACAGCTTCTCCAGTTCATAAACTTCTCGTGTCTCTGGCAGCATGAAATGCACCACTATGTTACCTGCCCAGAACAGAAATGCACAATAAATTAATGGGAACAGTAAAGCACCTTCAGCTGAACAAAGAGTTCAAGCCCTCCACCTTCTTTCTGGCTAGATACAAGTCAGCTGATAAAGATCTCTTCCTAAGCTGCTGCTTCCACTTCTCAAGCATTGGTTAAGCATTAAGAATTGGTCAGTCCTACAAAAGACTCCAAGACCACAGTAACAAGATATGAGGCACAATACTTTAAAATAAGACACTATCACAAGACTCCAAAGAAATTATGACTTCTATGGGACAGAAAGAAGTCAAAAGGAATTTTACTTGAAAGAGTCCCCCAAGGGGACAGATGGATTTTCAGCTTTCTTGTATTGCCAACATTCAGCTAAAGCAAAGTAATTTTTCCTAGGTGTGTTGCTCACACTTCTCAGGTGTTTTTTTACAATGAAACAGGTCCAAACTTTGATGTAGTAAGTTTTTCTGGTTTCATTAATTCTGTGCAAACAACAGTAGAGAATGTTAATTCCAGTGTTTGTCTAATGCACTTTTCTGTAGTTATGTCCTTAAATTCCAATTGATTTTCAGTTACTACTGTCAATAATTATTACAGCGAAGTAACCAAGGCTCAATATCAGTGGCTGCAGAGCTCCTCAATCATCCATGCACTCTTTTAGGTCAAAACACCAAGCCAGAGGGTGAGACGCTAAAAGTAGCAGTAAAGGAGAACTGCCTTTCAAATGCAGTCTTTTATACTTGCATAGAGTTTCACACTTGTAGAATAAAGTCAATTTCTCAGGACTGAGGTTTTTTACCCCATGTCATGGTATGATCTGGACAGCAAAAAAGTCTGTTCCATAGTTCACTAGTATGGCAGTGTACAATGAGCTCCTATTTACCCAAACATGGATTACAGAAACTTGAGGAAACTGATTGAAGTAGCTCTTTTTTCCCCCACTATTGTCATCTTCAATTTGTTAGAACCTGTTATAGCCACCAAAGAGTGGTTACTGTTTTTTCTCAGTGCCAAAGATATTTAGTGGAAAATCATTTAATATCTCAATGAGTTCAAGCAACAATTGGAATTCCTGAACAGCTGAGTATTGTGAACTTTCCACAGCAACCAGGGTTCATGGTGAGATGCTTCTGTCAACCAAGAGCTCATGCAAACTTTGTTTTTGTCAGATTCACAAATATTTACCAAAATCAATGCACAGCCAGTCATCTGTCTCTTTTCCTTCAATCTGAGTATTAGGACCACCTTCTTCTTTGAGATGCTTGTACTGAGAAAAAAAAAGGAATGGCAGAGAACTAAGTCTTTGGCATTTATTCAAAACCACTCAAACTTAACAGAGAAGCTTGACTTTGCTGAGGTGTTTTAAAGCTTAAATGGGTTAGATTACTTCATGTTGGTCCTGGGGTCTGCACAAAAGAAAAAGGCTAATATACACTTTCAGTACTGGAAAATAAGTACAAATTTCTCAATGGGATTTAGTACCGAACCTGAAATCTTACTGCTCTGCATTCCCATACAATTGTCCAAGAATTTTGTAGGTATATTTTACCAAGATGAATACTAAATACAACTGCTTACAGTAGTCTTCCAGTTACTGGGTCCCTATAGCTGCCACCACCACCACCAGGTTTTATTTCTGATACCTTCACTGGTGGTTTACACTGGCAGGCTAAGGACGCAGAAATTGAGATGCTGAGCTTGTTCTCTTCTCAGACAGAAGGAAGTGAGCAGAAAACAAGTTTCATCCCCCACCATGAGGCAGGCACTCAAACCAGCCTCCTGTCCCTTGAGGGCACATGCTCAACACTTGCTGCAGGCTGGGGGGAAGCACAACCAGCACACAGGTTTCCACCTGGGAAGGGGTGAGGGAGAGGAGAGGGGGCAGCTCAAAGCAGGACTGCACACAGTCAGCCAGGGAAAGTGGGTAGTTGCCCATGCAGCACATGGTCACTTTCGTAGATGCCAGCTTGAGAGGCTCAGCTCTCCCCAGCCAGTACATGAAGAACCCAAGCACTGACCAGAGCTGGAGAAATTTGACACCTTAAGGCATCTGTCACTTTCAGATCTGGCCATAACCCACTTGCTCCTCTACAAGGAATATCAATAGAAATGGCTCCAACAGTCCTTTCTGCCATGGAAGACAGAATACAACATGTACAAGCATGGCTGGCTGGCATATGAGTCCCACTTCACTGGGAATGCAATTATGACAAAATGCAGCTGTTCCTGGTTGTTCCACACAATGTTAGATGCTAGGTGATGACCCTAGTTTGCAAACCAGCACGGAAAACTTTCAAAATGTTAACTAAGAACCAGTTCTACCTTCCTTCCTTTATGGTGGCTTGTGAGGTATTTCCAAAAGACTCCAAAAGACTCCAAAAGTCTGCTCAAAATGCTAAAAAGCCCTGTGTGCACTGCCATCAGCTATCATCAGGTTGCAAAGGCTGGTAACTGTTACAAGTCTCTTTAGAGGCTCTGTAAGGTGTAACAGATAAAGCCAAGTGTTAGCTTCTTCCTCTAACACGAAACCAGATGAGGATGTGGGGCATTGCCATTAACAAGCTCCTGGAAGCAAAGCAGGAAGATCTCATGCTACACCTGAGCACCTCTGTGTTTTACTTGAGTAAACCATAAGGGTTTACGAAAGGTACTAAAGCTCGCCAGCTGCCTGGCAGCACTCTGGAGCCCCTGATCCGCTTTACATCTTCAGCTTCAGCTACTTTTTACCTAGAAAACTTCCAATGTGAGGCGAGCTCAGCTACTGCCAAGTACTTGACCATGCTTCCCAGTTTCTCAGATGCCCAGGAGGACACCATGTCTCGCAAGACGCTCTGCCCTTGCAAAACTGCTGCTTTTACAGCCACCAGAGGGTGCAGCCACGAAGCCCAGCCATGTTTTTGCAGGGCAGGTGGTACTCACTGATCTCTCCTGGTCAAGGTGGAAATGTAAAGCTGTTAAGACTAGCAAGTTCTATGAGCAACAGAATACATACTAAGCACTTCGATTTAGTATACTCAAATCACATTATTGCAACCCTCAGCTTAAGGCAAAATTTTGGTTTGCAAAGACGCGTCAGTTCCTGCAGAGAACACAAGAAACTCCCCTAACCTGCTCAGAAAGGCCCTGAAAAGCTAAACCACCTCTCCCGCTCTCCTTTCCCTCCCACGAGTCTCACAGCTAAAATCAATGGGACTGGAAGGAAGAAATTAAACCAAGAGTGAAAGGAAAAACAGGGTCAGGAAGGGAAAGAAAGTGGATGGTGAGAAGGAAAACTCCAGGCTGAGTACAGACAGCTGACTGAGATTATTGACTGGTCATATTTCTGACACTGTGCTTTTTAACAGTTACATGTCTCTTCTCTGGCAATAAAGTTTCTCCCTCCCTGAGTTTGGTCTTCATCCCTAAGATCTACCTGTAATTTTATTCTGACATCTATTTCTGTACTGAAAATTTCTCCTTCTTCTAAAGGCAAACAGTGCAAGATTTCTGTGCAAGGATAGCTGCTGCTGCTTCTCCTCTCCTGCAGCACATGCACAGCAGGGTGACTATTAGCTACCAGTTCACTTTAAGCTCATGAAGGGATCCTGTGCCTCTTAAGAGGCCATCTTTTTTCCAGCCTTACAATATACCTGAGAACGTGGAAATTTTAAGGATTAGCGTTTGAGAACAGTCAGATAAAGCTATTTTGAATGACTGGGAATAGCAGTGGCACTTGCTGGACAAAGAAAAACTAGACACAGGTTGTCACCATCTCACATCATTCGTGTTCTAGTCACCCAGCTGTGATGTCCTCAGTGCTCTACATACAGAGAGGTCTGTTTCTAAAACATATTATGCATATTTTGTGTAGAACTGCTGAAGGAAAAAACCCACAATTACTTGCTAGATGTATTCAGGACCAAATGACATGATGTCATCAGTTTCATCTTACCTGGTACACCCCTACATATGCAACCCTGGCGAAATTCCTTTCATAACATTTAAAACCATTCCGAAAACCCAGAGAGGGCAGCAAGAACTGTCTTACCATTTTCAGCATGTAATTTGCCATTGCATGAAGATGTCGTGTTGAAAATCCGCTCACAATTATAAAATAATCACAGTATTTTATTTCTGGAGAGAGCTGGATGACACAGATGTCCTTAGCATTTTCTTGCCTCAGCAGTGCCACAACCAAGTCAATGTTGAACTTTGGAAGAACAGTATCTAGAGCACATGGAAAAAACAGTACAGCGGCAAATTTTCTTTTTAATTGCAAAAATAAACCATTTAAAGCCATAAAGTAACAATTAACTGAATTATAGCCTAAGCTAGTCACTCACTGCAGAGTTTGGTTTGATACTGACAATATAATATGAACTGCAGACTTTTCAAAATCATTTTTACAACCACCAAAGCTGAAAACTAAGCAATCTTCCAGTAAATAACACTACTACTAGATATAAGCTACCTAAACGAAACTTTAGTTTTTGCTAACTTACTTATTTCTTGTTGTTGCCATTTAAAAGTCAGTAACATCATCACACTTGTCAATTGAGATGAATTAAACCCAAGTACTCCAACAGACATTATTAAAACAATAGAAAAAATTGAAAATATTTCAGAACAATGCTTTTCAACAACCCGTGATAACACATTGTGATGAAACTGTTCTAGAATCCTAAGTAGAAGAAACCAATATTTTGAAAATGGAGCTGAGAAGATACAGTGTGAAGACATTTTTTATCTGCAGACTGAGTAAAGCCACTTTTTTTTCTCTTTTTCCCTAGCCTGATCTGCTGCAGAGGACTAAGATACTGTAGACAAAGTTTGAGTCCTTCAACAGCTTAAGGAAGCCAGCTTAGAAAACAGTAAATCAGTGCAACTATGTTCTGTTCACACCATGAAATCAGTTTATTGCTAATTTGTCCTAATTAGGTAGATGCAACTTGTTTGCAGACTTTAGGCATAATTTGAATCTGTCAGCAATGCAAGTCTGCCACTGTAAAGTGAACGTTAGTGCAGACTGAGCATCAGCACAAAAGCCAAGCTTTTTATTTCCCAATATAAAGAAAAAGCCAAAAAAAAAGAACAATAGTTACAATTATATGCATGAATGGGGATATGAAATTGGATCAGATCTCTGTAAATGGAAGGCTTTCGGCTCAGGGCACTCTTTTAACTTCTTGCTGCGGTCACACATCTAGAAAATCAGCAGTGGCCACAGCTCCTACAGACACAGCGGTCACAGAAGTCAAATATTTGCCTGGTAGCCACATAAGAAGCCTCCAGAGCCTGCCTGGAGAACGGATGGCCTCAACATCACCAGGTACTGATCGTCACGGTCCGATCCAGGCTAGAGGAGCTGTGCTGAACAGCTACAGCCACAAACCTGTGCACACAAGGCTTGTACCTGTAACTAGCCCTCCTGCTTCCGAGGCTGCTACCTAACGGGGCGATTGCGAGCGCACGGCACAGCAATCCCTGCGGCTGGGCATCAGCTCCCGCACACACGTGGTCCTGTACGGCTCTGCACACGGGCTCCCTCCACACCAGCCCCGACTCCTCCCTTTCCAGCAGCGCTGTGGAGGCGCAGCCGGCCCAGTGCCGGTGCCGTGACCCAGAGGCCCGCGGTCTCGGCTGAGGTGAGGCCGATCCCACGGCACTGGGCACGGCGAGGACCCTCCGCAGCTGCAGACGCGACTCCACGCGTGCCGAGCAGCCCCTTCTTCGCGAGGCGTCACACTCCGCTCAGGGTCCCGCTGGGCACCCCTGCAGCGCGGCCCGGGGCTGGGCCCTACCTGCCGCCTGCC